>OX451405.1:6049988-6285201 GCA_949629135.1 Eremobia ochroleuca | reverse complement strand
ACGTATTCCTTGCAGGACATCATAGTAGGGTTAAAATGCAACAAATTAAGCCACCAAATGTTCTACCGAAGTTCAGTAGTTTTTGAGTTAGTAAGGGTTTTAGATTTTTTTTGAAAAATCCCAGATTAAATTATTTGAACCCAATTTGAAAATTATTCACGGGGCGGCTGTACTGAAATTGGAGTTATTATCATAGTTGACGCCGTAGCGGATCGTTTTTAATAATTAAAAGTTCAAAATGACTAAAACTTTGGTGAAGATCACTAATCAAACATTTTTTTTTTGTAATTTTTGCTATTACTTCATACAAAATGTTGTCTTAGCACAAAAAAAAAATACTACACCAGGTTCGCAAATTATTAGTAAAATATCCTTGTCTTATCAGCTATCCAAAAAGGTATGAAAGTTAATACAAAGTCTTGGACTGCATTATGAAAATCGTTTTTGATTTAGTACAAGAAGGTGTTTATTCGGAAAATCAAATTAAACAATTTCGTGAAAATTATTATTATTTTTAATCAATATCAATTTGTGGTCTTTAATAACATGTATTTCACACGTCTTGTTCGAAGTGCTGCCCTCGGTTTCGAATACATGCTCTTATTCGCTTCCTCACTTCGGTTTTTGTGATTCTTGATGTGATTGTGGTCCTCATCTGGTCCACCGCATCTGTTATTCTCTCCCTTAGTTCTTCAATTGAATTTACGGGGGTCACATAAACTAGGTCTTTCATATGACCCCAGACGCAAAAGTCTAGCGGCGTCAGATCAGGGCTTCGTGCAGGCCACGGAATCGGCCCACCGCGCCCAATCCATCGGTTTGGATAGTTTTCATCCAGCAATTGTCGAATTGTGATGCGGAAGTGGGCTGGACATCCGTCATGTTGGTATATCATGTTTGCCCTTCTTTCTTCGGGTACATCCGTGAGCAGTGCTGCTAAATGATTTCTTAGGAAATCTTCATAAAGTTCCCCATTTAATGTTCGGGGTAAAATATGTGGGCCTATTAACTTATCGTCGATAATACCCATCCAAACATTAAGCGAGAACTTACGCTGCGATGCGGTTGGTTTCAGTTTCTTAGGGTTTCCTTCTCCCTTCGGTGCCCAGTAATGTAAATTGTGGTAATTTGTGATACCATCACGGTCAAAACATGAGTCATCGGTCCACAGAATGTTTTTCAAAAAGTTTTCACTTTCGGCATCGGCATTTAGCATGAAACGACAAAATTCAAGCCGTCTCTGCGGATCTCCCTCTTCTAATGACTGCACGGGTTGGTAGTGGTATGGATGTCGGCCGGACAAGTGAACTACAGACCAGACTTTCCACTGTGACATACCAAGCTCACGCGCTACGATGTTTGTAGATATGTTGGGCTCGTCAATAAAACGTTGAAGAATCAGCTCCTCGTCCTCAGCCGTGTATCTCCGAGAACGACCAGTGTCAATTTGCCTGCTTCTTTGAACACTGCCAGTTTCAGATAATCGCCGATAAGTCGATCCGAAGACACTAACGTGGGGGAGTCGGCGGTTTGGAAAGCGCAGTTGATATGATCTTCGCGCCTCAGCAGCGTTACCGTCACAAAGTCCGTAACAGTACAATATGTCAGCGTATTCTTGATTAGAATATGCAGCCATAGTCAGCACTTATGAACGCACAGCACAACACAAGAGCAAGATATGGGGCAACAGTCAGGGATATAGCCAGATAACAAAACACGAACTTGCGCAACGTAGAGTTGTAACTAACTAACGCTGGCGACCAGATTTTGTGAAGTCGCACCCTGTCTCGTACCGAGGGAACAATAGTGACCAATCATAAAGCTTGCCGAGTGTTTGGAATTCAAACGCAGGTAAAAACTACGAATAATACGCAATTTTACCTGCTCCCCATAAAACTTCTATCTTTCCCTGTCACACACGCAAAAGTATTGACAATCATACCTTTTTGGATAGCTGATAAGACAAGGATATTTTACTAATAATTTGTACACCTGGTGTAGTATTTTTTTTTGTGCTAAGACAACATTTTGTATGAAGTAATATCAAAAATTACAAAAAAAAAATGTTTGATTAGTGATCTTCACCAAAGTTTTAGTCATTTTGAACTTTTAATTATTAAAAACGATCCGCTACGGCGTCAACTATGATAATAACTCCAATTTCAGTACAGCCGCCCCGTGAATAATTTTCAAATTGGGTTCAAATAATTTAATCTGGGATTTTTCACAAAAAATCTAAAAGCCTTACTAACTCAAAAACTACTGAACTTCGGTAGAACATTTGGTGGCTTAATTTGTTGCATTTTAACCCTACTATGATGTCCTTCAAGGAATACGTCGAGTTACCAGTAACCCTGTATAGGAGATAAACGTTTGTATGGAAGTTCATCGTTTTTTCCAGGGGGAAATCCTATCGGACACACGGTTTGTATATATTTAATATTATTATGATTATGGGATAAGCTAACACCACAACACTGAGGGGACAAACCCTTTTTTTTTTGGGTGAGAATTTATCAATTATTATAAAAAATATTAACTATTATAACTTCTCCCGCTCTGGGCAGAGCGGGAGGGCGTGTCAGACTTTTACTGACTAAAACCCACCCGTGTTCCTTCAGTTGCATGTGCCAAGGGCCACGGTAACTCTTTCGGACAACCCGCGACCCTGGTAAGCATCAGTCTCAGTGGACCTCATATGTTATTGCTGACAACTCTTTGAGGTGCGCGTGGAATACAACGCGCCGTCGACCCGGGCCTGGTCCTTACCGGACGGCGAACTGCCCATTGCTCGCCACCCGCAAGCCCGCACCTACGGTAGCCGGGAGTCGGCTCATGACTCCCAACGCCCAGGCCGTCTCCTGCGGCGACTAGGGGCGTGAGGGCGCAAAGATTGCCTCTCCCTCACGCGTTCCGCCTCCTCCTTCGCAAGCATTATTGCTTCGCAGAAGGAGGTGACTGCTTCCCATGCACTCTCGCTCCGTACCATGGCCTGGACCAGGGCCGGACGCGAGAGATCGCCGCCGTCGTTCGCCGCCGTGAGGACGCAGCGTTGCTCCACCCAAGCCGGGCAGACGTCCACCGTATGCTCCACCGTGTCCTCCGGGCGATCCACACAATGGTGACACCCGGGCGTTTCCTCCCGCCTTATACGGAACAGGAACCTCCCGAAGCAACCGTGTCCGGTGAGGACCTGCGTCAGGCGGAAGGTGAGGACGCCGTGGAGGGGACCAACCCTTACACACAAACCATGTCTATGGTTACACAAAGTATTATAGAAAAGTCTTTTTGCATACCTAGCTGTAATTTGAATAGCTATTGTTTACCTTAAAACTGGAACATAGCAGTGCTGTTCAAAGAGCAATCTTTACTCTTACATGATGCAGGAAGATTGTGTGAGGAGTGATATGAAAGAAAAGGCAGTTAATAATAACGTGATGATTGACAGGGAGAACGGAAGAAGAACAAGAGCAGGAACAAGTTTACAAGTGATTAATATTTCCTACCGACCTTAGAGATAGCAAACAACTGTCAATAATTATGATAACAGGAAACTACGTTCACAAAAATAAAAGATGAAAAGTGGTTTCATTCATCCACTAGAAAACAACTGCAAACAATCCATTTTCGTCGTTTTTCTAGCAGATTAACCATCAAAACCGTAAGAATAATAAACAGAGATGCTTCAACGAAAAATATATCAATAAAAACTAGAGACGAGGGAAATTCGTTGGAGGCCAGCCAAAGTTTAATAGAACTCATTTAAATTAATACTGATGAACCCAATCTTCTGAGCTAATAACACTAATTTCCGAAACACTTTTAAGATTATATTCTGCTTTTAAACTGAATCGTGACATATTTTTGATAGTTTTAATAGGATATGTATGTAGCGAGTCTAGCGATGCGATTTGCTGCATTGCATTTGTTGATATTGAAAGAACGACAGCACCGGGCACGCTAGTCGCTTACATACATCCGCCTTGCCACGTCATCGTAGTCTATCGTAATCATAATTGTAACCAACTAATGTGGAACCTTTATTAAATAGTTTTCATATTCAACATAATCGGCACATCATTTATCTGGACTCAAAATATTAACACACACAGCAAGTAATAATTAACCCGCACTGGGCCCGCCGCGTGGTGTATTACGGCAAATTCCTTCTCACAGAGAGGAGGCCTGTGTCCCATCAGTGGCAACATTATAGACTGATTACTCTCAGTAACTGTAAAATGTCATGGGAAAACTTTTTCACTTTGGTAGGATTGTTTTACATGAAAGAAAAGAAAGAAAAAACGTTTATTCTGCACAAACAAAACGCACGACAAATAAAAAACAAAATAAAAATAAAAAAGACATAAAATATACAACATAGCCAAAAGCCTCGTACGCAAGCGCTTGATGTCAGGGCCAGGGACCAAAGACGACACATACATTGAAGATGATGATTGCGGCTTGCGGACAGCTGGATGGACCAATGACATGAAATGGTGGCTGGGACCAACTGGATGCGGAACGTGGAGGATAGGGTGTTGTAACTTTCCACATTACCGGCAACCCCGTAAAAAACATTCAAGAAACGTAGATAAAAACAATAATAAACATGATACGTGAGTCGTATCATTCAGACGTCGTGATGACGTGGCGGAGTTCACCTGTCTGGCGGCGCCGGGGCAGGTGACGTCATGAAAGATTTATGGTGCACGTAGACGCGACACATTTGATGTTGTGATTTAGGAGCAGGAATTTCCACCTTTGACTGCTTTGTTGATCAAGCGATCGCAAGCGCAGGTTTTAGCTAGATATCCGTAGAATACGACCAGTGGTGGCCCAGCGGTATCGGGCGCGACTTAAGATTTGTAGGTCGTAGGTTCGAACCCAGACAGGCCCTTCACTTTGTGTAAATAATTTCATCACCACTGCTCTCAAGACGGTGAAGGAAAACATCGTGAGGAAACCGGCATGTCGTAAAACCAAAAGTTTGAAGACATGTGACATCTACCAACCCGCACTGGGCCCCCGTGGTGGATAACGGTCCACACCATATATTAGGTTGTCTCATAAGTTCTTGCCATATTTTATTAGTTATTGTCGAATTTTCTCGTATTTAAACTAAAGTGAATTGAAGAAAGTTCTAGATCTTTATAGTAAGGATGAGTATCTTTTATGGTGAGGGTATAAATAGGCGCGGACGCAACGCAATAATAATTAGTCTTTAGTGAAAATGGATCAGCGTCAACTGCGAGCTATTATGCTAAATGAGCATCGACTTAAAGTCTCTTCAACAGAAACGGCTAAAAAGAGTAACACTGAGACTATATAATCGATTAAATGTATTTTTTATTCATAAAAAATATTAATAATAATTTGTCTTTTAACTGGCAATAATTTATGAGACAACCTAATAACAGACAGGAGGTCTGTGTCCCAGCAGTGGGTAATTATAGGCTTATTATATTTATGTTTAGAACCGTAGTAACCGACATAGCTTGCAGAGTAAGCAAACTGAAGTGGCAGTGGGCTGGCCATGTCTGTCGAAGGGCCGATGTCCTGTGGAGCAGACGAGTCCTGGAGTGGAGACCGCGTATCGGCAAGCGTAGTGTGGGACGCCCCCCAGCTAGATGGACGGACGACCTAAAGAAGGTGGCTGGGGTAGACTGGATGCGGAAGGCGGAGGACAGGGTGTTGTGGCGCAGTCTGGGAGAGGCCTATGTCCAGCAGTGGACTTCGATAGGCTGAGTTGATTGATTGAGTTGATGTTTATGCTATGCTACGTATAATACTCTTTTCACTTCTCAGTGCTCTAACAGTTCGTCTTTATGTTGTGCGTAGATGACATAAAGTCGCTTTTTATGCTCTAGTGCATAAAGTATTTTTTTTTTAAGACTAAGATAATCGTGCCTCGGAAAGCACGTTAAGCCGTTGGTCCCGGCTGTCATTCGTGGATCTTTGACAGTCGTTACGGGTCGTCAGTAGCCCGAGTCTGACAACCAGTCTTACTTAGGGGTACCGTATTACCCAGTAACTGGGTTGTGGAGGTCAGATAGGCAGTCGCTCCACTCCTCTTCTTCCGTCTGGTGCAGGTGCTGTCCGGACACGGTTGTTTCGGATCGTACCTGCACCGGATCGGACGAGAGGAGACGCCGACGTGTCCTCCGCCGCTGTGACGCGGCGGAGGACACGGCGCAGCACACTCTCGAGGTGTGCCCGTCGTGGTCTGGGCCGCCCCACAGTCTCACCGCGGCGATCGGAACGGACTTCTCGCTCCCCGGCCTTGTCAACGCCATGCTGGGGGACGAGGGGTCCTGGGCGGCAGTCGCCTCCTTCTGCGAACACGTCATGTCCCAGAAGGAGGCGGCGGAGCGCGTGCAGGAGGAAGACCCTCTCGCGGCGCCGCTCCGAAGGCGGAGGAGGGGTCGAAGAAGACGTCAGTATGACAGTCATCTCCGACTCCTCCCAGGTGGAAGCCAGCAGGCGACGGGTGCGGGGGTATCACCCTCGCCTGCATTGCACTGGCTTCCACCAGTGCCGGACGGGAATGGCCAGGTGTTCCCGGCCCATCCCGTAGCCCCCCACCCGGGGGGACATGCAGGGCCCGCCAACTAGGCGGGTAGGCGCCGGGGGGATTGTGGACGCAAAGGCTGAGCCGCATTCCCATGACCCCCCCATCAAGGCGATGAGGCGATTTTAGTGGGTATACTGCCACTCTGGCAGGGAGTCCCACATACTCCGTTCCGTCCCCCGACGAGCGGAGATGCGTAATGTCATTTCTCAGCGAAAAAAGAAAAAAAAAAAGGCAGTCGCTCCACGTAAAATACTGGTATTCAGCTGCATCCGGTTAGACTGGAAGCCGACCCCAACATAGTTGGGAAAAGGCTAGGCAGATGATGATGACTAAGATAATCAGGCCCAACAGTCACACGCACACTAAAACGTCGCAGATTAAAGTCGTTATTTTATTTCATTTGCTTTAATTTATATCACTTCCGTGTTCTCTATGGTTAATTTAATAAAACCAGATAAAATAGTTTTAGTTTATGATTTAAAAACGCAAAGAAACGTTTTAATGCTTTGGCAGTATGAAGTACCCAAGTTGAATGGCACATGCACACGTTCACAAAATATAAAAGAAAAATAATAAAATATTAAAACCTATTCATATCATTTTTTAACATTTCATTTGTAAACCAAATGAAATGATTGTTAAAAAACGATATGAATATTATATTTTGTGTTGTCATCTTTCTACATCAAGACACGCTTTATTTACTTTACCAAGTTTTTTGAAATGTTATTCAATTTAATCGTTTCCATATACCGTGATCACAGTATATTTCACAGCGATTGTTTAGGTACTATTGTGTCTGCTTCGCGAACAGTGAACGTGTAAATCCATTGTCTTTCAAATTAATAATATGAAAGGTTTTTGTGATTTAGGTTTAGGCAATTGCAATAGCTAATTAATTAGGGATGTGACAATAGATAATTACTAGATCAGGCTAAAGCTTTGTGTTCTGAGTATGATAAACAACTACCCCTTTGGTCTCGTGGTTGCAAGTCTTGTGCGACTGCTGAGCGTGAGGTTCTGAGTTTGATTCCCAGGTCGGGCCAAGTGTTATTGGATTTTTTCCGCTAGGAATTTCTAAGTAACAGCCCGGAGTTTGGAAGTTGGCGGTGTGAAACCTCCGTGCCTCGGAAAGCTCGTTAAGCCGTTAATCCTGATCTCCCTCCGGTCGTGTCGGATCGCGTGCCCTCCCATCGGACCATGACAGTGAGGGAAGGATGAGTGCACCTGTGTCTATTCCTACACTTGTGCACTAAAATATCTCCCCCGCCGAAGGCTAGTCTCCATTGATGATAAATAATAAATGATAAAATATGATTTATTTTCTGTAAGTAGGTTTGTACAAACACTTTTACATGTCAATCATATTTTTTTTTAAATTAGATGAGTTCGGCGTTTCCTATCTGACTACTCTGAGAAGAAAGGCCGAAGCAAACTCAGAGGTCACAGTCTCTTTTAAAGTCCAGACATAATCTTGGTCAGATCATGTGAAGACCATGTAGATTGGTGTCTGAAATGGTCTTTTGAGTAAAGAACCACACAGATTGAGCGGACCTGTCCAGTCAGTGCACGCATTTGTCAAAAATCGTGCGAAAAACGAACTAAGAAGGAAAACAGAAAAAAGATATGACCCACATAGTCTTCACATTCACAATAATAATAATAAAAAATAAGATACTTTACAAAGTATATAAAATTCATCAATTTCAATGTGTATATAAAAATCCGGACATAATCTTTGAGGACCATGGAGATTGGTGTCTAAGTGGTCTTTTGAGGAAAGAACCACACAGATTGAGCGGACCTGTTCAGTCAGTGCACGCATTCGTCAGTAACCGTGCAGCTCAACTCATGTGATCGATGTGGTCCACCATGACCGAAATACGGTCTGGACATACGATATGATGAATCCAAATTGGAGAAGAGTTGCGAAAGATAGAATTCAATGGAAGTTGTTAAACGAGGCCTTTGCCAAGAGGCACACTGAACTAAGAGACATCTGTAGCCCACAACGCAATATGTTCAGAATTAAAGGGCTATACAGCTGTGCGATTCTGTAACCATCTCACCGTGAAAGCTTGGGTGAAGTGAGCGTGGAGTGAGCCGTCATTCGCTAGGGACTAACACTATTAAGTGCTCATTTCACTTATGATTTCACGGTGAAATTTTTACAGAATCAACCGGCAGGGTGGCAGAGACCACGCACAATCTGTTACCAAATTGTTGAACGGTTATTTTTTTTTTTAATCTGCGGTGTTCTACAAAAGTGCAATACTTACAAAAATCATAATGCATGGCAACGTAATATGTAACAGAAGATTTTTTTTTTTCATAACCGACGAAAAATTTCAGCACAGTGGGGTCCAGCATCATGTACTGAATCCATGGTAACAGGTTATGCGATGTCCTTGCCACCCTGTATTATAAAAAAAAAACTTTTCCGGTTTATAATGTGGGCAAAAGTTAACTAAATAAGGGCTAATTTTACATCGCCAAATAACTTTTATTCGAGGAATATAATTGACGTTTGACAGTTTTTTTATGAAACAACTGTCAAAATTTAAAAATTATTTCTTGATTAAAGTTATAAGATGATTGATAAATCAGCCTTAAGTATATCAGAAACCATAACTCTCACCATATAATATTCATTGAATTATATACAGCTGACTATCACTGTTTAGTAAATTGGCAGTTTGTCACAATAAAAAGCACTTTTATATACTGTGAACTACTGTTAAATATGGTATCATTAAATATTTATGCCAACTAACGTAGTACTTGTAAGTCGTATTCTGGCACCTATTAAAATTGTTGCGTTCTTATGAAGCAATTATGAACAAGATTTTATGTCTCGGTACCTACATAATCTGCCATGTGGTCTTGGCTCTCATTTTAGGAAGATGCTACTAAAAGGCTATTAGGAAAATGGCCAAAAGTACCCATCTGCGTACTTACTATTTATTTTAATCACGAATCCTTGCCTCGTGCGTTCCTTATGGACTAATTCTGTTAGACAATATGTATCGATGAATATAATTATATCGAACAAATAACCAGCTGTCGCATATAAAACTTCAATACCTACTGGATCGAAATGTATGAAACAGCTGATTATTTTTCGAGATTACGATGTTGGTCCCATTGAGAAAGTGGTTCAGTTTGATGGTCCGTACCACACCCTTAACCCGTGAGAAGGCGCGCTATGAGCAATTTGCTCACACAAAAATCTAATTCAAAAATTTTTTGTCTTTCCCATGCCACACCAATTCAAGCACTTAAGTACCTTCCTAAATATTCACCCCCTCTCCCCTGACGCAATTCTCGATCCGCTCAGTGGCGTTGCGACCGCGCAGCAAGGCGTTTGTGGAGGCCGTGTACCAACGTGCGGCAATTTGCTCATCACGCGCCCAGCATTTACTTTGCACTGAACATGTAAAATACATGTGTTCAGTGTGTTTCGAGAGGCACATTAGTGTAGATTTAATGGATGAATAACACTTTTTAGTTTTTGTTATGGAACAGTTTTTATTGTGATTTTTATGAAACGTGCCAAAAAAAATAATTAATACTAGGTTGTTTTGTTATTTGCGTTAGAAGTTGCTATTATGTTTAATAGTTTTGATTAAAATACTTGTTTTCTTACTTACTAAACCTTGTGTTGTTTATTTAAATACAATATAAGCCAATAAATATAGAAACACTAAAAATATAAACATTTATGATAGTGTGAGCAATTTGCTCGCACGCGCCTACTCGTGTAAGAAAATTAGGCGCGCCTTCTCACGGGTTATATGTGACCAAAAGTTTCTGATACACCCTGTATACAGGCTGGCAGTAACATCGACACACAAACGGTAACCATAAATTCAGCACACGATTCACAAATATGTCATAGAAAAATGCAATAATTACGCGGGCAAAATGTACAGTCACCAAAAGAAATAAGTAACCAGGGTCGTCGGATACAACTGAAGTTTACTAAGAAATCGATGGATGTTTTCGAATGAAATTTAATTTGATAAATGAATTGTTTGTTTTCTATTAATTAAAATAAATTTCAATGAAAACATCGATCTATTTCTCTCTAAAATTCAACTATATCCGATAGCCCTGGTTACTTATCTCCTTTGGTGACCGTACGCAACAGCTTTTTTTTTAAATAATCGAGTAAAATTTTCGACGTACGGGGATTCAGAATCATGTATGTACTGAACCAATGGTAACAGTTTGCGCGTCGGTGTTCCTGTAGTTTGGTGTGTCAATATTTATGTTTCAATATAAGCTGAGAATAAATGTTAGTGAAATTGATGATCGAACTATTGTATTTAGGAGCCAAACTCAAGCCAGACTTCAATAAATTTTAGCACATAAATAAGATCACTGACAATACTACCATGTGTCTTTTAATATTTCGAAGAAACGCTATAATATGGCACATGTGCCTGAACGAATCGTCTAAGAATATTAAAGAAGATATAGGAGCCAGGACAATAGCTTGTCTATTGTCCTGTATGTATTTCTATAACTATACATACATAATTATAAATTGAAGTCGCTTTTCGTGTCTGTCTGTGTGACCACGTTGTTCTTCTAAACTGCACAACGGATTTTAATGTGGTTTGTGGACCGTGCGTAATCAAAATCTACACGTTACAACAGAGTGTTCAGAAAAAAGTGCATCGCAAATATTTAGCTTTGCATACATAGCCAAAATTAACAAGACGAAAATAACACCAGCCGGTCTATTAAAAATCTCATCGTGAAATCATAAGTGAAGTGAGCACTTAATAGTATCAATACCTACCATTAGGGAATGACAGAGGTCACTTCCCGCTCACTTCACCTAAGTTCTGACGGTGAGATTTTTACAGAATAGCACTGCTGCACCCTAATTGACACATTATCAATCTCAAACTGATTCACTTTGAAGGATATTGCTAATCCATTGCTTCATATATTCGAAACATCTGTCTGCTCAACAACGCAAATAACGCAATGAATATTGTTGAACTGCCAAATGAAAGCCATTGCTACTGATTGTCTGTTACGCAACTACCCCGCCGTTCTTATTTTAACCAAAATCACATTCAACAATATGTAAAGACAAGGAAATCAATTGTTATGTAAAACGACTACTAACTCAAATCCTCCGTATTTCAAAAGACAACTGTCACTTTGACAGTAGTTTGAAATGGCTATAACACAGCAAACCGACGTAAGCTGTGCGATTCTGTAACCATCTCACCGTGAAAGCTTGGGTGAAGTGAGCGTGGAGTGAGCTGTCATTCGCTAGGGATTAACACTATTAAGTACTCACTTCACTTATGATTTCACGGTGAGATTTTTACAGAATCGACCGGTAGGTCACAATTTGCGTAGGCACTTACAAGTTCCCATCCCCAACAAGAAGAAAACAACATCTGCCGTGCGATTCTGTAACCATCTCACCGTGAAAAATTGGGTGAAGTGAGCGTGGAGTGAGTCGTCAATAGTGTCAATCACTAGCATCAGTATGACTCACAGCTCACTCTAAGCTCACTTCACCTTAGTAACCACGGTGAAATTTTTCCAGAATCGACCGGCTGTTTTTGTTTTAACCAACCTTTCATTCAAACGAAATATACAAAGTTCCTGACGTAACCAGACTGAAAACTAGCTACCTATAGACCAGTTATAAATCTCTATGCAATCCATTTTCTAATGTTGATTTACAAGTAAGACTTTTGGCAATGCAGACTAGTCTGATTGTGATTGAATAAACTAGTTCGTGTGCAAAACGAAGATACATGTACCGATGAAGAAAGAACTGTGATCTTTATAGCTACTGGCTTGGGAACTGCGGGGTAATTGAGTAACACACATACAATCCTTGGCAATGCCTTTCGTTTTGACAGTTCAACGACGTTCATTGCTTTATTTACGTTGCTGAGCAGACGAATTTTCAAACTTATGAAGCAATGGATTAGGAATTTCCTTGAAAAACTTCGGATTTTGATTAGATTGTCTTTATGTAGTCGTCCACGACTGAAATACTTGGGTAAGTCTCCAGTATTTCTCATCAGCTTAGAAGAGTCCTATGCCCAGTTGTGAACTACTTCACAGCTGGGCTTTTCATTAGATACTCAATATTTTAGGTATTATTTTTAATTCATCTTATATGAAGGTGACCCAAAAGTGTGTTTACAACGTGTTCAAAACGTCTGGTTTCCAAAAAATAATTATTTACAATTTTGTATGTTTGTTAGAGCATAGTTTATGAATATTGTTAGCACAGCAACCACGCGGTGAGATCACTCACTCTTCCGTTCGTGGCAGCGAGCCGAAAAACTGTTTTTTTTTTCTACCATACTCCGGGGAAATAAAGTATTTAACCGCCAAACAACGTGCGCATCGATAAGTGTTTTTAAATACGATCTAGAAGGCTGCAAATTACAGAATTCAATTCAAAATGAATTCCCACCAGTAGATTTTAATGCTTATGCCAGTATAAATTAATAATCCGGAAACTTCATATTTGACGAACATAGAAAGGTTTAATTCTAAACCACTTGCCTAAGGAAATAGCCAAAAAGTCAGAAAAGAAAAAATCTCGACAAATGAAAAACATCCTAAAAGTCTATTTTACCACTGAAAAGTTTGGTATGGGTCTACTAACGGACAAATACCTGTGAGCGAGTAACACCTAAACCCAAACCGATAGCGCACATAATCTTCTCAAAAAGATTGAGCGTTATTCTGTTGTAATTGTTTGATGAATGCATGCAGTTTGAAATGTTTTTTTTTCTAATATTCTCAAGAAATAGCTAATAGTAAGGACAGCTAACCATCTACTTACTTACATTCCGATATCAAAAGTTAATATTATTAGTTTGTCTATTGGCGATATCTTATCACACAACAGTTTAACATAGGAAATTCCAATATCGCGATCGCAGAAAGCGATAATTGTATACGTTGTAGTGCCCGATCTATTTTTTGTTATGTATGTATGTGGTGTACAATAAAGTATATATATCTAACAAAGATCAAAAAACATTGTAGATCTAAATAAATATGAAATAAAAACAAAATTAACTGAATGGCTACTAAAACGGGACTATCTACAAACAGAATCCTTACTTAAGTACGTCGCCTAACTACCTACATATCCCCAATCACACACACACACACACACGCACACACGCACACACGCACACACACACACACACACACACACACACACACACACACACACGCACACAGATACATCTCGTATAAAATATATACCTACTTAAATTAGTTTTAGTATTAGTAGTAATTAAATTGCTCGGGTAGATCGACACAGTCTACTATTATAATAAGCACCACATCTTAAGCTGAATCACTGTCTCTCAAGATACAGGTTTGCCTAGTTTGAGAGGCAGGGTTTTCCATATTGTGTACAGATACTACCAAAGTTCATTCATTTAAAACTGTCTTTATATAAATTGTATTAACGCACTAATGTAACAATGTAACTTTATGAGAGAAATAAACTTTATTATTAAACTTTATTATTATTATTATCAAAGAAAAAAATGTAATAATCTTTCCCCATGGTTTTTAATTTCTTGAAATAATTCGCTTAAAGCTTTCTCCTCGAGTCTAAACAGTTATCTTTCCTGTGTTAAGGAATACGAGGAAAAGAACGCTAAGGTTAGAAACGTCGATTTATCCACTGCAATGTATTTGTTCAATCCAATTCCTGCCGTGCGATTCTGTAACCATCTCACCGTGAAAACTTGGGTGAAGTGAGCGTGGAGTGAGTTGTCAATAGTGTCAATCCCTAGCATCAGCATGACTCACAGCTCACTCTAAGCTCACTTCACCTTCGTTATCACGGTGAGATTTTTCCAGAATCGACCGGTTGTAATTAAAAACGTTCATTTAGTCGAAATCTCATTTCAGCGACAATGAATGTCAAAAACTTGTCAAAAAAGTAGGGAAATTAGAGATATTTTTGACAGATCGAGACTGAGATTAGACTGAACGTTCTTAAAATTACGAAAATTGCCTCTCTGATGTGTATACCTTTAGTGAAACTAAATGCGTAAAAAACTAGTCTTTGTAATCCTTAACATTGTTCTAACCAAAAAATTGCATTACAAAGGTCCATCCTTTATGATGCAATTTTTTTCTTAGATCAATGTGGTTCATTCATTTTAAGCAGAACACGTAACTTATTAACACTGTAACAATAACACATGATATCATACATGACGAAATGCAAGGCTGAAAACAACATAAACCGAGTTAAAAATATTTGAAATAACTGGTGGGATCTTCTAAATATCCGAAAAGTTATTATAGGTAACGATCGGAAATCCAGTGCCGGAGACGACCTTCGGTGTCCAGGGTCGCGGATTTAATTCATGCTGTGACAGCTATGTTTGGCTGACCTAGACTTGTATGTTTATGAGATTTGTGTATGTTTCCGCGTGATAGAAGTAGTACTAATTGAAGTAATCTCTTCAAAATTGGTCACTGCGATGTATCGAGATAAATATATGCAAAACTTCAATGTCTACTCGACGAAAGGTATGGGACCACGGATTATTTTTGCGCGATTACGATATTGTTCCCATGGGAAATTTTAATTTTGACCACTCCTTTCTGATACACGCTATGATAAGTCCAACGTAGGCGATATTTTTTTGGATTTTCGCAATGATTACGTGGAATAGAATATGTTTATTTGCATGGAATGTGATCAACGCTTGCTCTTACGCTTTAAGAGGAACCTTTGGGCGCTATAGTTATAGACACATAGCCCTTTCAGTGATTTGTTTTGTGGAATGTTTTAAATCCAAAGGAATCAGTTTTACATACATATATAAACTCACGCCTTCTTCCCGTGGCAGACAGAAACTATAGAACGTCACCTGCTAAGATCCTTACATACTTAGTAAATCAAATAATAATAAAACAGCCGGTCGATTCTGGAAAAATCTCGCCGTGATAACTAAGGTGAAGTGAGCTTAGAGTGAGCTGTGAGTCATGCTGATGCTAGGGATTGCCACTATTGACGACTCACTCCACGCTCACTTCACTCAAGTGTTCACGGTGAGATGGTTATAGAATCGCACGGCTGTTTTCTTTTCCAAAAATATCGTCAGCTTTATTGAGGAATGTTTGGTTTTAGTTACAGTATGTTTAACGAATTAAACTTTTAACACGACTCAAAATAACCGAGCCCTAATCCAGTAACGTATGTTACAGCTTAACTAACAGTTAATTAAAGAGAACTTTTGAAGTTTTAACTGTTTATCTGACTCTCAAATATCCCTCTCCATCATGGGAGCTGACATATTAATAAACATTTTGTTTTTAAAAGCGTAGCTCATTGAGCCAACGAGATTTATGTCCCGCCTAGAAATAGATTTGATATAGAATGTACTGCGCCAACGGAAAATGTTACAAAATGTCTTCTCCCACGCGAACTAATAAAAATATCCTATCATTTCTCGTAACTAACGAATAACGCTGTATAATTATTTTGCTTTGGGAATTTTATTGAATATTTGGAGAAGTCTTTGAACTAGTCTAATAAATGTTGAATGAGCCTAATAAATGAAACTTTTTTGATATCGAGATCATCAACGTAGTTAAATTAGATTCGAAGTATATCGAATAGTTTTGATGAAAATATTTTAAATTACGTAAGGTATTTTATCATGGAATTAACACCGTTCTAGAATAACTAAAAAGAAGCTTTTTCCCACAAAAATTAAATTAAAAATTTCATTTGATGATCGCAATTAAATAATTGTAACTTTTGATTTCTAATTTCATATTACAAAAAATCTTTCTCATTTTAATAGAAACCAGAAATCACTTCACCTTTACGAAAAATCTTAAATACGTTTTTAAAAGAAGAAACACAAACTGTATCCCATCACATGAGAAACTTAATTAACTAAACATTAAGCCAGGTTAAACCATTAACTAGATGCGTCTTGACAGTTTTAATTAAACACAAAGCTCAATCGTACCAAGTTAAACAAACACTTTTTCTCTGAACCCGACAGTCACCACTTCCCTACTTCCCTACTCGTTAACATATTTCCCACTCCATAATTACTTCCTCTACACTTGAACTGCAAAATTAACTCGTGTTTTTCCGTGCCAACGACACACCGGTGAATGGCCGGTGAGTTTTGAGCTTTGTTATCCACGTCTGTTATTATAATAGTGATAATGACATTGCGTTACGTGAGACAGGTGTACCTGTGAGCAGTCTCGAGTGGTTGCGCCTGCGCACCGCACGCCTCCAGACCTCCAGAGAAGAACTACGCAGCTCCCTCTCGACACACGCCCGCGAGCCCGAATCGGCTATTTATAAACGAATCGCTTATAATTTTATTGTTTGAGTGAAAAGCCAGAACGCGACAAGTACGCGCGGCGGTCGCAACACTAATGCCAACTCGAATGTTTCCAGTTTCTCAGCGTTCCCTACGTTGTATATTGATCATTCCAGTAGTGTTGATATTAAATAGAAGATTGAAAGGTTTCCAAGTCATCGGCGACCTTCGGTTGGGCCGGAGAAGTCATCTTTACTCAGTTCGCTCGTCTTGATCCGACCCCGATTGGCTGTCGCGCTCAATGTTGGACAACCTAACAAGTAGGTCAACAGACTAAAGTCAAAACGAAAGTAAAAAGGATTGGATAATAAATTTTAGAGCAGCGACGGAGTTTTAGTGAAAAGTTACAAAACTGCCATACTTCACCCACAGTCAGATGAAATTGAAAAAGAGTTTGCGATTCACGTTACTATTGATTTTGACTAAAACATTAGAGAGTACGTGCTTCGATTTTTAGGTGATGCTTTGAATATTTTACTAGGTTTTGAAAGTCCATTGAAACTATTGACATTTTGGTTAGAAAGAAAAATATTAATAATATTTATTTTTTAGAATTGAGGGAGAGGAGAGGAGCTTGTGGCTAAGTAATAACAGCCGCACGGGTCGATCGATCAGTTTAAGCTATGCTTGCCGCGGTTGTTCCGTGGATGGGTGACCATCTTCACATACCAAGAACCCTCCGTGCCTCGGAAAGCACATTAAGCCGTTGGTAATACTGGTATTCAACTGCATCCGGTTAGACTGGAAGCCGACCGCAAAATAGTTGGGAAAAGGCTAGGCAGATGAGAATTGACAGCCCGTAATTGATTTTAAGCATAAAGCATATCTAATCAGTATATCTAATTAGCCTATGATGTATCCCACTGCCGGGAATAGGCCTCCATTCGGTGAGAAGGGCCCTGATCCACCACGAGGACCCGGTGCGATTTTAAGCATGAGTTTAAAAATATTGCTACACTTATCGATAATCCTATACAGTATACATCCTGCCCTTGAAAAGACAAAATTTTAATTGACCGCTGGCTATTTATAATGGCCATATAAATTAGGTACCGTCAAACATAAGAAACCATTATGTTTTAATACTGGCGACCGAGAAATACTATGTGTTTCGAAAATCTTCTGAAATATCACCTGACATTTAGCAATTTATTTCACGATTTCGAAAACCCGTTGACAGATTTGAAGGCGTGTATTGAAGTGCAACTTGATACGCTTCCAAAACAAAAAAAAAAAAAAAACGGATTTTGCATAATCTATATTCGCAAGGACGCGGCTCGTTTTCTGCAACATGCCAGGGTGAGTAGCTGAAAAATAAAATAAAACGATTACTGAATCGTGAAGCGATAATCGAAAGCCCGTTGTAGGATGCAGATTTAGGAAGTCCAGAATCTAACTATTAGAATTATATAATAGATGCAGTTGACCCTGAAACTCTTCGGCGGATGGACTGGTACGAGGAAAAGAAAGGCGGAGATCCAGGGTTTGTAGGGCGATTTTATTTATGTTAAATACTGCAAATGCACCACTGCTCTCAAAACGGTGGAGGAAAATATCGTGAGGAAACTGGCATGGCCAAAAAATCGAAGGCATGTGACATCTACCAACCCGCACTGGGCGAGAGAAGAAACCTGAGAAGAAACCTGTAACTCATTAGTGGGAACATAACTGGCTGATTATGCTTGATGATGCTTATGCTTTACTGCAGATGTCTAGACAAAATATGGATTGAAGCAAATTGTAGAATAAAAACAAAAGACCTTCTAGCATCCCCACAGTATTTTGGTTTTGAGCTTCAATATCATATTTTGTTCTTTATATGAAACAGCGTCACGATTCACGAACGAAGTCACAGCGACCACAAAGTTTGCCACTTACCCGTAATTTCCAATATAACCTTGAGTTTAGCTCACGTGCTTAGTCAGAATTTGGCAAGCCGTTGGTTCTTTGGCAGTTCTAGGTTTGGGAACTATTCCGAACTATCCTATGACTTAACAATGTCTGTCAAACTTCGACTGGCGTACAGTTTCTGAAGTCTGGTTGACGCGGCGTCAATAAATTTGGCAGTAATTCGGTATTTTGCCGGCATTTTGCGGTGTATTGTATAATAGTTTGGCGTACATGCGACTACATCTGATTTCTCTTGTTGTTATTTGAATAAATTATCGACTTTTAGCCCAGGTGCACACGTGCGCGTTTTTCCCGCGGCGATTTTTTTCCCGCACTGGATTTTCAAAGCATTGCTTATCGCTGAGTGTTGAAAATCAACAGTGTGTTTTATTGATGCGCTGGGATGCGCTCTGTTGGATTCTCAATGCTCGGCTCAACACCGACAGTTGAAAATCCGCCGCTATATTGTTACGTCCGTGTGAACGTGGACTTATACCTATTGATATTTACACGCTATTCGTAATAACATAAGAATAGTAGTAGTCGGTATCTACGTGGGTTTTCTTGTGGTCTCCAGTCAGTTTGATAAGTTGCCTAAAACACTTTTCAACAATTTACATTCTTGCGTGGATTCGAGCTTTAGTGTAAAGCTTAATTTAACTACAGCAACCTTTTATTTATTTTTTAATAAAAAAACAATAGTTAACTGTAATATATTACCTAATAGTTAAAATATTTCAACAAACGCATAAATACCTATACAAATCAAATTAAACACATCAAACAAATCAAATACAGCGACAGCTTGCCACACCAATACCTTTAAATACACATTGAATATATTTACATACATGGTTGGTCTTTGGATGGGTGACCATCTTTACATACCAAGACCCCTCCGTGCCTCGGAAAACACGTTAAGCCGTTGGTCTCGGCTGTCATTCGTGGATCTTTGACAGTCCTTACGGGTAGTCAGAATCCCGAAAGTCTAACAACCAGTCTTACCAAGGGGTATCGTATTACCCAGTAACTGGGTTGTGGAGGTCAGACAGGCAGTCTCTCCATGTAAAATACTTCAGCTATGTCCGGTTAGGCTGGAAGCCCAACATAGTTGGGAAAAGGCAGACAGATGATGATATTCATAAACTCACGCTTCTTCGCTTAAACCTGCTGATCAATTCTGTAAAATTTTCACCGTCAAATTGTAGGTAAAATGAGCTGTCATTAGTGTAAATCCTTAGCATTAGGTACAATCAGAGTTCACTTCACACGGTGAGATTTTGAACGAAAATAACGGTTGATCATACACGCAAGTCGGTTGCTAGTACTACGCACGTGTTCTTTGTGAAGAACAGCACCAATATAGAGTATGTATATATATGTTATACAAAAAATAAATCGTCACGATTTGAGATAATATTATTACCTATCTATTAGAATAAAAATCATCATTAAATTCCTTTAAAGGTTTCAGAGATCTAACGCAAAATAAGTGCAAAACGAGGTTTTTTCGTGGTTTTTTTTATGGGATCATGTTTTTGCTTCATCAGATTTAAAGATTATAAGTCCAAGTTTAATGTGTCCAAATAGCAAACTCTTAGGTCATATCGATACCGAGATCCAGATCGCCCAATATCACCAAAACAGCATCATACGGACATGAATGATAACCGCACATGACAATACATTAGTGTCGCCACTGATCGCAACTGACACTTGTTTCTGTTGCAGCTAATATATATCTATGCTACTGCAATAAAGGTTTCTCTTTTGTTGCACTATATTTATGATACACTGCATCTTAGTCTGCGTTCAAAGTTTTTCTTTTTCTATCCCTAGAGATTTTCTAGCTCGGCTCTTGTAGTTTAATATTTTTCCCTACTGATTTTCTCATGAAATCTGAAACAGTGAAAGAGATAGCTACCTACTGAAAAATAAAAGGTAAAAGAGGCATTTTATTAGGTTAACAACACGTCATTTTTTTTTTTGCAAGTGTGTCGTATCTACTTAACCGATAATCTAGGTGCTTTTATCGGGTCTAATTCCCAGCACCCTAAACGCGTGACACACTTTCCACCACAGTCAGAAGGATTTTGAAAGAAATTCTCAAACCTTTGCTTCATCTGTTTGAAAAATTCGTCTGCTCGACAACGACGCAATGAATATTCTTGAATTGTCCAAACTAATGCCGTTGGGATTGTAAATAAATTACGCAATTACCCCTCAACTCATCTTTACAACTAACTAAAAATGGAATGTTAATTATAAAATTCCATTTTATACATAATTAAAATCTTTAATTTAATTTTTTTTAAATTTTGTTTCGCAGACAGAAATTTCCTAGAATTTCACAGAAAATGTTTCACATAATATTTGGTCCTTATATTCTTTTTTTGAATATTATTGTTTTAACGACTATTTACTAGAATGAAAAGTATTTCACAGAAGCACAAATCAATTAATTTTATAATCACATTTTTTATTTAAAAAACTTATAAAAAATTAGAATTATTTTTTAACGAATATTGTTTGTTCGATGTATTTTTCCCTGGTATTTTATTTCAACGAAAATGTAAAAGTAGACGTGTTAGGTAACCCTGCAAACAGAAATACTCGTAGGAGCCCCGTCTAGCGGGGCTGCGTCGACAACGGCGTACAACATTTTGATATTTACCTTGACGGTGAAATGTTCCGTTCACTCCGACCAAATTGGTTAGGTTAGGTTTAGCGTTGAAAATGCCGAAAATAACAATTTGTTTTTTTCACGAAAAAAATCAAATTGTGGTTTTTTTCCGTTTTTTTCGCATGTTACATAGAAAAATTGACGGAAAGAAACAGGATTCTTTCAAATGTTTCGCTTGATGTTTTGAAAAGCCATTCTACCCTCCATTTTATTAGTACGTATTAAGGCCGGACCCTGACCAAATAACCTTGAGCATTCGTTCCCTCTTTGCCGCACCCCACCTCTACAATACTTCGTCTAGCTGGCCATCTGGCGAACAACTTACGAACTATGAAACTGCGACTAGTAAAAAGCACAGACCTTACAATACAAAGAGACGACATTTAATTAAAAAAAAATTATTTCTAGGAATGAAAGAAACAGTGCGCCTATGTTGGTCATGAATGTCCACGAATACTTACTTTCTAATTTTTGGAACGAAAAAACGTTATGTGACTATTTTATATGATTATCCAATGGGGTCAAAATCCAAATTCAAGATGGCGTCTCCAAAAATTTGCAAATTTTTCGTCATGGGTGTCGTTTTCATGGTTTTCGAGGGCGCTGACAACGATTATGGGGTCAAAATCAAAATTCAAGATGGCGGCTCCAAAATATTGCAAATTTTTCGTCATGGGTGTCGTTTTCATGGTTTTCGAGGGTGCTGACCACGATTATGGGGTCAAAATCAAAATTCAAGATGGCGGCTCCAAAAATTTGCAAATTTTTCGTCATGGGTGTCGTTTTCATGGTTTTCGAGGGCGCTGACAACGATTATGGGGTCAAAATCAAAATTCATGATGGCGGCTCCAAAAATTTGCAAATTTTTCGTCATGGGTGTCGTTTTCATGGTTTTCGAGGGCGCTGACAACGATTATGGGGTCAAAATCAAAATTCAAGATGGCGGCTCCAAAAATTTGCAAATTTTTCGTCATGGGTGTCGTTTTCATGGTTTTCGAGGGTGCTGACAACGATTATGGGGTCAAAATCAAAATTCAAGATGGCGGCTCCAAAAATTTGCAAATTTTTCGTCATGGGTGTCGTTTTCATGGTTTTCGAGGGCGCTGACAACGATTATGTGGTCAAAATCAAAATTCAAGATCGCGCCTCTAAAAATTTGCAAATTTTTCGTCATGGGTGTCGTTTTCATGGTTTTCGAGGGTGTTGACAACGATTATGGGGTCAAAATTCCAGGTAGCGCCTCCAAAAATTTCTAGAAGTTTTTCTGTGTCTGTTTAATTGAGTGTCACTAAGTATTCTGATAAAATTGTACTACATTTTTTATAGCTTACACTATAGAAGCTTAATAACTTGTTGAGTCTATTATACAGAAGGTCCAAAGAACACACAAAATCTATTACGAGACTCGTAGCAAACGCATGGCTAGTTTGAGGCTTTATGCAAACCAAGTCCTTCCTTCTCTTGTTGGAAGGTACTGGGTCAAAAGGAAGTGCAGTGTGCTGGTTTACTATGCTTAAAATAAATAATTGCCTTACTGTTAGTACATTACATGTTATATAGAATTGGTGCGTAGGAAATCTAAAAGGGCGAAAGGTAGCAACTTTTGGAATTATTGCTCTTTGAGCGCGCTCTAGAGGGAGTAAAATTGTTTTTGCAGCACCCCACCAGGAAGTTATGCAATAGTTAAGTATGGATTGACACAAAGCTAAATAAACCTGTCTAATTCATTTATAGTCGGCTATGTTCTGTAAGTTCTTAAAAATATATTTATATTAATTTGCGCACTCTGGTACAGACTTGAGCAAATCGATATTTATTTATTTAAGGACTTTGGTAGACTTACAGCTAAATACAATGGTGATAAATAACAGTATAATAATCTGACAGCCAATTATAGAGCTTCTCCTGGATGTTTGCCTATTATGGCAGCTGCGCCCGAAAGAGCCATTAGAAATTGCGAATTGTTTTTCTCTGACGTCTGACGTCAATAATTCTTCAGTTTATTATTTTTTTTGGAAATTTTCGCAGCCGCCATCTTGGCTTTAGATTTTGACCTCACTATCAGCTTTAGCACCCTCGAAAACTATGAAAACGACACCCATGACGAAAAATTTAGAAATTTTCGGAGCCGCCATCTTGGATTTACATTTTGACCTCACTATCAGCTTTAACACCCTCGAAAACTATTAAAACGACACCCATGACGAAAAATATGGATATTTTCGCAGCCGCCATCTTGGATTTAGATTTTGACCTAACTATCAGCTTTTGCACCCTCGAAAACTATGAAAACGACACTCATGACGAAAAATTTAGAAATTTTCGCAGCCGCCATCTTGAATTTAGTTTTTGACCTCACTATCAGCTTTAGCACCCTCGAAAACTATAAAAACGACACCCATGACGAAAAATATGGAAATTTTCGCAGCCGCCATCTTGGATTTAGATTTTGACCTAACTATCAGCTTTAGCACCCTCGAAAACTATGAAAACGACACCCATGACGAAAAATTTAGAAATTTTCGCAGCCGCCATCTTGGATTTAGATTTTGACCTCACAATCAGCTTTAGCACCCTCGAAAACTATGAAAACGACACCCATGACGAAAAATATGGAAATTTTCGCAGCCGCCATCTTGGATTTAGATTTTGACCTAACTATCAACTTTAGCACCCTCGAAAACTATGAAAATGACACCCATGACGAAAAATATAGAAATTTTCGGAGCCGCCATCTTGGATTTAGATTTTGACCTAACTATCAGCTTTAGCACCCTCGAAAACTATGAAAACGACACCCATGACGAAAAATATAGAAATTTTCGGAGCCGCCATCTTGGATTTACATTTTGACCTCACTATCAGCTTTAACACCCTCGAAAACTATGAAAACGATAGCTAATCCAAGATGGCGGAGTAGCGTCCTTTCGTCTTTGCCTATCGATTAGTGTCAGTAGCAAAATTAAATAATGTCTACTTTACGAGGAGATACATGTTATCAATCACCATTTCTCATTTCTGGAGTTTCGTTGTAAGGAGATTTATTAAAGATGTACTGATTAAAAAGAAAAAAAAAACTACAATCATGGAGTCAAGATTATGTAGTAATGTATTTTTTTTTTTCTGAGTTTGTTTCGGCCTTTCTTCTCAGAGTAGTCAGATAGGAAACGCCGACCTCATCTAGTTTAAAAAATATGATTGACATGTAAAAGTGTTTGTACAAACCTACTTACAGAAAATAAATCATTTATCATTTATTTATCATTTGTTAATATTTCTTTTAAATAAGAAGTAGATAGCTTCGAAAAACTGCACAAAAACGGCTTCCGCGGCGTTTTGGTCGGGGTGCCGCCTTAATATGGAAAGAGATAAAGCATAGAATATCTTAAGTGAAATATAGTAAGAACGGATTTGAATAAAAAAAACATGAAAGTTTCCCGTTTCTTTCATATTTTTCGGTTTTTTTCGGTTTTATTGAAAAAAAACATGAAATATATATTGACAAATTTTCTTGAAACTTTCGAATGAAACATTGAAAAAAACAACGGAATTGGAAAGAAACGGGAATTTTTCCTGCTTTTTTCAACGCTAGTTAGGTTAGAACTGTGACCAATCACGCGCGAGCCGAGCGAGCGAAGCGAGCGGTGACGCAGCAGCGGCCGGCGAGCTCTACCTCGAAATTCGTCGCAGTAAACAAACTAGGGCACTCCGACAATTATGAACCTATAGTGTTTTCAATTATAAAATAGTCCAAGTAAAATAATTAGGTATATTTAAAAGTTTGCAAGTGTGTTTAATTGTTAGGAGGGTATGCGTTTTGTCAAAGGTATGAAACATTTAGAAACTGTGACTCGATACAATGTTTTTTTGGTAATAAGTTTTATGTTAACTAAAAATATGAGTATACAGAATATTTGATTCTATGATATGAAAATCGAGACATAAAATTTTATGTGAAACAAAAATCAATGATTTTTTCTTCAAAGTAAGTATTCTGCGTATTGATTATTCTATGAAAGGATAATATGAGAAAAATAATACATCATACGAAATTCTATAAAACTTTTGTCTGTAAAACAGTGTACAACCCGCCAACCCTAATACCTATGTCTGAGTAAGTGAACGATATCATTATTACGAGTATCAGTATGATAGGCAGAAGCACCTGCGCTCTAATTCATCACATTGCGACCGTCAATCCCCCTGCTAGAGCACTAATTATAATATCACTAAACATGTTTCATATTCAGCCAACAATTTTCCCACTGTTGGGACACAGGTGAGGAGCCCGTGGCTAAATAATAACAGACGCACAGGTCGATCGATCAGGTTAAACTACGTTTGCCGCGGTTGATCTGTGGATGGGTGACCATCTTTACATACCGAGACCTCTCCATGCCTCGGAAAGCACGTTAAGCCGTTGGTCCCGGCTGTCATGCGTGGATCTTTGACCGTCGTTACGGGTAGTCGGAAGCCCGAAAGTCTGACAACCAGTCTTATCAAGGGGTATCGTATTACCTAGTAACTGGGTTGTGGAGGTCAGATAGGCAGTCGCTCCTTGTAAAATACTGGTATTCAGCTGCATCCGGTTAGACTGGAAGCCGACCCCAACGTAGTTGGGAAAAGGCTAGGCAGATGATGATGATGTTGGGACACAGGCCTCCTCTCTGTGAGAAGGGGTGGGCCGTAATCTACCACGCGGGCCCAGTGCGGGTTGGTAGATGTCACATGTCTTCGAATTTCTGGTTCTAGGACATGCCGATTTCCTCACGATGTTTTCCTTCACCGTTTTGAGAGCAGTGGTTATGAAATAATTTACACAAAGTAAAGCGCCTGTCTGGGTTCGAACCTACGACCTACAACTCGTAAGTCGCAGCCGTGACCACTAGGCCACCACTGCTCTAACACATGTTTATGAGCTGCTAATTACATTGAGTAGCTACTAGCAAAATACTATGTACGTACTTATAGAAAAGAAGAACATTGATTGTGGAAAATGAGTGTTGATGGAGTTTCTTGTCCGTTCTTCTCTATGGGCCTGCGTCACCTGAAATGCAACTTCGTTTACGCAGAATTCCGAATTCCCGCCGTTTAAAAATATGTTGCTTAGTTAATAATGTGTTTAATGTGATTGGTTTATTTATATATGTATAGAAAGATAGATTAAGTAGGCTTAATACATTCGTGTCTGTGAAACCATGGAAATACACATACAAAATTTCAACCCAATCGGTCAAGCCGTTTAGTAGTTGACATACCGACAGCAGCGCCACCTACCGGGTCCAATTGTATTTTTAAAGTAATCCAGGAAACCATCGAAATACCTATATACCCAATCGGTTCAGCCCTTTAGAAGTTATGTGAAAAAGATAAGTATGGAAGGATAATTCATACTACACGTTGTCCTATTACCCGTTTTCCCGTAGGAATGTTGCATTTTCCCGCGGTAAAAAGTAATCATGTTCATCAGGGATAATGTCGGCTTTTAATGGTAAAAAAAATTTCAAATCAGTCTAGTACTGTCGGAGCCTTTTCAATACAAACAAACAATCAAATATTTTCTCTTTATAATATTAGTAGTGTAGATAAATAAGTAATAGACATGATTTTTATGACGTAAACATTACTTTGATGAAGCTTACAAGACATAGAATAAAGCTATAAAATTCCTTTGAAATTATTCAATGATCAAACTACTATGTTTATGCAATTAACACCCACTGTCAGATTTGTGATTAAAGAATCGTTATTATTTTATAGCATTCAGTAGAAGCATTACCGTTTAAAACATTTTTTATCTCGATATTCGTTTACCATGAAGATACGCTGACAGTTTTAGCTTCTACAGCGTGTAACGGAAGGGGGGTATCAACCCTGAAGGAGGTGAATGTGCTCATGAAACTCAACAACTTTCCCCAAAGAACATAGGTCGAAACATGAAAAAAAATTTGGCCCTCCCATAGTAAATCAATCAGCTGGTAGTCAGTTTTGTAAGGGAGGGCCAAATTTTTTTTTCATATTTCGACCTATGTTCTTTGGGGAAAGTTGTTGAGTTTCATGAGCACATTCACCTCCTTCAGGGTTGATACCCCCTTTCCGTTACACGCTGTATAACAGTGTTCATAATCTCAGATAATTTATATTCCATCGCCACTTAATCTGTTATCTACTTTAGTATAATGTATTCTATGTTGATTTTTGAATGACAAATTGTAACAGAAAGGTCCTAATAAGTATTTGATTGCAATGGATTTTGAATTTTGTCAAGTATGACATTCAGTTTGATGTTCCATAACTTTAAATTTATCTCAAATTTTTAATTCGTATATACAATGTGTAACGTTAAATGCGCAAAACCTGAAAATAGTTTGATCAGAATAACGAGCAGAATTAATTGAACCACTTTTTAATATAGGTCACATTTTTCAAAAAATCTTCATTAAAAACTTTGCCGTGTCTAATTATTAATAGGTCAAGCAACCCAATGTCAGCGCGGCGCAGCGCTCCGGTGACGACTCCTCCCTCGAAAGCGTCGTCGCAGACACAAGAAACGATCAGAATGACCAGTAAAACTAAAACAGCACATAAAACCTTTTGAATTTTTTTAATGACTTATTTTCTCCCTGAAATAGGTCAATTGAATTAAAAATTAGTTGGGGTATCTGAGGTTTTACGCATTTAAGGTTACACGTTGTATATCAAGTTTAATTCTAGAGATCTATGCTTCGTTCCAACAACCACGTTATTCTTCTCTTTTTCTTTCTTCTGGCTAATATCCCAATTTATTTGGGGTCAGCCCTTCTAGTACTTCCGCGCCACACCGCACGGTTGTGGGTCGTCCCTTTAGTTGTGTTGCTCGCTATCATGTCATTTTTAATTGTTCGTGGCCAAGTGTTCGAGTGGTGGTGGTCGTCCACGGCCTCTATTTCCATCCAACAACCAAGTTACTTCACCACATAAAAAATAATTGTCCAGTACAGGTCACTGGTTACTCTCAGACTGCATTATCCCACCGCTGGGCCAAGGACTCTACGGCTTTCAGCTATTTCGTGCAGAGCTAATGTGGACCATTGATGGCCTCCAATCAGTTTAGCCAGGTCGCCAGTACAGGCTACCCTGTACTGGCGACCTGGCTAAGCTGATTGAATTCTAACCCTACAGGGCATAGTGTCCCACATATGGGACATACCGAAAAGCGTGTTATATTTTAAAAATGGATCCAAGTAGCGTGATCTAGTGTTGACGAGATTAACTATTATGTTTTTGAGTTTCGAATTTAGTACCAGATATTTTGGATAGATCTGAATAAACATTTATGTTTATTCATTTATGTTTTCTTCAAATCGGTAGGTACTTTGAATACGATTAACGAGCGGCGTATAATAATCGCAAAAAAATGATAAAATTGTATTTTTCAGTGTCGAAATAATAAGTAGAGGTAAGTTCATGTTCATATTTGTCATTTTACGTGTCATCTTGTAATTTCATTAATACTACGTAATACAGATTCACATTATAATGTGCCATACACAAAAACATACGTTTCTATTGAATTATGATTTTTCTAAATATTTTTTCGAGAAATGGCATCATATTTGCAGGCTAATATATTTTTTTAAAGCCGATATGAAAAATCATGCTCTGTAGGGCTAAAGAAATATAAACTAGATAGATATACAGAGATCTCAGTTTTTAAAAGAAATATGTGTACCTATGTTTACAGCCACGTGCCATCAAATGTGTAGTGCCAGTATTTTAAATTAAACCCTGATATAAGTTAACACTTCACACGCCGGCAGAGAGTTCCGTAGTTCCAAATTGGTAATATAACACTTTAATGTTCACGCCGCACTAGCAACCGTCTGCCAAGCGAGTATATCGATTACCTTATAGTGTGAAGTACTATGTTATACAACAGAGTAGGGAACAAAGAGAGTGCTTACCATACCACTTTTTTTAGTTTACTATGCCGTTTCACAGAGTCAGTCAGAAAAAGGAGGGAAGAAGCCATTGTCATTTAACGTTGATCTTTCAAAATCGAATTTATACATATTTTTACTTGAAAGTCGTTTATCGTGTTCATCTGACAGGCCTGTTGGTCTAGTGGTCAGTGGCTCTGACTGCTATGCCCAAGGTCGTGGGTTCGATTCCCATCCAGGACAAATGTTTGTGTGATGAGCACGATCATTTGTTCTTTGTCTGGGTGTAATTTATCTATAATGTGTATGTATTTAGAAATTTATATGTATGTTTATCAGTTGTCTAGTACTCATAGCACAAGCTCTGCTTAGTTTGGGACTAGATGGCGTTGTGTGATAGTTGTGGAATATTATTATATTATTATTATTATATCTGCGAAGCAGGTCGGTACGCTAGTTATACTATAGGTAAGGTTGGAATGCTAGGCAATAACGTTGCTCATGGCAAAGCTTGTATTATCTCAATAAAACGATCAGAAGCCAAGTCTGTTCTTGCGTCAAGTCTTGTTCTTATTACACCTCAATTTATATGTAGAACGTAATAGTTATGGCACCATCATAAATGTTGGTGGAGTAGTCTAATGAGAGCCATATTTAGAAGTGGCTTACAGGTCAATATGATATTACGACAGTTACAATGGTTTCGCCATTGTGAGTTTTTGACAGATTTTGTATGGAAAATCTGTCAACAACTCACAGTGGAGGGACCATTGAAACGATTGTAAATTAGTAGACTTGGCACCCAAATGTCGAACGCACCAATTTGACGACATCATCACTCCATTTATTCAATATTCCGTGCCCTCGCATGTAGTCTGTACGGGGCTTACTCAGCGACTCCACGTAACTTTAAGTTGAGTAATATCGCTTCTTGAGCGATTTCTGTGAAGTTTATGAAAAGCGAAGTGTTGTTCCACGCAGAATGTATGCATATGCATGGTGAGACAACTATCGCTGTTATACCAAGTTGTCGAAAGTTGTAAGGAGATTATAAGCAAAGCGAGTGAAAATTATATTCTCCGAAAATGCTTTTCGAAAACAAAACAATTCCGGATATTGTATTATTATTATTATTTAAGTTGACAACCTTTCTTCTTACCTACTGAGCAGTGGTGACCCAGTGGCCCTTAGGTACTTACGAGTGTAGGTCGTGAGTTCGAACCCTTAGAGACACTTTACTTTGTGCATTTAATTTCATCACCATTACTTACAAACCGGTAATGGAAAAACATCGTGAGGATACCGGTATGTCCCAGAAACAAACATTCAAAGACATGTGACATCCATCAACCTGCACTGGGCCCGCGTCGTGGATTATGGCCCACTTCTTCTCATAGAGAGGTGAGTCATGTCCGAGCATTAAGAACATATAGGCTGATTATTCTTACCGTTGTCCTGAGCGGAGGGCTCTTAACTTAGGTACATAAGCAAAGAACGCACAGTCGTCACTGGTCTATGGCGATAAAAAATCTGTGGTTGATGTTATGTTATTGCACCGATTGATTCCAGTTTTATTTTATAACCACCGGTGGCTTTCGCCTCTTCCTGCGGTGTTGAGTGCTGCTGTAGCGGGTGAGCGTGTGGTGTTCTGGTCGTTGTGGGTTTTGAAGTAATAAATAATACGTGCGTTTGGTTTCAAGGTCCGGTTTATTGTGTCTAAATAGGTAATTAGTTACAAAACAGTATTGCTGAAGAAGCACTATAAATAAGGCTATCTACATACATATGGTTACACACTATATCATCCCAGTTAAAAAACAAAAATGAAAAAAACACACTACAAGCGCACACGAGCCAGCGGCCATAACCACCGGTGGCTGTCGCCTCTCCCTGCGGTGGCTAGCACCGCTCTAGCGGGTGGCCGCCACCGGTAACACTTGTGCGACGAATCCATAAAAAAAGTATGAAGAAGCATATGACTAAAAATAAGCAAATCCAAAAACATAATAAGCAAATCCGGAGTTAACGCAAAATTCTTCAAAATTGGCAAAGATACGACAGTTTATTTCTACCAATGACAATTAAGACAAGAATCGGGCATTAAGATCAAAATCAAGAACAATTTGTTTACAACATTGGAATTTCAATTTGTAACCTATGAGTGCCTTTTAGCCTGTGCTAAAAAAATGTATTTTCTTTTTCTTTCAATAAAAATGCGGTTTCTATTTTCAACAATACTTCTCTAAAGTGCATTTTTCTTTGATTGTCTTATTTTTTGTTTGTCTCATTTTGTTTTTATTTTTTTTTGTTTTATATGGCGCACGCGAACGGTACTAAAAATTTGATTTGTCAGAACGGATAAATCGATATAATTTCTTATGTCAAAAATACAATTTTTAAAAGTGCAACAAGCATGTATGTACAGACGCCAACACATCAAGCTACCCGAAACTGTCAAATTTTCCCAATCAACTTTGAACTTTATGCTTTAGCGATAATGTTGAAAATCTCTTAAAGAAAGACAGATTGTAGTAGCTTGATGTGCTGGCGTCTGTACATATTTAATTGAGCCTCAAATACTTCAAATTTTGCTTTTAAAAAAATATTATTGAACACTCTAATAATAATCATCATCTGCCTAGCCTTTTCCCAACTATGCTGGGGTCGGCTTCCAGTCTAACCGGATGCAGCTGAATACCAGTAGATATTATAAATTAATCATTATTATAGTACCTACTCTAATAATAATGATTCCTTTTTTGGGGTCCCAAAGATACTAAATACTCAATTTGGATGTAGCGCTCGTCGGCTGCTGACGCGGCACTCGCGCGTGGTTTGCACACACAGTTGTAACCTTTTTTTTTTTTCTCAGGGTGGAAAATCCTCACGGATTTCCGCCGCCCCGGGGCGAGCGGCGAGGTCTGTCAGACTCTTACTGACTAAAAACCACCCCATTGTTCCGTCTCACACCTACGCCGGGGGTCGCGGGAACGAACGATACTTCCGCGACCCCCGGCTGGTGCCGGCCCGTCACTGCGGACCTCCTCGTGTCAGGTGGGAGGGGGGGGGGGGGGGGGGTGAGGTGTTAAACTCCCCCCGCGACGTCTAAGAACACTACGCGCCGCCACCTCGGGTCCTGTGTTGGGGGGACAGCTGTAACCTAATCTAACCCGTTTATTCAGGGCAACATAACAGCATAATCAGCCTATACTGTTCCCACTGCTGGGATACGGGCCTCCTCTAGGTGATAGGGGGTGGGCCGTAATCCACCACGCGATCCCAGTGCAGTTTGGTAGATGTCACATGTCTTCGAATTTTTGGTCATTTTATTGGTTAATTTCCATTTTTAGGGTTCCGTACCCAAAGGGTAAAAAGGAACCCTATTACTCCCGCTCCGCTGTCCGTCCGTCCGTCCGTCCGTCCGTCTGTCATGAGGCTATATCTCATGAACCGTGATAGTCAGACAGTTGAAATGTTCACAGATGATGTATTTCTGTTGCCGCTATAACAGCAAATACTAAAAAACAGAATAAAATAAATATTTAACGGGGCTCCCATACAAAAGACATGATTTTTTGCCGTTTTTATAGATAATAATGGTACGGAACCCTTCGTGCGCGAATCTGACTCGCGCTTGGCCAGATTTTATTGTTCAGGGTGGGCTAGCTTTGTTACTGCGATCAACTGTGAGAGAAGGCCAGAAAGTTAATAGGTGCTACATTATTTAAAAAAAACTAATGATGAACGTTTTTTCACATATGATAACTTGCGCTTCTAAAAACGCAAATTATCAGAACGTCGGTAAGTTTTCAGAGGACCAGTTAAACATTTTCCGTTTTCATACCTTTTCTGTTTACCAAATAAAACATTTTGCGGAGAATACACATTACACGTTAGAATTCGGTAGTCTCATATTGCAACCGCCAACATTCGCCCAGTACGTAGCATAATCCATTTTATTATGTAGGTAGACGACTTTGTTCTGTTTGCAGTAGATACCAGATATTTAATAAAGAGTTCTATAAAGTACAAGTATTTGTGCTTTTGAAGGAGCATTCCTTCTTTGTTGTGATGTTGGGTAACAGTGCATATCTCAGAGGATCACGCTGGTACGTAGGTTGACTGTTCATCTTGGTGAAATATGAATATTTTTAGAATTTGTTTGATTTGAACTGGGCCATACTTCACAATGACCACTCAGTGATTCCTTACTTCGAAACCACGTCAATTCCTTGGTTAATCACGCCAACCTCGCGTTCATCACGCGGTTTCCTTCATTGTGTCATAGAAAATACGGTCCTTGTAATCCGCGAGTTGACTAATTTTTTTTTATTATTTAAATTGAAGCTTTTTTACCTCACTAATAGCTTGGTATAAACAGTTTTTTAATATTTTTAAAAATTTAAAAGATATGAGCGTTCAAAACTCTCAATTAGACAGAGAGGGAAATACTGAATTGTGACGTCATAGTTCAGTTACGCCATATAAATTACATGCAAAACTTCGTTTTGCGAGAAAGAGATAGACAAAAAGTTTCTATAAGTTATAAGTTTTTTATTTTTCGACCGATTTCAAATTTGATTTCGAATTCTATTATTGTATTACATGTGTGGATATATTATCTACTAGAATATATAGTATTCAATATCATGCAACTACCCCATTACAAGTGTACAGACGCCAGCACATCAAGCTATCTGAAACTGTCAAATTTTCCCAATCAACTTTGAACCTAATGCCTTAAGATGACAGCGATGCGGACGAGTATTTTGACGCCTAAATATCCTTTTGTTTTTGTATTTACTGAAGTGAAACCTTCTTTAGCATCTTTGTGATTTGAAACCAATGAAACGAAAAAGCGACAGTAAAAAGAGATAAACACACATCTATAAGATTTAACGAAAGAATGAGATAGAAGGCATTATACAGTGTTTCTTATATTTACCCTATTTCCCCTATGTACCCTCTCCCATCTTCTACTGCTCTGGGCGCCTTCAAGCAGAAACCTAATACACTGATAGTGGTGGTACGTGCTACGCACGACGCTTGGGTCCGAGCGTTGTACGTGTCTTAGTACGTGTGTGCGCGCCTGCGTATTACGAAGCTTGGGTAAAAGCATCATAACAACCGTTGTGTATTTGTACACGTGTATCGTTTACATAAGTCTTTCTTTATTGAAAGTTTCACTTCTATCGCGTGTGGACAGAACACATGTTTTCTTTTTATATGGTTAGTTAATTAGTCTTTTAATTTAGTACCTAGTGTAAATAGTTAGTTAAGAGATTATGAAAATAAATTTTACTTGTACATACTTTAGCGATAAATTTGAAAATCTATTAAAGAAAGACAGATTGTAGTAGCTTGATGTGCTGGCGTCTGTACAAAAGTACTAAGTGCTTTTAATTTTTCAAGCGTAGTAAAAACAAGTGAAGTCATTTTGATAAACTACCTATCACTTGTTCTCGGTTCCTATAAACAAAACGAATCGTTTTGCTTAGCAATGGTAGCATTTTTTTTTTTTGCCGAACTGTAGTGCTATTCTATGTATAAAAATCTCGCCGTGAGAACTTAGTTGAAGTGAGCGTGAAGTGAGGTTCAGTAGACTAATGCTAGGGATTAACACTATTGACTGCTCACTTCAAGCTCACTTCACCTATGATTTCACGGTGAGATTTTTACAGAATCGACCGGCAGGGCATATAATAGATTCGTAAGCTAATTTTCTCTGTGATAGCTACTTCCATATGGGAGAGTTTACTATGTAAAGCACTATGTTACTTTGCTTTATTACTGGGAAAGATACAAGAGTCTTAATTTTAACCAATAACGGTACATAAATTATAAGGTGCCACCTCCACTGCCTTAGAAGAAATGCGTTCTTGATTTTATGTTCCTAAAAATTTGATCAGGTTTTGCATAAAGTTTAGGGAAAATATGAAGCCTTCACTTCTGTATCCTTTGCCCTGAACTTTGAACACGATAACAGTGCATCTTACTTTAAAAATTCTTAGGATGCCTCGAGGAGCTAGACTATTAATTTTAATTTATAATGGCTCTTCAACCCAGGATAGATAGTGCTTTAGGCAAATAAAATTACAATATTTAAATCACAGATGCTTACTTAAGAGGGGCCCGGCTATATAATAACAACCGCACAATTTGATCGATCAGGTTAAGCTACGCTTGCCGCAGTCAGTCCGCGGATGGGTGACCATCTTTACATACCGAGACCCCTCCGTGCCTCGGAATGCACGAAGCCGTTGGTCCCAGCTGTCATACGCAGATCTTTAACAGTAGTTACAGGTAGTCAGAAGCCCGAAAGTCTGACAACCAGTCTTACCTAGGGGTATCGTATTACCCAGTAACTAGATAGGCAGTCGCTCCATGTAAAATACTGGTATTCAGCTGCATCCGGTTAGACTGGAAGCCGACCCCAACATAGTTTGGAAGAGACTAGGCAGATGATGCTTACTTTAGAGTACCATCTTTCATCAGAATGTACAATTTGGGAAATAAAATCTATACTATCTAACTAAACTATAATACTCGTATTATACAGAGAAAAGATTCAATTTTCTGTATGTTTGTTTGTTACGCTTTCACGCTAAAACGGCTGAACGGATTTGGATGAATTTTAACACATGGGTAGACCATGACCTGGATAAGTATATAAAATACTTTTTATCCCGATATTCTCACGGGATCAAGACTTATGCGGGTAAACCGCTGGAAGCAGCTAGTTGTTTATAAAATGGATGACACACTACGTAAATTCACCTGTTATAGCAATTTTATACAACTATCAGACAGTGTCAGTATGTGATCTGAATATACGGATAATAATTTATGTTGGTGGTCAATGAATTGTTTCAGGGCAGTAGTCTGTAATATGAATGAAAATAATCATTCTGTAAAGTAAATTGGCGTTTGTCGGGGTTTATCTGTAGATGGGTGAGCATCAATTCATTACATTCATTGAATATATATTATCCGCGCCTCAGAGGTTAAACCGTCCTTCTCATTCGTCATAGGAATCCCGAACAGTGGTTTGGAAGTCTGACAATCGATCAAACTTTAGGATAACGGAATTGGCAAGTAATTGGGTCACAGAAATGAGACGGCAGGCACTCAAGAGATTGCAAGTCTAGAATTCCCCACTAACATAGACTAATTAAAGATGCGCAAAGTTAATGAGGGGCTCGTGACTAAATTATAACAGCACGGTTCGAACGATGGTTAAGCTTCGCTTGCCGCGGTCGGTTCGTGACTGGGTGACCATCTATTACATATCGAGAATTCAAGTGCCCTCCGTGCATCGGAAAGCACGTTAAGCCGTTGGTCCCGTCATTCGAAGATATTTCACAGTCGTTACGGATAATTAGAAGTCCAAAATTCTAACACTAACCAGTCTTACCAAGGGGTATCGTGTTATCTAGTAACTGGGTTGTGGAGGTCAGATAGGCAGTCGCTCCATGTAAAATACTGATAATCAGCTACATCCAGATAGACTGTAAGCTGACCCCAACATAGTTGAGAAAAGACTGGGCTGATTGATTGATTTTGTGCAAAAAGGAATTTCAATTGCGAAAACATCAAAATCAAATTCTCCCGTCAATGCGATATTTCCAATATTTAATCACACTACAAAATCAGTTACTGCATTCAAAACCAATACATCAATCAAAATGCTAACAAATCCATCGATGTACATTGAAAATACGTTAACAATTACCGATAAAAACCAAAAAAGAAAAAGCTTCGACAGCGCTGGCAAACAAATCGTCGACAATGGTTATTGACAAGGTTATTGACTGCCGCAACACAGAGTTTACAATCCAGTTTGGCTTAGATATACAACAGGTTTTTTAACTAAACAAAGTTTTTTTTTTTTGATGCTTGGTGCTTAAAAAAATATAAAATAGATAATAGAAAAATTTTTAAACATGCATCTTTTGATTTTAGCAGCATAGGATTTTTTATAAAGTGAATTATGTCCTTAAAGTGCGCGCAAGATAAGTCTGCGCGCGACGTTTGACTTCAAGATTATATCCCTGAAAGAACTTTTAATCATTTTCGGCTAAATGATAGAAATTATTTACTTTGGTAAACACGATACGAACAAGATAGCGGCAAACGATTATTTCTGATTTTGGCCGCGCGCAGACTTATTTTGCACAATATGGAAAAAAAACAACTGTTTCCTATTTTGTCGATTTCATCATCATGTCCTTATAATATCTTGTCTTTCTCAATTTATTTGGGATCGGCAGCGCAAGATTTGGCGAGTTAATAATTAATGCTAATTTTCCCAATCAACTTTGAACCTTATGGTTTAGCGATAAAGTTGAAAATCTATTGAAGAAATTTGACAGATTTTAGTAACTTGATGTGCTGGCGTCTGTACGAATAAGTTATTTTTATTTTCGCGATTTCAGTTTTGGTCCCATAATACGAGTTGTGCATATTGAAGAGAACCCGTTTTGCGATTTTCAGTTATTGTTGATTTAAAAACAGTATTATACTAACATTTCTAAACTCTCATTTTTTTATTTGCTAGACCAAAATGACAGCTAATATACAGCGTGTAACGGAAGGGGGGTATCAACCCTGAAGGAGGTGAATGTGCTCATGAAACTCAACAACTTTCCCCAAAGAACATAGGTCGAAATATGAAAAAAAAATTTGGCCCTCTCATAGTAAATCAATCAGCTGGTAGTCAGTTTTGTAAGGGAGGGCCAAATTTTTTTTCATATTTCGACCTATGTTCTTTGGGGAAAGTTGTTGAGTTTCATGAGCACATTCACCTCCTTCAGGGTTGATACCCCCCTTCCGTTACACGCTGTATACTAAATAATGTCATGTTGACAAAAAAGGTCGATCACAGCTGTAATTTTAGTCTATTACTAATATATCTACTACATAGATATTACTTTGACAACCAATTGGAAAGATTGATAGCTCAGAATTTGCAACAAACGATCATCCATCAAATGACAAATCAAGCATAGATCGATTGTTCTATGCTCCGTGTCTATGCCATAGCAATGTAGCATTCACTATTCTAAACTAATTTGTCTCTGGTTTCCGACAAATGATAATGATAATGACGCCTTTGACACAGCCAAACTGTCTGATCGGAATCGTTGGCGCGGCTCCTAAGAGCACGTTATTAATTGACGATTTCAACTTTTATTAATTTGTTTTTATTCGCCAATTTTCTATTCGCGGGTTTTGAGCAGACGGTTACGGGCATGCGAGCAGTGGGTAAGTTGAACTAGTAATCCACAAACATCTGCCCTCACAGGTGTTGCACAGATGGGGTTCCAGGTCAGTCTTTTGAGAGGCAATGTAACTTCTATCTATGTGCAGAGTGATCACTGGGGTGGTTTTAGGGAGGTAAAAATCGCACACTCCCCATGACCGGGCACCATTTGACGGCTTCCCAGGAAAAAAAATGGTTAAACTAGTAAAGCAAGTGAGTATGAAAGGTAGATACGAGCATAGCCCCATCGCATTTTTTTTTATGTTCTACCCATGAATATGAACAACTTTCACTATGGGACCAACTCTGATATCACGAAAAAAAATCTGCTGTTTTATACATTTTGGTCTAGTAGGTTGTATTGATGGCTTGACAGCACGATTGGCGCTGTGGTTAAGCTAATTGACTGCTGCGCAGCGTGTCGCGGGTTCGATTCCCGCACGGAACAAATACCTATTTGTATGACTTACAAGTAGTTGTTCCGGGTCTGGTTGTTTGTGTATGTGATTTTAAATATTTGTAAACGCACCCACAATACAGGAGAAATTCCTAGTGTGGGGCAACGTTTTTTGTTTAAAAAAAAATGATATTTTGTATTAACCAGCTGATTTTTGTTTTTCGTGATTTCAGAGTTGGTCCCGTAGTGAAAGTTGTTCATATTCATGGGTAGAACACCCTGTAAAAATTTCGAGACGGTAAAAGAAAACATTCAGTATAGTAGAAGACAGTTGAACAAAAAAAAAGTCAGTGATATGGTCCGCGTGAATTTTGTTGTTCCCCCGACTACTCCGGCCAGCGTTATTACTTCGTTTTCACTTCATCTTCTTTCTGATTTCTGTCTTTTTGCTGGACTCCTCAAGGTCCTAGCATGATTTTTTTTTTTCTATAGTCTTAAAACAATCTTTATTTCCGACTGGTGGTTCCAGAGATTAGCACGTTCACACAAACAAACAAATTCTTCTGCTTTATTATTATTGTAATTCTTGGTATATTGGCGTTGCTAGCTGACATATGGCAAATAATTTAATTTAGCGTTCTGTGTCTTGTAATGTTTATTGCTTTGCATACCTTGTATTGTATTCAGTCAAGTATTTTCTAACTGAACAGACAGCTGTGCTGCTGGGGAGTTTGTTGCGCCACTTCTTCTTCCCAGGGAAAGCACTAGGAAGTGGTGAAGGGCGGGCGTTTTGGGGGACTGTCTTTTGTAATTTTGACGTTCGAAAAGTGCTGATTCTCAGCCTAGTTTGAATAAATGACTTTTGATTTTGATTAGTTTAAAGTATAGATTTTGAGAGATTAGTACCTAGCAACACTTAATTATTCAGTAATCGTACTAATTGACACAAATAATTATGTTTGATCAATAAAATATCACACTACAATGTTGTAATTTTATTTTAAAGTGGACGTTCATATTAATTTATATTCTCATACTAAAATACCACCTTGTATTGTTATTGTTACATTGTTGAAATACTTGTTTATATGTGGTACATACACTATGAAAATTCCGGTAAACTGTAGTACACTTTACTTATTGTTTACCCTAGCTTGCTCTCTGCACTGTTTGGACACTAAGAAAATGTTACAGAATTTCCAGTTCACATAACTCACTAAAAAGTAGATATTATTGCAGCAAGCTTGCAATCTCGTCAATTACGTTGTTATTACAAAACAATATTATTCTTTCGAAATGGCACCTTTACACTATCGAGCCTATATCTAGCCAGTTTTGTAATAATAACGTAGCAGTAATTGAAAAATACTTAAGAACTTTATCGTAGTTGCAATAAAGTTCTAAATAAAAAAAAATGGGTCCTCGTTCTAGACTTTGATCTGAAGATAAACCTTGTTTTGTAATAAGACGGCTGTGGTTTAGGGTATTGGACAAACGACAAAATGTCGTGTTCCCTAGTCAATCTTGTTCTTTATCAATCAATGAGACAACGAGCCCAAATGTCAGCATTACCTCCTTTTGAGGAGATCAAAAGGCTGCTTAGCCATCAGCACCAACAATAAGACCAATATTCGTACAGTTTGCAATAAACATTTTGACTTTGACTTTGATAAAACTTCTTGCCACCTGAAAAAATCAATTATTATTTTATTTTATTAATTTTAGGAAAATTTTAATATCTAGTACAATGTGTAAGCGATGGCCAATTACAAGCTTTCAGTAACGATTAATGTGAGTAACATTAACAAATACCCGAAAACAGCGACGTAACAGATATGCAAATTAATTATCTCACGCTCAAAAAATACAATAATAAAGAGAAGAAAATTATTGTTTATACATCGAAAAAACAATTGTTCAAACGTTTCTATTGATATCAGTTAGATTTGCGCTCTTTCATTTTGCTTACATATTTGTGTTACAATTCCGTTTTGCTTTATTTTCTGTGAGAGCGAGCCTTCTTCATGTTCCCTGTTTACTGGTTCTGAGTGCAATACATACATATTTTCCTCCGAGAAATAAATGACTCAAATGTTGCACTACTATATTTGTCCATGTGTTCTCATGTTCTTACATGTTCCGACCCAATTCTTCATATGTAAGTACTTCAGTGAAATCCTGTGTTTATATCATGAAAGCCAGATTTAGGTAAACGTTTTGAAATCCTTTGCTGTTTATTTTGAGTTTGTACTTGGAAAGTTTTCTTTTAAAATTACCTCAAGCATTTTGTTTCGTAAGTATCATAGGCTAAATATCATAGGAAGAGCTCGTGGCTAAGTAATAATAGCCGCACGAAACGACCGTTCAAGTTAAGCTACGCTTGCCACGGTCGGTCCTTGGATGGGTGACCATCTTTACATACCAAGACCCTTCTGTGCCTCGGAAAACATGCTAAGCCATTGGTTCCAGCAGTCATTCTTAGATCTTTGACAGTCTTTACGGGTCGTCAGACTCTCGAAAGTCTGACAACCAGTCTTACCAAGGGATATTATCGTATTAACCAGTAACTAGGTTGTGGAGGTCAGATAGGCAGTCACTACATGTAAAATACTGGTGTTCAGCTGCATCGGTTAGACTGGAAGCGACAAAAACCACCAAACCAACACAGTTGGGAAAAATCGGGGCGAATGATGAAGAATCATAGCCCTTTAGGCTGTCCGCTGTCCGTATTAGCATCGTAGGATATTCATTTTATTATTTTTCCGACACCGAAGCCAGTTCAGAGTTTTCCTAAATAAAAAAATAAAAAAAACCAGTACTATATATAACTCATTCAATCATCAGCCAAACTGAATATCAAGATATAATTGACTGCTACTAACAAATATTTGTATGACCTACAAGTAGTTTTTCCGGGTCTGGCTGTTTGTGTATGAGAGTTTAAATGTTTGTAAGCACACCCACAATAGAGGAGAAATTCCTAGTGTGGGGCAACGTTTAATTAAAAAAAAAATATTAAATTCAAACACACTACGCACTACACTACGTACTGAAATTGTAGGACTAACCGAAATCATAAATTAATTTACAAAATATGAACATGCGCAGTGGCCTCCAGTGGCAAGATAATTACCTACTTTTCACTACAAAATATTGCATTCTATAAATAAAATCCAGCCTGCAACAATATGTCTGTTCCGTTATATTTATAACAAATTCAACATGTTAAATATTAATGTCAGGGTTGGCGATGAAAACTTTAGAAACAAATATATTTTGTTTTGTCTGAATAAAAAATAAAATTTAAATACAGTTTTTCACTTTCTTGTTACAGGTTGAAAACAAAAACAAATAACTCATATAACTGACACAACAGTAAATTACCACTGTTTTCTTGTTTTTTACGTTTTACAACAATGTCATTTTGACAACAAAACTAATGGTTGTTTTAATCCACCTTTTGTTTTCGTTTAGGAAGTTCACCCCTACCGTGCGTGGGCAAGCGCGCGATCTATCAGTGTCGTCACCAAGGTCGATGCGCGGACGCACGAAACAACGACGGTATTTTCAGAACTGAATTACGCAACACGCGCCGACTTTTCGATTTTCAAACTGTAAAAGTTTTCGTCGCTAATTAGCATCGATTCTTCCGCTTTCACGCGTCATCGTTGACGCTTTTGAAATGTCAGAAAAAGTAAACGTTCCTCATTTCCGTTGCTTTCTATATTCAAATGTTTCTATTACAACGAATTTTGAATTTTGACGTAAACAATATACGACCGCATTTACAGTCCGACCTTTTTTTAACTTTAGAATATCGAACATAGCTTTTTTATTCGTGGAAATGTCAGTTATTTTGACATAACAAATATTGGTCTTTACAGCCGGCTGCATTTTTTTAATCCGTTCCTCTTCTTAATGGTTTTGTTGGCAGCACGTAGACTACACGTGGGTGATGGAGCTGCATGTCAATGATCTCGCATCACTCGCATGCTAGAGGCGCTATATGCATACTTATGTATGTATAGGTAGGTATAGGTAGGTATTCACATATACACAGCTTATGTACGCGTGCGTGTAGGTATGCCTAGAGAATTCCGTGCGATTCCGCCAACGTTTTTATCGTTAAGCACATTTATTTGCCAATACATTTGAATGTGGTTATAATTCGGACTCTAATAATGTCGGAGATAGATTTACGAGAGAGGTCAACCTAGTTTCAGCAACAACAGATCTTTCTGACTTTCTATTATGATCATGATCGTAGACATCTATAACTGTGGACCAAGTCTGGTGTAGCAATTATGCCAGGATGGTTTCTTCAATTGCGTTTTTGACAGATTTAACGTACAAAATCTGTCAAAAACTCAGTGGCAAGACCATCCAAACATACAGCCCATTAGACCATTCAAATTAGATGTGTTTTGTTTTTATAAAACAGCAAAAAAAATATTAAATAATTAGTAAGTAACTAAATCAAATCAGAGTTACTTTTTTTTTATTTTTGGTTACTTTTTTTTTATTTGTAACAATTTTTTATTTTATTTCATTTGTATGCTTAGTTTCCTGCTACTGTGCTTAACATGGTGCCAAAGACGAATGCATAGTTACCGTGATTGACAGATACGGTACCTGAAGCCATTAACAGCTTGTTACAAAAAAAAATGCTTTACATTCTTTTATGGCGTCTTACGGATTTTAAAACAGTTATAAAAAGTTATCCTGAAATTAGAATAACCAGTGCTTTTTCAAGAGAATGGCATTCGAAATAATCCTTTTTCCACTCGCGCGATCTAATTTCACATGACCCATTTTCTCGCAAAAATACAGTCAAAATTAGCTGCTTATTGCAGTTCCAGTAACCGCCGTTAAAGAGAGATCTTTAAACGTTAATGTGTTATTTCGCACTAAATGCCATTGTGTTCCAATACGCTGCGCATCTAAATAAAACAAATATTATAATACTACACGAGAAAATTTCTCAATCGCCCGGTGTATTTGATAATATACTGGATGTCGTAAACTATAGCAATTGGCAGTTTTATCTCTGTTTTACGAGAGGAGACAAGGTGATATTACTATTTGAATGACGTAGGTGTCTGGGGGTCCTTGTAAAAGAGTTAGTCTGGGACAATAGGTATTACCATTAGATTTAGGTATTTCTACCACCAGACGCTGTTGTATTCCGGTGACCGGTGATAACATATCAGTCTACAACGTGTAACGTTAAATGCGCAAAACCTCAGACACCCCAACTAATTTTTAATTCAATTCACCTATTTCAGAGAGAAAATAAATCATTAAAAAAATTGTAAAGGTTTTATGTGCTGTTTTAGTTTTACTGGCCATTCTGATCGTTTCTTGCGTTTGCGACGACGCTTTGTCGAGGGAGGAGTCGTCACCGGGCCGCTGCGCCGCGCTGACATTGGGTTGCTTGACCTATTAATAAATAGACACGGCAACGTTTTTAATGAAGATTTTTTGAAAAATGTGACCTATATTAAAAAGTGGTTCAATTAATTCTGCTCGTTATTCTGATCAAACTATTTTCAGGTTTTGCGCATTTAACGTTACACGTTGTATAATGTTCCCACTGCTGGGACACAGGCCTCCTCTCTGTGAGAGGATAGGGGCCGTAATCCACCACGTGGGTCCAGTGCGAGTTGGTAATTGTCAAATGTCTTCGAATTTTTGGTTTTAGGACACGCTGGTTTCCTCGTGATCTTTTCCTTCACCATTTTGAGAGCAGTGGTGCTGAAATAATGTACACAAAGTAAAGCGCCTGTCTGGGTTCGAACCTACGACCTACAACCCATGTCGCGGCTATTGCCACTGGGCCACCACTGCTCAGGGTGTGATAACACTGATAACGAGCTGGTTAAAATGATAAAATCCTGCTTATAACCTATCCCTAAGTTGAATCAGGGATGTAGTCCTTTGTTAATTTGCACCACAACACCGAAACAACTTCCACACATCATAACTGAACTTTCCTCGTATACCTAAATACATTCTATAAAAAAAAAGGAAAAAAATAATATCACGCAAAACTAGTGCTTGAGACGACGCAGAAAGGGGTTTTCACCACAAAACTTTACAATTACAGTTTATGGACAATAGCTGATATAGTATGTGCCCGTACCCAAAAAAAAAATTGACTGTAGCATTATGAACTATGTCTCTATTTCATGCCCTCAGCGAATAGTTTAATTAATCCTAAGAAAGCATGTCTGAATTCACTTGGAGAAAAGAGATATGTGAGGAAGTAAGAATAGAATAGAATACTTTTAATTATGTACATCATATAAATTACTGACATAAATATAGAAATGGTGGTCTTATCGCTAAGAGCGATCTTTTAAAGACAACCTTTGGATGGTTTCAACAGGGAAGGAGAGACAAATAGGTACTGTAGGTAGTCTGTGGTGTACCATTTACACGATACAATGAATACATACGTACATACAGTATATTAATTTAATATCTCATATAATCCAGAAATAAAATGTGGGTGTACATCTGCCCAGCACTTCGGGAAACTACAGGCGTGATGTTATGTACCTAGTCTTCAAAAAGGAGGTTCACAAACCTTCGCGGCGTTTTAATATGACATACAATCCAGAAATAAAATGTGGGTGTACTTGTGCCCAGCATTTCGGAAACTACAGGCGTGATGTTATGTACCTAGTCTTCAAAAAGGAAGTTCATAAACCTTCGCGGCGTTTTAATATGTCATACAATCCAGAAATAAAATGTGGGTGTACTTGTGCCCAGCACTTCGGGAAACTACAGGCGTAATGTTATGTACCTATTCTTCAAAAAGGAGGTTCATAAACCTTCGCGGCGTTTTCATATGTCATGTCATCTAGAAATAAAAAGTTGGTTGTACTTGTGTCCAGCACTTCGGGAAACTACAGGCGTGATGTTATGTACCTATTCTTCAAAAAGGAGGTTCATAAACCTTCGCGGCGTTTTAATATGTCATACAATCCAGAAATAAAATGTGGGTGTACTTGTGCCCAGCACTTCGGGAAACTACAGGCGTAATGTTATGTACCTATTCTTCAAAAAGGAGGTTCATAAACCTTCGCGGCGTTTTCATATGTCATATCATCTAGAAATAAAATGTGGGTGTACTTGTGCCCAGCACTTCGGAAACTACAGGCGTGATGTTATGTACCTAGTCTTCAAAAAGGAGGTTCATAAACCTTCGCAGGCGTTTTAATGTATCATATCATCTAGAAATAAAATGTGGGTGTACTTGTGTCCAGCACTTCGGGAAACTACAGGCGTGATGTTATGTACCTAGTCTTCAAAAAATCAGGTTCATAAACCTTCGCGGGCGTTTTAATATGTCATGTGATCCAGAAATACACGTCGACCTTACCACCCAATTTATTTAGCTCTTCGTCATATTCTTAGCGCCGTCATAATACTGCGCACGCGTTGTGTCGTGATTCTCGGTTAATTTAGCATGGTGCTGACCTTATTTTACTTGTTTACACGTTGTAACTGTTGTAAGAGCAGAAAATATGAGCTGTGTTATTATAAAACGAGAGTACGCAGTAAGAAATTAGTTTGAGTATAGGTATATGCAGGAACAGTTGCTTGCAATTTGGACGATTACTGAGTACAATCACCGAATTTTTAAAATGATCCCTTTTCCTTTTTCGCAATGGTTTTTAAGGCGAGAGCATCAGGGTAGCCCGTGATTTTTTTTTTTCTTTGAGAGAGAAGGAACTTATTTAACATTTTTCAGGTTAGTTTCAGGCTGCAAGTCAATCTAAATATGATTCGCGACGATAACAAATACGGCTTTACAGAATTATAATGATTAGAATACCCACTCTGGCTACCTTAACGAATCCCTCTTAAGAGAGGTTATTGAGATCCAGGTTCAGCAAAAGAAAGAAATACCTTTATTGACACAAAATACACAACAACTGTGACTTTTATCCGGTTAACGAGTATCTATCCTTCTATACTAATATTATGAAAAATAAAAAAAAATAAAAATAAAATAAAATATCTTTAATTCAGACCTAAGTAAATCCACAAATTATGGACTAACAGATTGTGCTTATATAATATGTTAGTGTTCTTAGTACTTGATTTAACTTAGCATAAACTTATTGCTATATTTACCCAATGCCTTAATTTGTATGGGGCAGTCCGATCTGCCAGCAATCATTTTTAAAATTTGTTTTGTTTTAAAAAATATTTTTACATTTGATGGCCCAATTCATGAAGAAGGCATTACACTTAGGAGCTGTGCAAAAAAACCGGTCAGGGGCGAGTCGGACTCGCCCACCGAGGGTTCCGTACCATCATATATTCAATTTTGATTTTTTTTTCTGAAAAATTGTGGTATTTAGAGACATCGTTTTATTTTTCCTGTTACCTTTACATAAACTTCTATCACGTAGAATAATTTCAAATTTTTCTCTATGCAAACTTCGAAGATAAGGGGGAACGATATATTTTTTTACATTTTTCATCAAAAGTCGAAAACTATGATGACTAAAAAAAAATTAAAAAATGATTGAGAATGTGCGAACAGCGCTCTTTCATATGATACCTCTGATGCCCTAGTGGCCCCTGGCAGAGCCTTCGCCTAGTCCTTATATAAGGACTAGTCTTTTTTTTCTAGATTAAAACCCCAAAAATAGTAATGTTTTGACAATTAAATTAGCTTAGAAATTATATAATATGATCAATAGAATTACCATAAAAAATATTATTAAAATCTCGATTATGATTGTAAATGTATGCTTGGCCGATCTCTAGTATCAGGTGGGATGTCACTGACAGCTCACTCCACGCTCACTTCAGTTGTTTTCACGGTGAGATGGTTACAGATTCGCACTACAGGTCCCTAGTAGAGGATTTAAGACATTAGTGAAAGAGCAAAGTTAAAATGGCAACCATAACCGTTAAAATGGAACCCAATGCTACGTTGCTAGACGAAAGTTAAGATTATAATACCTCGTGGCTAAGTGATAACGTTTTAAGGTTGATCAAAGGCTATCCTACGCTTAACGCGGTCGGTTCGTGGATGGATGACCATACATTACATATCCAGACCCGGAGGGGTCTCGGAAATCACGTTAATCGGTTGGTCCCGGCTGTCGGTTGTAGAGCTTTGACAGTCGTTACGGGTAGTCAGAAGCCCGAAAGTCTGACAACCAGTCTTACCTAGTGGTATCGTGTTACCCAGTAACTGGGTTGTGGAGGTCAGTTAGGCAGTCTTTCCGTGAAAAAACCTGGTATTCAGCTGCGTCCGTTTAGAAAACCAGCAGTATAATTGCGTAACACACTATCAGTAGCAATGGGTTTCATTTTGACAGTTCAACAACATTCGTTGCGTTATTTACGTTCTTGAGCAGACGCATTTTTCGAACATGTGGAGCAATGAATTAGCAATATGCTTCAAAATGATTCAAATTGAGAGTAATTGTGTGTTACGCAATTAGGGTGCCAGTTAGGATCCGGCTAGGCGGTTGGTTTTCCCAACATAATTGGGAAAAGGCTTGGCAGATTGATTTGTTAATAATACTCGTACCTACCCTCGTTGAACTGCTGCACTATGATAACTTTCTTACTTTCATTACTTACTTGCACCTCTTCGTCGCCTTGTTGATTCTTATAATATGCATTTTATTGAACTGGATATATTTTGTCTATCTAAGTTATCATTTAAGAAAATGGCTCTAGATATTTTGTTTAGCGAGAATTTTAAGTTAAATTAAGCTAAGCTAAGTAACACAGCAATATTATGGCAGCGACTATTGTTATATTTTTCTTTTACGATTTTATCACTTGTCTTTGGCACATCTTTTAACCTGTAGTTAAAACGTGGACAATGGTGTGGGTCACATGTTTGTTAAATCTTAATTTAAGTGTTTCTCTGTAATTTGTAGCATGTAACTGTTTTTTGTCCCTAATAAATAAATAAATACTTCTCTTTTATAATGGTCATGCACATGTATATTTATCAACAAAAAAGCTATAAATAAAATTGTACCACTGAAACAAGGAATGCCATTACCCATAATCATGTGATTGTAAAAACCGCAACAATACAGAATGATCGCGTTATAAATATCCGGTGGTTGGTGGTTAAACCGTATAAACACATGGCCGTCACGACTATATGCGTTCAAAAGTTTTCGCACTCAAATATTTAAAAATTCTTATAGTTTAACGTTAAATGTCTTTCACACATAGTAAATCTCTAAAAACCTGCAAATTCGAAGGTGTCAGTCCGTTTTTTCCGTTGTCATACCATAAACCTTGTTTGATGAAAATTTGTTCACCTAAAAATAGTTTGAAAGTTGAGGAAAGCATTTCTCCATCTAAAGTTTTCAAATGGGGTGTTGAAGCTCACATGGGATAATTTGAAATCACAGGCAAAAGCTAGTATTTAACTTTTTAAAAGTAAAACGTTTTCATACGCTATAAATATTACTTCAAAGTGGCATGAAATTACGTTTTGATGCATTAATTCAAAACTTGTTTGAAAGACCGGAATTTCTTGCGGAATTAGACGACGTATAAATGTAAACATTTTTTTTTTTTTACTTTTTTCAGTCTATTTAGGTCTATCTGGATTTGTGGATGTCGTCGGGTCATTGACATGCGAATTTTTAGCATACTGCATGTTTTACCTACTCTAGATGAATGACGTAGCGTTGGAAGGCCTACAAGCTGGACCGACTACCTTGAGAAGGCCGCAGGAATCCGCTGGTTGCGAGAAGCACAGAAACGGTCAGAGTAGCGATGCTTGGGGGACGCATATAGTCCAGCATTGGACTTATTTTGACTGAAATGATGATGATGATGATGACGTACTCGTAGTAAGTACAGACGCCAGCACATCAAGCTACTACAATCAGTCAGATTTCATTAATAGATTTTCAACTATATCGCTAATGCATAAGGTTCGAAGTTGATTGGGAAAATCTGACAGTTTCGGGTAGCTTGATGTGCTGGCGTCTGTACATATCGTTAATGAAATATAGTTGATATATCAAGATAAAAAGGATTTTGTACAAAACGGATATCGAATTTCCCAGTAATTGAGTTTCGAAGGGTAGAAGCCGACCCAATCCAATGATGTTGCTAAAGAGTAGCTGAAAAGCGCAAAATGTCGAAGAATAGAGTAGAATATTTTATTTCTTGTGGCCTTAACTTTATATACTCAAATCCACTAAATTGTCGTTAAATTGACAACAGATAAAATTTAATAATACTTTCAGTAACCAGCACCCTAACTGCGTAACACAATATCAATTACAATCTGAATCATTTTGAAGGATATAGCTAATCCATTGCTTCATTTGTTCGAAAAAATTGTATGCAACAACGTAAATAACGCAATGAATGTTGTTGAACTGTCAAAATGAAAGCCATTGCTACTGTTAGTGTGCTACGCAATGACTGCCGCTACAGATAGTTTTATTCAATTATATGTTATAAGGGAAACCACGTAGGAGAGGGCGGGATGAGCTGGATATGTTCCGTCAAAACTGGAAGGAGGACGCGCGGGATCGCGAAAGATGGAAGGAGTGGAGGGAGGCCTTTGCCGAGGAGAGGGACAGCGTAGGCTCATCATCTGCCTAGCCTTTTCCCAATTATGTTGGGGTCGGCTTCCAGTCTGACCGGATGACGAACGAATACCAGTATTTTACATGGATCGACTGCCTATCTGACCTCCACAACCCAGTTACTGGGTAATACGATACCCCTAGGTAAGACTGGTTGTCAGACTTTCGGGCTTCTGACTACCCGTAACGACTGTCAAAGATCTACGAATGACAGCCGGGACCAACGGCTTAACGTGCTTTCCGAGGCACGGAGGGGTCTCGGTATGTAAAGATGGTCACCCATCCACAGACCAACCGCGGCAAGCGTAGCTTAACCTGATCGATCGACCTGTGCGGCTGTTATTATTTAGCCACGGGCCCCTCGACAAAGGAGGCTAGTAAAAAAAAATATTGTAGTTTTTTTGTCTTAACATTTTCAGTAAAATTCTGTTATTTTGAACTCTCCGTTAAGTCGTGGATTAATTCTCCTTAGCAACTTACATATTAAACCACTTAGCACCACGCTCAGTGTCAATAAATAAAGAAAACTACAGCATTATTTAACCCGAGCTCAGTTAAATGTGAATGTTTACAACGCGATGACGTCACACGCGTGAGCGCTTACGTGATGAAAACTTTCGACCTTCATAAAATGAATGCGATGAATTTTCTTTTCTTTGTAACGTTGGCAACTAGAGCGGCAGCCCATTTACTGGAGGTAACTAGGATTGACACAAGAAAACTTTTTTATAAAACAAAACAAACGACTTCCAAAGAAAACACTACAAAGTGAAAAATAACTTGAATTTCGGAAGTCGGTGTCAAAAAATTAAAACGCGGAACGAGCGACACCGACTTCCAAAATTAAACTTATTTTTCACTTTGTAGTGTTTTCTTTGGAAGTCGGTTGCTTTTTTTTGTATAAAAAATTTTATATGTTTCACTTTTTAGTTATACCTACCCCAAACAAATTCATATAACACTACTTGCTATGTAAATGTCAGTGACAGGAAGATGCATCTACGTTTATAGGGTACAGACGTGATGTTATGTTGTGCAATTGCGTAAATAATACATACCGACGCAATGCAGACGGTTTTACCGGTATTTATTGAAGAGTTCCGTTGTCTGTCTCCGAAACTCATCACCAGATCTTTACGAAATTTATATGGGACCATTTCGGAATAAACCTCTATCGAAGAAAAAAACAATTTTGTAAAACCGTCCATATGACAGAGTTATGCCCGAACATACAAAAAAAAAGAAAAAAATATATATACAACGTGTAACGTTAAATGCGCAAAACCTCAGACACCCCAACTGATTATTAATTCAACTGACCTATTTCAGCGAGAAAATAAGTCGTTAAAAAAATTGTAAAGGTTTTATGTGCTGTTTTAGTTTTACTCGCCATTCTGATCGTTTCTTGCGTCTGCGACGACGCCTTACCGAGGGAGGAGTCGTCACCGGGCCGCTGCGCCGCGCACATTGGCTTGCTTGACCTATTAATAAATAGACACGGCAACTTTGGAAGATTTTTTGAAAAATGGGACCTATGTTAAAAAGTGGTTCAATTAATTCTGCTCGTTATTCTGATCAAACTATTTCAGGTTTTGCGCATTTAACGTTACACGTTGTAGATATAAACTTCCGAATTGATAACCTCCTTTTTGAAGACGGTTAAAAAGAGGGGCATATACCCAGCAGTGAATAAAGTCGGACTTTGGATCATAATGATGAGCTGCTAGTACTCCCAGTCGGGTCTACCCTTTATAACAGAACTTTTTACGTCATAATATTATTTTGCATAACAGCGGATAGCATAAACTTCATTTCGCAGAAACTCGTTCGGCTAACACTCATTTATCACAAATTCAAAACTCATAATTTTGTAAGTTAGTATCATCTTTAGGCATAAATTTCATATCCATAATAATTAAAAAGTAGTACCATCTTATCGCAGAAAGTTCACAGTAAGTTGGGCATATATTTCATATAAATAAATAAAACGCAAACGGTTATACACCATGCATGCTGCATGCATGGCAAGCGAGCATGCAACATGCAGCAGGCATGGTTTCTGTCACGGCTCCGGCGCGGCGCTGCGGGACTATGGGTAGGGAAGACTACGTGGAGCCAATTTTGTAGTGATTCGTTTCTGTAAATAACTTTTGTATCACATCATATTGACTTTTTATGACAATATTTTAATTTTAATTTAAGGTTAAAAATGCTATTTTATAGAAATGGCAATTTGCCTAATAAAATTATTCCAAATGAAATTCTGCCATCTTCATAGTATGCCAAGTGAAATTGTACCAAATAATCGTCGCTCTAAATAAACGTTATGCAAAACGAAATTACGCTGAATTTTAACTTTGCCAAAGGTGCCTGGTTTGCCCAATTATGCCAAATAAAATTCTGCCATCTTAAAAGTATGCCATTGTAAATTCGGACATATAAACATTCGGCGAAACAATGATTATTTCAAAACCAGTATTTTAGTTGTCAAAACATTACTATTTTGTGGGGGTTTAAAATAAAATAGCAAAACAGAAACTTAGAATATAATTATTTTTTTTCTTTGCTAGATTAAAACCCCACAAAATAGTAATCTTTTGACAATTCTAATACTAGCTTTGAAATTATATAAAATGATCAATAGAATTAGAATAAAAAATATTATTCAAATCTCGATTATGATTGTAAATGTATGCTTGGTAAATACCTAGTATCAGGTGGGATGACACTGACAGCTGACTTCACGCTCACTATAATGATTCCACTGTCGGAACACAGGCCTCGTCTCTATGAGAGAGAGTGGGCCATAATCCACCACACGGACCCAGTGCGGGTTGGTGGATGTAACACGTCTTCGATTTCTTTTGGTTCTAGGACATGCCGGTTTCCTCACTAGATATTATACACATAAATTATAAACTTGTATATTTTTGCTAATACAATGATTAAATAAAATAAAACCGTCCAACAGAGGATTTTCACCAGCCAATAAAATGATGATGATTATTATTCCAAACTCCCATATTGCAGTTCTCCAATAACATAATTTCAACTGCAGATCTGGGACGCTTTTAATCGCCATAGATCAATGTTGCTAGCAATAATGATGTATGTGAACATTAATTCTGAAACTATAGTATTTCCGCTGCCTCACCATAAACAATACGACGTGATTCATGGTCCAGGAACAGCTTGCAACTGGAAACCGATAGTTGAGAATGAGATCATTATTTACAATATATTATTTTGAGATAGTCTGGTTTCAGTAGTTAGACTTAAGAACATTCTAGATGTGCTTTAACGAAACAGCCAAAGATCACGAGAAAAGATTTTGCTTTACGCAGGTGATTATTGCCGCACGATTTAACTAAAACTTATACAACTAACACGCAACACAAAACAACATATTCGCATCGTGTTCAGCATAATTAAGAAGCTTTTTTCATGGGTAGATAGAAAAGTTTGTAAATTGTATGCAGCTTTCAGCGTTGACAAAACCAGCGAGTATAATACCCGAGTTTTCATTCAAAAACTACCAAAACCAATTTCCCAGCACCATTTTATTGTTAAATCCTCGAAATCACTCACAGGCACTGCAGTTTTCAGTTACATTATAAACAGTATGGGGCTTAAATTTTCCATTTTCAAAGTGCTTACTATTTCAAAGCGGAGTGACAATGTCACAATCGGTGCTCGTCGGGCGAGCTCGGCTCAGCTCGGGAGCTATCGGCGCAAACGCCACCACTACCGAGTTAATTGAGCTTCGGCGACACAATCCGATCAGTTTGATTGTTTCCTCGTCAATTCGTATACCTGTAGAAGCTATTAAATATGGGGATAGGAATTGTGGGCTATTGCTATTGTGTTTCGACAATTTTCATTTGGTGTTTTGATGGGTTCTTACTAATTGCAAGAGGGGCTTGTAGCTAAGTAATAACAGCCGCACAGGTCGATCGATCAGGTTAATCTACGCTTGCCGCGGTTGGTCCGTGGATGAGTGACCATGTTCACATACCAAGACCCCTCCGTGCCTTGGAAAGCACGTTAAGCCGTTGGTCCCGGCTGTCATTCGTTGACCTTTGACAGTCGTCACGGGTCGTCAGTAGCCCGAAAGTCTGACAACCAGTCTTACCAAGGGATATCGTATTACCCAGTAATTGGGTTGTGGAAGTCAGATAGGCAGTCGCTCCACGTAGAATACGATATTCAGCTGCATCCGGTTAGACTGGAAGCCGGCCTCAAAATAGTTGGGAAAAGGCTACACAGATGATGTTTTGATGCGGTTCTTATTGCACCTACTACTGTTTGTCTCTGCATCACCCAAAGGTTGACTGGTAGAACATGCCTATGGCATTAAGTCCGCCTCTGTACATTTATGTGCTTGAAGTATTCAATAAATAAATAAATAAAAGCAGCCATTTTGACAATTTATGGCGCAGACCATCTTAGATTCTTTATAAGATGGACAGCGGTTAGAGGAGTGCCGTCGTATATATACGAACAAGTAAGTATTGACTAGAGGTCGTTTGTATAATATATAATTATGAAGATCTTTAGACATTTTATCAAGAGGAATATGTGACCGCGCTGTGCACACAAACCGTAATGGCATGTAAACAAAGTTGCCACATGTAGGAATTCATGTATTTTTTTTTTAGCTTTAAAATTGTGACCAAGTTCTGGTACAATCAGCGTTACTACTCGTAAAACCGTCTCGGACAAGGAGGGAGTATAATTAAGATAGAACTTCACTTAAGGTAAATTCGTTTAATCTTATAATTATGTCAATCCCATTTATATTTCTCAAGCATAACAGTGCTCCGCGTTTTAAACAAATCGGCAATTCGGCATGAATATTGCAATATCTCGATTTTTTAGTCTATCCTCTGCTGCCGCTGGGCAAAGTCCTGCTCCAAATCCTTGCAGAACTCTTTTCCCACGCCACTACAAACCAGCCCTCGCGGTACGCATGCAGTTTATCTCACTAGCTCTCTGGAACAGCCTCGGCGGCGCCGTCCATCTTCACGCACCTCTCGATTTTACGAAGATAATCGTTAAACTTTTCTTTAGCTATCATTCAATTTACTTAATTACTGTAAATGACTTAGACATTAAACAAAAGCTTTAGACGAATAGGCGCTAGAACAAACTCCTAAGACAACTTAGGTAACTAAGTTAAATTACTTAGTTCAAGTGTAATCTTTTTAGATTAACCTGCAGCGAACTTAGTATAGACGCCAGCACAACAAGCTACCCGAAACTGTCAACTTTTCCCAATCTACTTTGAACCTTAGGCTTTAGCGATAAAGTTGAAAACCTATTAAAGAAATTTGACAGATTGTAGTATGCAGTTTGATGTGCTGGCGTCTGTACTTATAAATACTTTCACTAAACTATTTATAAGTTTCTAATAAAGCGATTAATACTCGTAGAAAGTGTATGTAATTCATCGTCTGCCAGGCGTCAAAGATCAGCTTATAATGTCCCCACTGATGGGACACAGGCCTCCTCTCTTCGAGAGGGAGTGGGCTATATTCTACCACGCGGGCCCAGTGCGGGTTGGAGACCATTTTTAGTTCTACGCCAAGCCGGTTTCCTCACAATGTTTTCCTTCACCGTTTTGAAGCAACGGTAATGAAATTATTTACGCAAAGTAAAGCGCCTATCTGGGTTCGAACCTTTGTTAACTCTTAAATAACAGCCATTACCATTTGGCCACCTCTGCTCGTCCACAAACATTAATCACAACACCTACTTCTTCATTCGCCACGATTCAGACAATTAACTCCAAGTTTCCTTATTAAGACAACCCTTCAATAACCATCTGCCAATACAATAAAAGACGTCCTAATCCTTCCCCCACACAAAGCAATTACATCCTTATATTATCCCCCGTCACAGGTTAAGATCCCCAATAAAGACGGCGGCCATTTTATAGGGATCTATTTGCCATCAACATAGGTAATAGTGTTGTGCATCATAATCCCGCGACGATGCTCATGAAATTGTTAATTAACGCACACGGGATGGCCAGGTGACATCACTATTTTATTGAATACAAGTTTCATAGTTTTGGGGTTGTTTTTGTTAATTGGCTGTGTAATATATTGGTGTTTACATGAGAGTCGAGTTTCAAGCTTATTAAGTATATATTTTTTTTATATAATTATTTCTAGGTTCCGCCAGTGACTTTATACACGTGTTTCTTGTTCTCCCGACCCGCCCCGTTGCACCGCATCATCTTCCCGCCTTATCACTTTGGTTTCGCATTGCGTTCTTTCTGACTTTTTGTTTTTGCTCGGTTCCTAATGGTCATGCCTGATGTTAAATAGTCTATAGCCTTCCTCAAGAATTGAGATATCAAATGAAAAAGTACTGACGTTTTTATGTACACGGAGAGAAAAATCTTAGAAAAATTACTCGTCACTGTAAAGTGAGTGCAAGTGACATCTACAGAAAATTTTCTGAGTGAGATTGGGAAAAAATCACTATTTTTCCAATAAATTTTACTGTACAGCATTAGAATTTTTACTGTGCTAGCATGGTAATTTTTCCATTACCACACAAATGCACTCAGATTATGAGAAAACACAGTAATTTTTCTAAGATTTTTCTCTCCGTGTACATAAAAACGTACAAACTAACAAATACCTCATTATAATATTATGATTAGTATGGATGTCTTTCCTCTACAACGGTTCCCTGTTGATAAGTATAGAGCAAAACCTTTCCTGGCACTCTCTTAATAGACTCTTGCTGGTAAGAATGGTGGTCGGAGTAGTCTACTCTAGCTTAATCACGGCAGACAGACTACAAGCATTTCCGCAGGCGCGCCATCAGTTCTTGACTTGGTTTAGCAATTGGCTTCTGCAATACGGGCCGCCAGTTTAAATCCTGGACAAAACAATCATTTGTATAGCACCCAGATAATTAATCTGCTGCTTGGTGTGCGTACCTTTGATAAACCCAAGAAATCGTGGGGTGAGATAGCGATTAGCCAAAAGAGCTAGTTTCAGGAATATTTCAGCGGCCCGTGTTTAAAATTAAATACGGTTATGTTACGAGTATGTACGTAATTAATTAATTTGGCAATGTATGTTGCAACGATAATCCGTAGGTAGTTTCACGATAATTTCGCCACCTGCCCTCATTTTCAAGGAAGTTTATTTTAATCGCTCCAAATTCCCCAAAATGATATGACACAAAAGCTCATGCCGTGATACAAGCATTACAGTCCTTTTAGGCTACGTACGCACTTACAGGTGGCTTGGTTAGCGGCTAGAGCTTAGTGACTGAACATCTTTACATATAGAAGACTAGCGAAGCCGCTGAAATTCTTCGCTACTCGCAATGTGGCTCGCTAGGTTCTATTAGGCGCTAAGCAAGTCACCTGTCCGTGCGTACGTAGCCTTAAGGGGCTCCCTCACCAGGAGCATTCGCCTGTAATGTAACATTCCAAATTCGATTTTGAGCATTACATTACAATACTACCTCCCTGACTGACGAGCATTCGCGTGTAATGTAACATTACAGATTGCGGGGTGGAGAGCGCTCCGCGGCCCACCGGACACATTTAATTACAAGTGGAGCGCATTGATGTTACAAGTTGTATCAAGGTATTACACATTGTATCATTACAAGGTGCACATTGCAATGCTCAGTTCTCCCCCTTCACTGATGTAATACTCGTTTTGTATCATTACAAGGTGCGAGCTGTAATGCTCGATTTTCCTCCCTCACTGATGTAATGCTCCACCCTGTAACGTTACATTACACGCGAATGCTCCTGGTGAGGGAGCGCCTTTACAGTTATTTCACCTCCGAATTTGGATCATTATTAAAAAAAAATCAGCTGTTCCCTACATTTATGTTCGTACGAGTCGTCAAAATGTAGGGAACAGCTGATTTTTTTTTCGCGATTTCAGGTTTGGTCCCATAGTAAAAGTTGTTCATAATAATGAGTACAATGACCTCTTAAGAGGTTGTTGGTGTTTTATAAATAACCCTGTATATCCGTAAAATAACTGTAGCCAGTCACCAAGGTGTTGCAGGTTCGTCAACCAGAGGGCATATCGCTTTCAAAGCGTTTCGTATATCTACAACGACTTTCAACAGTTTTAACAAAAGCTTTTCGGTAGCTTAGGTATATCAGTCCCATACATTTTTGACTTTTCCGTCACCATTATTGCTGATAGAAAGTCATTATTGTCTAGGCCCTCTGGTAGGCGCCACTCATTAGAATATTTGTTTGAATGCTCCCAATATTAATAGCATATCAAAACAGGTGTTAAATTATAGCCGAAAATCGCCACGTCGAAATAACCCTTTCAATTTCAAGAAATTAACCCTACAAATCCGATCGGAGGGTAACAAAACGCTGTTGACGATCCACGGTCAATAAGGGCAGGCTCTTTATACCCCGTGCTACGGATCACTGACGACGGCCGTTAAATGTGGCTCGTGTTCCCAGTAATTGAGTTTGTCACACAGGAATTAATTTCAAGTTTACTGATTAATCTGAGAGTCTTAAGGTGGGGGATATTTGGTCAATCGTTTAACTAGGAATGGTTAACCAATGCGGCTATAAAGTGGCTTTCCTATGGGGAGGCGTTAACCCAGTTAGACTGACCGACCCATACATGGGTTACGAGGAATATAAATTTCTACCCTCATTATATGATTTTATTAAAACGATTGACATATACTTTTAGAATCGTCAGTAAATAACTGTTAACTGTGTTGACAAGATACGTAGTGAATTTTATAATTTCTAGTGGTTTTTTGCAAGTGAAAAAAGGTAAGATTCAATTATATTTATTGTTATCTTTCTATAAATATTATATCAAAAATATAAGTATAAAAATATAAATTATACAGATTGACCAACCGCATACTGTCAAAACGTATAATGAAAATATGGGAGGCGTTGATCGATCTGATTTGAATATTTTTTTTTTTAAATCTCGATCTTGATTGTTAATGTTTGCTTAGTCAATCCCTAGTATCAAGTGAGCGTGGAGTGAGCATACAATATGGCAGTGACATTGATGAGCAAGGTGTAACAATGAATTCAGTATATGATTCTAGACCCCCCCAGGAGACCCCCCCCCCCCCCTCAGGAGACTGATACTAGGTCCAGATACCAGTCTAGGTGTAGGCGTGAAAAGGTAATAGACAAAGTTACTTTCGCATGGATAGATTGTCCGTCATATGAGGCGAAATGACGTAGAACGATAACCGTTCCCTCTACTTTTCTATTTTTACACTAAAGTGTGGAATATTTCATCATTTTTCTTATAGCCCCGCACCGATTTCGACGACATTATTTAATTCATAAACAACTTTCAGACTATAAAAGTACCATCAATTCAAATATAATATTCGTTCTAACAGATATTGATCGTCAATCATCGAGTAATTTCTGGCACTCAGTGAGTTCAGGCACACACGTTATTTTCTAAATAAAACTTTTAAGGGGGAAGTGAAGGGGCACGCCACAATTGCGGCGATAATTCCCCTCTTTGAGGAGTGGTTAGAGAGGCGCCACGGCGTCCTCACCTTCCGCCTGATGCAGGTCTTCACCGGACACGGCTGCTTCGGGAGTGTCCTGTTCATGCATGGGAAGCCGTCACCTCCTTCTGCGAAGCAGTAATGCTTGCGAAGGAGGAGGCGGAACCCGTGAGGGAGAGGCAATCTTTGCGCCCTCACGCCCCTAGTCGCCGCAGGAGACGTCCTGGGCGTCGGGAGTCAAGAGCCGACTCCCGGCCACCGTAGGCGCGGGCTTGCGGGCGGCGAGTAATGGGCAGTTCGCCGTCCGATAAGGACCAGGCTCGGGTCGACGGCACGTTGTGTTCCCTCAAAGAGATGTCAGCAGTAACTGACGGGGTCCGTTAGGGCCGATGCCTGCCATGGTCGCGGATTGTTCGAAAGAGTTACCGTGGCCCTTGGCAGAGGCAACTGAAGGAACACGGGTGGGTTTTAGTCAGTAAAAGTCTGACACACCCTCCCGCTCCGCCCAGAGCGGGAGAAGTTATTTGATAATTTCCCATTAAAAAACAGGGGGAAGTGAAGAATTCTTACGTTTTATGCAATTTGCAGCTCATTGTCAGGAGTTGTCGAAGCATTACTATTTTTTAGAGTTTTAAAATTCACTTCACCCGATTCACGACATTTCTTGAATCGGGTGAAGTGATCACGCCACACAAACTACGTGGGATTAAACGTGGGTTTTGACAACTAAAATACTAGCTTTGAAATTATATGAAATGATCAATAGAATCAGCATAAAAAATATTATTAATTTCTCGATTATGATTGTAAATGTATGCTTGGTCAGTCCCTAGCATCAGTGGGATGACACTGACAGCTCACACCACGCAAGTTTTTACGGTGAGATTTTTACAGAATCGACCAGCAGGTTCTTTGATCATTGTCAATTATCGACTATCACAATAACATTTGATCGGTTTTCCAACACCAAAATATTTATTTACCTACTAATTTATCTCAAGATTGGAACCCAGACCTATTAATCCAATAGGTTACGCTACCAGCTATCGGAACTTGTTATAACATTGTCAATTTTAGCAATCGTATGAGCCGGCCAATGTCATACGCAATTACGTATACTGCGTGTGTGAAAAAGCGATGGTAACTATGTTTATTGTTTCGCACGACGCCGGTGTATAAATTCTGAGATGTGCGTTCTGTGTTAATTCATCACTTATACACACACGCCTGGGTACCGCGTGTTCACAGCAATACAATTCCTAAGGTGCTAATGCATTAATGACCGCTTGCTGTACTTCATAGACTAGCATGCTGTACACCACACCACCAACAATTTGTCATTTATCATTTGACGACTACTCACACGGCAGTCAGGTATAATCTTTGTTCATTGTCGATTATCTATTTATCATAACAGCAGTCCAACACCAAAATATTTCTTTACCTACTTATTTCTACAATTATGTCATCCTCCATCACGACATTCACCCATTTCTACACATAACGACAATAACTATTGTTATGAAGTTATGACGAAGTTCATTTATGAAAATAACTGCCAGACACACCCTCCCACCATCCTCCATAACTACACTACCTCCCACTGGCTACTCCAGCCTCCAACTCGTATCTTTTCTATTAGCATCGTATGCGGGATGGAGTTAGTTTCAATTGCATCAGATAAGAGGTAGAATAGAAAACAATATAAATGTACGTCACAGTTCCGTTGGCAAGCCAGCAGCAATTGGTTTTTATGGTGACGTAGAACGACTAGATGTGACTTAGTGACAGAGCAATAAAACAAAAAATATTTTTAGTACTTTGCGCACAAGGGGCTTGTGGCTAAGTAATAACAGCCGCACGGGGCGATCGATGAGGTTAAGCTACGCTTGCCGCGGTTGGTCCGTGGATGGGTGACCATCTTCACATGCCAAGTCACAGTTCACATGCCTCCGTGCCTCGGAAAGTACGTTAACCTGTTTTTCCCGGATTCGTAGATCTTTGACAGTCGTTACGGGTCGTCAGTAGCCCGAAAGTCTGACAACCAGTCTTACCAAGGGGTATTGTATTGCCCAGTAACTGGGTTGTGGAGGTTTCTTTTTTATCATATATCTTTCTTTTTTTGGATTCGTTACGTATGGACATGTGATGTGGAGGAATGAGGAAAATTTCGTGAGGAAAGTTTTGAGTATGAATGCCGATGGCTATAAGAGTAGGGGAAGACCAAAGAAAGGATGGATGGACTGTGTCAATGATGATATGGCTAAAAAGGGGTTGTCTACTGAAATGACGGCTAATAGAGAAGTATGGAAAAATGTTGCGCCGACCCCAAATAAATGGGGATAAGCAGAGGATAATTATGATACCTGAAGGTGATTTAGATTCTATGTGCAAAAAAGTTCCGAATGACGGTTCTGCGGGCGAAGCCACAGTTGAACCTTGGCTTCGCCCGCAGAACCGTCATTCGGAACTTTTTTGTTTCTGAACCGGATACTTTCAAAATGATTGTACAATGAACTGATTCTACTACGAAATTCGTAGACCTATCGCGTACTCGTCCTATGAAGCTTAGTTTTACACGTACATAAACATGTTTTGGCGATAGAACTTGGTATTGAATATTGTAAGGTTTACTTACATTTTCATGAAAATCCATTATTCTCATCTACCTTAACCTTGGTGCTTTGTTTTTGAAAGTAATATAATTTTTATTTAAATGATAAACAACTAAATATTTATATACAGTAAATAATAAATTAACTAATCCTTGATCGCAAAATCAGTTATTACTAGACATATCCAGCAATCACTCCAATATATAAATACATATCTGCACTATAGTCAGAATAATCACGCACATGACACGCTTCTTCAAGAAATTCCGACAAAAAAATCTCTTGTCGTCATCTTGACGTCACATTATCGCCCCGCGAATAAACGACAAATGTCGGCGTCCAAAATAAACATGTTCTACTCCTAACCTGTTTGTGAAAGAATGTGGGCGAAAGAATAATTGCCTGGCTATGGATATGTTGCCCAGCAATGTGGCCAAAGATCGTTGAAGGAAGGGAGATGTGTTATCAGACAGGCAATTCTCGTAATTTAAAACGATGAAAATCTGGTCGCAGTCTCATCTCAGTGACAAATAAATGTCAATGTCAAAAACTTGTCAAAAATATTGGGAAATTAGAGTTTTTTTAACAGATTGAGACTGAGATCAGACATTCATTCATTCAAATAGTCATTCATACATTTACGAGAGTTGCCACTCTGTTATCAGTGCAAAGTAGACTTCATACAGACAGTAGCTTTTTATGAGCTTTTTAGACTTCATGTTTCTGTCCTGCCTATCTTTCTATAAATATGTCACCGTGAAAACAAAGGTGAAGTGAGCGTGAAGTGAGTCGTCAATTGTGTCAATCCCTAGCATCAGCATGACTCACAGCTCACTCTAAGCTCACTTCACCTTAGTTATCACAAGTATTTCAGTTTCTATAATACAAATCGCTCATCCAATAGAACAACGACGTAATTACGAAAATGTTTTCTTGAGTTTTCTTGAGTTTTCTCATGAAATTATTACAAATTATAATTGATATTAAAGTAACATACATAAAAATATTAAATATTTTAGCATAATCATTGGAAATATATCATATTTTCAATGTCAAACTTTTAAAACGTTCTCCTGAAAAATAGCTAAAACGTAATTACGTCATTGTTCTATTGGATGAGCGATATGTTAAGACCCCCACACACTACAATATAAGTATAAGGTCCCATTAAAATAGGTGGACAAACTTTTACAAATCATTCAGACCACCAAAATAAGGACAATGGTAAAAAAAAAAATAAGAAAAATGCATTAGATACTTTAAAAAAAAAAAAATCAGTTAGCGAAAATGCACTAAACATTTTGGTTACCCAATGCATAAACACATCCATGTCTGCTATCTCATAAATTCTGATTCTACGAAATAATGGTCCAGGCGCACGTGGCCATGTCACCACCCGCCGGTTTCATTGTTCAACTCATGCCATCTCACTCTAACATAGCCCTTCACCGCGGGGATGCCCGGGGCGAAGGGCCGCTGACGTAAAATATGACAAATTGACAATGAAGCCATTTCAGTTTTCGTCGCGCAACCGAGCCAACAGAACATGTTACATGAAAGTCTGCGTGTGTGTTGTTACGTAGTTATCACAATCGACAACAATGCCTTATTACGCGTACAGCAACCAAGAATACTTGGAAATGGTCCTGTGTTATCGTGAGTGCAACGAAAGCTTACGACAAGCCCAAATCCTTTATCAAGAAAGATTTGGAAGGCGGCCGAGCCTCACCATAATCCTGAGAGCAGTACAGCGCCATCGTGAATGTGGCACCTTCATGCCACCAGCGGTTGACGCAGGAAGACCGCGCTATCCGGTGCGCCTTGAAGAAGACGTTTTAGATTTCTTTAGAATACACCCCACGGCGAGCACTGCCGATGCCGGTCGTGTATTCAACGTCAGCGATTTTTACGTGTGGAAGAAGCTCCTTCGTGATAAAGGCCACCACCCATATCATTGCACTCGTGTGCAAGAACTGAACAAAGTAACATTTTGTAGGTGGCTACTGCAACAACCCCAACGTCACATTCTCTGGACTGATGAATGTACTTTTACACGTGTTGGGTTATTTAACATACATAATTCCCATTACTGGACAACTATTAACCCAAATAAAGTGAGACCGGACTATTACCAAACACGGTTTAGTGTAAATGTGTGGGTAGGAGTGCTAGACAATAAAGTTTTAGGGCCTGTTTCTTAACCGTTTAAACAATAATACGTACATAGACTTGTTACGTAACGATGTTGAAACAATGTTAGAAGATGTACCCCTGGTAGTCTGGCGTGACCTCTACTTCCAGCATGATGGCGCGCCAGCACACTTCGCTAGAAACGTAAGAGACTATCTCAATTCTCGGTTCGGAGACCGGTGGATTGGTCGGGGTGGTCCTGTCCCGTGGCCTGCTAGGAGCCTGGACTTGACTCCGCTTGATTTTTATTTCTGGGGTTGTGCTAAAGATTTATTGTACGGTGAAAATGGACACTTAATAGCCAGCGTGAATGAGCTATGTACGCGAATCACCCTCGCATTTGAAACAATAAAAAGTGAAAGTGACACTCTTTTAATAGTGCAAAGAAATTAAACGCGCTCGCAAGTGCATCGCTCAAAACGGTAGGCACGTTCAACAATGAATGTAATTACGTACCTATCCACCTATCGTCGTAGAGTAAGTAGTATTTATATTAATTATTGTAAATAGGGCTGATTCTAATTTTTAACCATGACTGATTCAGTGTTTTACTGTTATCGAACTTTAAATAAATAAAAAAGATTCATAACACTACATTGTATCCACTGCGCGCTTGTTTGTTTACAACTTTCTGCATTTGCTTTAATACTTTGATAACAGTTCAGCACGCAATTAGACAGTCCAAAGCCTGGTAAAGTGTGATGGGAAATTAGAATCTTTTCGTTTCGTACCTAGACGGTTCATAATCATGTGTTCAAGGAAAGTTTATTCACCCCCAATATTAGCCTGTTTTCAAATTGCGCGTCTTAGGTTATTTATTTTCGACTTTATTTTAAGGCTCACAATGTTGATTTTTGTTTGACACTGACAACCGCGCTGCCCAGCACCTCGCCATATGTGTCGGCCCTAACAGTACTGGCCGCCCGAGTGCAAGTACCTACCCATAAGGATGGGTTTATTCTAGAGTGCCGGCTGTGGTGCCGAACAATTTATTATTTTCGATCAAAATAAAATCACTTAAATCATTGTTTTTTTTGCTTGGATATCTTTGGTTAGACGTACTGAACGCTGTATTAAAATTTGTCCAACTATTTTAATGGGACCTTATATATTTAGATTTAAAGATATTTAGAAGATCTTGATATGACAAACAGGTGACGTCTTACTTACATCTTATTTTTCTGATAGAAAACTATGACAAAAATTCCAACTTTCATTTCAATAATTCATTGAAAGTAGGTTTGACCCACATGACTGGCATGGAATCTTGTTTATGAAACCAAAATGGCCTTGAAATCATTTAAAAATCAGTGAAAATAAAAATAAAACAACTTTCGATGTAAACACCCTTCTTTCTAGATATATGAAATATATCTGTGCCAAGTTTCGAGACGCTTTGATATGGATTTAGATATATAGGACAAAATAAAAACAGCTATTAACTTTTGATGGAAAACGTAGCTCTTATTACGTATGTGCGCGTGCAAAACCTATATAAAAATACGTGCGTTTTTCGCATACTAAGGTGCTATCAGTCACTCGTATAAATAACTAGCCTCAATCCGTGACTTCGTCCGAATGAAGTTTCTTGTGGCCCCCACCCACCCCGTCAGATCGCATCGCCTGCTTCGTTTTCGCTTATCGTGCTTTCTGACTTATTTCTTTTTGCCTAGCTCCTAAGGGCCATAACGTGATGTTTTATAGCTTATACATATCTTTTTTACCCTTTAGGAGCTGGGCTATCAGATGCAAAAATAATTATTCAAATCCGACCGGTAGTTCCAGAGATTAGCGCGTTCAAACAAACAAACGCGTCAGCTGTATTAATCATCATCTGCCTAGCCTTTTCCCAACTATGTTGGGGTCGGCTTCCAGTCTAACCGGATGCAGCTGAATAATAGTACTTTACATGGAGCGACTGCCTATCTGACCTCCACAACCCAGTTACTGTAGGTAATACGATATCCCTAGAAAAGACTGGTTGTCATTATTAGTGTATAAAAGGTGTAATTTAAATAACGTAAAACCTCATAAGGGGTCATTGTACTCATCATTATGAACAACTTTTACTATGGGCCAAACCTGAAATCGTGAAAAAAAAAATCAGCTGTTCCCTACATTATTATGACGTGTTATGCGAACATAAATGTAGGGAACAGACCTTGACACATCTATCCCTAGGGAGGAATTTCTTGTCCGTTCTTCTCCATAGGAACCTACTACGCTTTGGAATGGGCAACTAGCTTTATCTTTCTGACTGAACGACCCCTTGACAATCCAAAAATGCCTATAATTAGTGCCTGGTACTTACTGACAGGCCTACACTGTCCTCCCGTACCTACTCGTATTAACACTGTAATTTGGTAAAATTGTAAAAGCCAATTATTTTTAAAAGAGTTACTGTGGAGTTTCTTGCCGGCTCTTCTCAATAGGAAACCACCAAATGGAACCATGACCTGGCTTCTTTCGTTTCATAAGTGTCTATGTATGTAAAATAAAATATATTGATTTTGAATTGAAGTATGTTCTTGAGTTTAAAATTTCCAATCTAATAACTAGGTATTATAAATTGCTCTTACTTACCTGCCCTTACCGAACACAGTGGGACAAAAATAAATAAAACACAAAAACAAAAAGCAAGTTCAGCACATACTCTGATACGTGCGTACGTCAAGCCATAAAAAATGTTTGTTATCGAGACCACTGTTCGTACATATGTTAAATAAAAGAAGTTTTATACGTGCTTTTTACTGCCTCGACGGGTATCGTAAATATCCATTAGGCTAAATCAGGGATGTCAGAGGGATGCCGCGGGCAGATAAAACTGATTAGTTGTGTTCTCATGATCCAGAGTGCGGTGAGAGAAAGTTTGTGGGTTATTGAATTAGATGTTAGATAAGAACTGCCGTTCGATTCTGTAAAAATCTCACCGTGAAATCATAAGTGAAGTGAGCACTTAATAGTATTAGTCCCTAGCGAATGACAGCTCACTCCACGCTCACTTCACCCAAGCTTTCACGGTGAGATGGTTACAGAATCGCACGGCTGTACGTGAATGACTGACAGCCACATAGTGCACAACTTCATAGCATAATTATTCTACAACGTCCCCGCTGCTGGGACACAGGTCTCCTCTCTGTAAGAGATACTGCCCAGGCCCTCTCACAGAGAGGAGACAGATCTACGTGGTGGATCATGGCCCCGTAATCCACGACGCGGGACCAGTGCGGGATGGTAGATGTCACATGTCTTTAGATTTTTGATTTAGGACCTGTCCGTTTCCTCACAACACTTTACTTACCTATAAGGAGAGCAGTAGTGATGAAATAACTACGCAAACAAAACCTGCCTGTATTCAAACCCGTGACATACGACACGTAAGTAAGGGCCGTTATCGCTGGGCCACCACTATCCTGCACTCCACACACTCCTCATCACTAACATCATAAAACTGAACGTAAGAAGTAATAGGTATTCCACCTATTACTTCTTACGTTCAGTTTTAGGTTGTGTTGCGCTAACCAAGTATTTTTTAGGGTTCTGTACCCAAAGGGTAAAAAGGAACCCAATTACTCCCGCTCCGCTGTCCGTCCGTCCGTCTGTCACCAGGCTGTATCTCATGAACCGTGTGACAGTTGAAATTTTCACAGATAATGTATTTCTGTTGCCGCTATAACAACAAATACTAAAAAATTGAATAAAATAAATACTTAAGGGGGGCTCCCATACAACACAGATGATTTTTTTGCCGTTTTTATAGATGATGGTACGGAACCCTTCGTGCGCGAATCCGACTCGCGCTTGGCCGGTTTTCTAAACTCAACCTCCGAATCCTCTACGAAACTTCGTAGCTCGTAGCCATCGTAGCCGTCGTAGCTCGTAGCCAACATGAATTATCACAAGTTTTATTTGAAGAAGACGATGGTAGAACGTAAAGGATTGAATCAAATTGTATTCATCTGATAAGTTATCATAACAACAATCGGTTTACAAATGTACATATTTATCAGGATCTTAACAATAATATCGACGCCACCACCGAATAAAATGGCATCCCAAAATGTCTAACTTTACTTGCAAGAAAAATAAAAAACGTTGTGTGCTTAAATATTACGCCTTTTAAAAATAATTAGGTAATGTGTCATATACCAGATACAAGGCATCCATGCATTACTTTCTTACACTAATCATTGATTTAAAAAAAATATGATCCTTTTTCTATTGGTCAATAAAATATGTTCTAAAAGGAGATTTACCACTATGTCGCAAAAGAACAATTATGGCATTCTCCCCATTCTCACATATGGTGCTCAAACCTGGTCTTTGACACTTTAGCAGAGATCCAAGCTCGAGGTTTGCCAGGGAAACATGGAGCGCAGTATTCTGGGGGTTCAAATTTCTGACCGTACGAGCATAAGGAACACAATACTGTGCGCCAAAACCAAGATAGCGAACGTTACCCAGAAAGCCGCTAAACTTAAGTGGGACAGGGCCGGATATGTCTGCCGCATGACAGATGACAATTGGGCTAAGAGAACTACCGAGTGGGTCCCACTAAACGTGTAAGGCCAACACGAAGGCGAGGCGGGACGAACTTGACTCCTACCGCAGGTACTGGCCGGCACTCACTCGCAAAAGACAGAATTGTATGGAAAAGGGAGAGTACAGGCTAGTTAGATAGATAGTTAGGTTATAATTTTTAGGGTTCCGTACCTCGAAAGGAAAAAACAGAACCCTTATAGGATCACTTTGTTGTCCGTCCGTCCCTCTGTCTGTCTGTTAAGACCCTTTTTCTCAGGAACGCGTGAAGGTGGAATTTATAACAAATACTCAGGTCTACTGTACCTTGGAGCTGTGAAAAAATCAAACTTCTAAGCCATCGCAATTAAAAGATACAGACGTTAAACAGTAAACATATTTTTATTGTACTGTAATAACACTACCTATGACAAAAACGACGTATGAAATACTTATCGTAAAAAAAAAACATATTATTATTGTCAGATTGAGATTCTACGCGAATAATATTCTAATCTCATAATATTACTGAATCGTTGAAGGAATGTTGCTAATCGATAATAAGCTACGATAGGTTTTTTAGTGTATAAAAAAAAGTATGTTTTGCTATGACTTTGATATTGATATAAATAGTCAATATCAATCTGCCTTTTCAGTTTAATCGGATGCAGCTGATTCCAGTATTTTAATTGGGACGATTGTCCCAATAACACACTTACCAAGGACTTACTAAGGGGTAGTTGTCGGACTTTTGGGCATCTGAGTACCCGTAACGACTGTCAAAGATCTACGAATGACAGCCGTGACTAACGGCTTAACATGCTTCGCAAGGCAGCGAGGGGCCTCGATATGTAATGGATGATCACCCATCCACGAACCAGTACGACAAGCATAGCTTAACTTTCGACCAACACGTGTGGCTGCTATTATTTAGCCACGAGCTTTGAAATAAATAATCACAAAAATATTTTAAAAATCTAGCAGACGTGTGTACAGACGCCAGCACATCAAGCTACTAAAATCTGTTAAATTTCTTTAATAGATTTTCTACTTTATCACTAAAAAGCATAAGGCTCAAAGTTGATTGGAAAAATTTGAAAGTTGCGGGTAGCTTGATGTACTGGCGTCTGTACCTAACCAAGTCTGAAGATTACGAACAATATGCAATAAAACATTTACAGCAATATGAGTAATATGATTATTCAATTTTAATTGGTGTGGGCGTTGATATGTTTTTATTAGCGAACAAAATGCTCCTTTTCTAGCCAAAATACCTAATGTCGCTATTAAATTTGTTACCAATATCTATCGACAGATGGCAGCACTATTACCTTACTTGACGGTGGTCATACTGTGTAACTAACAGAAGTGGCCAGTGGCTGATCATGTTAAAAATCAGCGCTGAAAACTACAGATGGAGCCACTTGTATGTTTCAGTGTTCACTTCATTAAACGTTCATCCTTTTCTTTTCTCATAATTTTATTACCGTGGAAAATCAGTCACTCTACTCCTTTTTCGTGATTCCTATTTTAGGCGCTTAGTTATTAATGGTTAACTTGAAGCAACAATAACCTTAGCTCATTTTTAAAAGTACCTAATATCAAAATCCACCAATAAAATTGTCGCAAATCAGTTCTTTGTAATATTATTATGAATACCGGTTTAACAAACAAAAAAAACAATTCTAATTTCTCGCATCGTTTATGGGAGATTGGCTGGAGAGGGCAACACACAGGGAAGACTGGAAAGCTATGGTGGCCTTTGCCCAGCTGTGGGACAGCACAGGTTAAATAAATAAATAAAAACTCACATGTCTAGCACACAGCAAAAGAAATTGGTAACTTGAAAATAAACAATAATTATTTTAGTTTCGGAGTGAAAGAACGATGTCAACAATTTTTTTACTCATATTTCTAAATTATCGTTGAAGAGCTAAATAATTATTATTACGTCACGGAAGCTGTATAGTAATATTTAGTTAAGTTTCATCCCATTAACCAGAAAATTTTCTTCGTTACGCAATAATCAAGCCTAACCCAGAAAATTAAAGACGAATACAATTTTATAACTTTTTATTATAAAATTAAATTGTACTTAAATACTATAAAATATGTAATAGGATTAAGCAAAATATAAAATCTATAATAATTTTAATATAAAATAAATGTTATAATACCTAGGCGTATATGTATAATAAATATACGTAGTATACTTAAGAAAGATCACACTGACTAGAATGCCACACCCCTCGTCTGATTTCAATATGTTTAAAACAATATAGTGATGATAACTGGTCAAAATATAATGCTAAATATATATAATTACTAGTAAATATATAAGAACGGCAATCTCTAGTTTTATAAAATTCCCTGTTTTAAATTAATTAATTATATATATATTTGTATAATAAAATAAAAACTATACATTACAATTATATAATCGATTTCTAAATATAGAAATCTATAAATTACACGTATATAATAATTATTAAAGATATTAAAAGGGATATTATTTTTTTTAATTATTATAGAAAGAACAGTAAAACACTATTATAAAGTTTATTAACCAGTCACATCACTACAGTGCTAAACAATAATTTTTAGTTAATCACAATACACAAAACATATTTTTTTCGGGAATTTCGGAAATGCCAACATCGTTATGAAAACGCGAATCGTCCAGAATTAATTTGTTAGTAACCATAACTTCGTTAATCCGGTCCAAAAACAAAAAAAAATATATATTTATTAATATATTATAAATAAATAAATGAATTAAGGATTAGTAGGGACTATGCATTGAATTATGAGGAAGAAATAAATATATAAAATGTTTAAATATATATAAAATACAGGCAATAAATATAAAATAAATATATAGTAAGGTGCATTATTAACAGGAAATATAAATTAATTAATTATGAAATCTAAATGTAGAGATGTAAGTAATAGATTTGGTAACTTTTAAAACAACTATTATAGCTAATAATTATAATACCTACACTTAACCTATGTAATAAATTTCGAAACTATAATTTAAACATAATTCCGATATATTTAACAATAATTTATAAATTACATCTAAGATTTCTTTGGTAAGCTAGCTGTGTTCACGAGCATTAGTAAAACACCGAAATTAGCATAATATTTCGGTTCGCATTTATTATTCGTTATATATACAAAACGTATAATTATTTGTAAAATTTATACATTAAATAATATAATTATATCGTTAATTAAATTAATAATACGTATAAATTTCTGTACTCCCTCATTTATTAATATAATTATAAGTTTATTTACTAAAATATAGATTACATGGCTAATTTTTTTGTCTGAAATAATAATAAAAATAATTTATAATCAATCCGACGCTAGGACAAAATATAATAAGTTCTAGAGAGTTAAATTAGAGGAAATTAGTTCCAAGTCAAATAATTTAGACAACAAGTTATTATATCTGCGACTTAAATTGTAACTTTTAATACTAGGTATAAGGCTAGCAAATTGATAGACAAAACACAATGTTTTTTCATTCATAATAGAACATTTCAGTGATAAAATATGTAATTTTGAAAGTGTATACCCACGTGGATTGCGTTATTGTATTTATTATGTATGACTAACACCAAAAGTATATAATTATACTTATTAATAAAATAATATATATATTTACATATGATTTTTATAAATCGGTGTATCCGTGATCTTTTTCGATCACTTGGATGTCGTCCAGGTCCACGGTACCTGTGATGATCTGCAGAACCCTGAATGCCTTCGATTGTCGTGGGGGCCCCTCTTGCGTAAATTTGTGGTAGAATACGCTGAAATGTATAGTAAATAATGATTATTAATTCATATATAAAATGTATTAGTTTTAGTTAGGTATAGCATGATTCTTTGTGCGAGAATGATGTGTTGTTTAGAGAAGAGGTTTTATTATTTTAGGTTTTTTTATTAAGAGTATTGTTATTCAGTTTTGTGCGGAATGTTTTTTAAAGTTTTTTTTTTTTCAGAAAACACTGTATTATTAAAAAGAAAAATATTAGAATGATTTGTTTAGTTTTTTTTATGTATGAAGATTTGCTTTGAAGTTTCATATTATATTTTGGTTATAAAGAATATTTTTTTTGTTATTATCATTTTTTTTTTTTAGAAAGAAAATAAAAAATATGCTTAACACAGTTTTAAACAAAATACAACATAGTTAAGAAGCGTAAAATGTAAAACAATTGAGCAATAGCTTAAACCCATAAAATTAGACAAAATAGCCGTGATATCAATGATTTATTGAAGATCGTGATGAACCTGAATCGCCAATTAATTACGGCAATAGCGTTAGGAGAATGATTCGATTAGTGGAAAATAAAATTAGACCGTATGGAAGAGAGCGCTAAATATAAAGCAAGCGAAACACTGAGTCATTTAGAAGCGGTGCAGTAAAAACTGTTTACTTTGGACCAGTAGCTCCCTTAATACCGCCCACCGAAGCTGAAACGAGGACAGACAGTTTTAATGTGATATGTAGTTGTATATTTGAGTAATCCTGGATTTTGAGACGTGATTAAATGGCAGTGACGTAATTGAGTTTCCTTGGATTTCATTTTAGAAGTTGTTGAAAAATTTGTAAAGATATATTATATTATAGATTTGTGTCTATTTGTGCCTATAATGCGGTAGTAGAGGCTGCAATGTGTGGATTGAAAATAGATTTACCATTGAACCGTCCAGAATACAAAAAAGCAAATTCTTACCTCTTGTTTGCCCCGCCATTTCCACCTTCAATCTGAATCGGAATTATCCTCGTCTTTGGCTGACTGTCTTGGAAACTTCTGTTCAGGGTCGGCAGATCAGGCTGTTGGTTTGAGTCTTCTAATCTCACCAGTTGCGGTGACAGCACCCTCATAATGCGTTGAGTCGGTGGCGAGAATGGTGCACGAGCTTCTGGATTCTGGTTCATACCAATTGTAATCCTCAGTCCAGGCTGTGGGTGACCACCGTTCCTAGAATCCCTCGTCTCCGTTGTCGATACTTCCATCTGGACAGGAATCACCCTTGTTCCCGGGGAACCTGGTGCATTATCCCTTGGCAAACTTTTGCGGTTTTCTGAAGGCCGTGTCGACCATGACGGCTGTACAGGCTGCTGGTATTTAGGAGGGCTAATCACTTCGCGGGCACCTCTTTGCATTTCGTTACTCTTTCTCACCCATTCTGGTTCTTGGTTCGTGTCTCGGGGTGGTGTGTTCAGCTCCCTAGAAAGACTTTTCCTGCCATCTAAAGGCCTTTGAACCCAGGTTGGAGGAGGAGTCTTTGTCTTTTCCTTTTGTGTTTTCACCCAGGGAGGCATAGATTTCGGACTTTCTGGACAGAAGTACACTGGCTCCTCATTTACATAGACTACCTCCTTTTGTGGGGTGTTGTTGTATTCCGGCTGAGGGTTCTGTTTTCTAGGAGTCACAGGAATGGACATCGTTGATTGGTAACGAGGTTGTTCTTGCTGGTTCGGCTTTGGAGGTGATGCGGGAGCCTCCTGACTTCTCCGAGGAGCAGAGTTGTTTTCCTGAACCCGATTGTTGGTAGAGTCCTGTGAATTAACCCATGGAGGTATGTACTGCTGCTGAGGTTTATTTTCTTGCTTCCATGCAGGAACATGAGTATTTTCGTTATTAACTGCAATGTTATTGTTCTGGTTAATTTTCCACGGAGGGATGTACGGCTCTTGATTCGAGTTAGCATTGTTATAAATAGGTTGTTGATTTTCTTGCTCCCTAGGATGTCTGTTTAGAGTAGCTGTCCGCCAAGGCGCTGCGTTAGACTCATTTGGAGGACTTGGCTTCGTGTTATTATACACCGCATTATTGTTCTGTGGTTCTGCGTTTCTTTGTCCAGCTCTAGGTAAGGTATGGAAAACAGGACCGGAGTTGGAAGGTGGGCTTTGGTTTTGGTGATTAGGGACATACTGCTGGTTATTCTGTGAATATTGCTGATTATTTGGCGAGTACTGTTGTGGGTTTGGTGAAAATGGACTACGATTCGAGTGAATGGATGGTGGGCTGTTATGAACATTGCTAGCAGGAGAGTCCCTTTTTTCAGGTTGCCTCCAGTTGTTATTGGGGCTAGGTGAATATGGAGAGCTGTTTGAGGGAGGCATGCCCGCATATGGCTGGGGACTTTTGTTGAATTGTGAGTCCTGTCGTTGTAAAATTTCTCTCGTTGGTGGCGAGCCTTGTGGGGACGCAGAATGTTGGTGAGCATACTGAGCTTCAGGCTTATAGATGGGACTCTCAGGGTTACGTTGATTGCCATACGGAGAACGTTGGAAGTTATTCTGCGATGGCGGTGTGTAAGTCTGGGGCTGCTGCTGCGTGAAGGAAGAAGGAGGCATTTTCACCGTCAGAGGACTAGGTACTTTATCTACGTACTTAGGAGTATTTCCTAACTTCTGCAGTTCTGCCTTCTCAACCTCCCAGTGGTAAGGGCTGTTCGTCTTTCGTAACATTCCAATCGGGTTTTCGGGAATTACAATTTCGGGGCGTTCGCCGGGTGCAATGGGTTTGGGGGATTTCGAGTTTGGTGCTTGGATAACTATTGGTGGTGGTGGAGGGGGAGGAACAGGCATTTTTGGTGGCGGGGGTGGCGGAGGAGCTGGTCCTCCTTGGGGATGGTAGCCACCATTGGTTGGTTGTTGAGCGTAGTACTGTTGCTGTTCATGGTCTTCCTGAGACCGCTGCCTTGCCATTCTTCTCGCCATGCTGGGAGTTTTAATCTGGGACAGATCGAGGCCACCTGGTGTGTATGTGAAGGGCTTCTTATCCTTTGTCATCATGGCGTTCTGAATGCATGCTGGTGGCTCGTAGGCACCCATTGGCTGGAAATTGCATAAATGACGACATTAATACAAGATTACAATAAAATCGACACTTATTTATGCAGCTATAAAAGCATGCATGTCGCTGTAACATCATTTCTAATTGTTTCCTACAAAAACTATGAAGTTAAATAAACAGCATATGAACACGAACTCGAAAATTTTAGGTATTTATTTAGTTCAAGAAACTGTAACAAAATCCATCACATTCAAAGAAAATACGAATCCCCCCGTCTCATGCAATTTATCATCCATCACCACGAACAAAATATCAAAACTTAAAACTTACGTTAACCTGAGTTTTTCCGTAGTGGGGAATTCTGCCGATGTGTCCAGCGGTTGGGCCGTACCTGGAAACCAGCCAAGATTCACGTTATTTTTACATGAACTGACATCGTGGACACTAGCTTGCTGCCCGTCGAGGGCGACTGATGTGACCTATTCCACTTTTAAGCCAGTTATCCGGAAATCGTTGTTCAATTATCAAAATAGAATACTTTTATTAATCGTGGTATTGGTGTGCCCATTTTTCATTTCGATTTGAAATAGTTTACTTGAAGATTTATGCGATCAAGCTTTAGTGGCTTTGCATGATGTCTGGAGTCGTAAACGTCGACATTCATTTTGGAATTTGAAACAATAATACAATAGTTATTTAAGTCTGCTGTTTCTCGAGAATTATTTATGTCAATCATAACTTCTTAAAGCCAACCTTGCATTCCTGAAGCAAAAAGAAACGTTTCACGTGAAAATTTTAAATTGGAAAACTTTCTTACCCGTTCTCAGCCATTTTCTTCGATTCCGGATGCAGTCAACAGTCCATACAAACACGGCTCTCGTTCCTGTGAAATGAGATCACGCCTTGTAATCGTGTAAACACATGTTTTTCGGAAAGCTCGCCTCATGATCTATAACATATGCTTCGTTTGGCCAAGGTCGGAAGCTAGGGGAAAGTCTATTTGTGGAAACTGGAGCAGTTATGTTATGCAGTTTTGTTTAAGTCTTTTGCATCTTCGATGTTATGCTAATAGATTGTCGAGTTTTGAAGTAGTTTGAGGCGATAAATACATGTATTCGATGGCAGGTTGAAGGAAAATATGGTAATTCGTCTTTTTTTTTTTGCGTATGATGAGTGTTTGTTTTTGAAGAAACTGCGAAACATTATAAGTCAGCAATTTCGTCTTTTAAGTTGTTATGATTTGTGTCGTGTTTTGGCAACAACAACACTGCTTTTCTCTCTCTTTCAATAACATTATGCTGTACATAATATACATACATCTGGACATATCTTATCGGACAAAATACACACTACTCTCACCGGCCAAATATTCAGAATAATTGTCACAAAATATTTACGTCCCAAAGCATGCAGTCATTAGTCACAGTCCAGGACTATCGTTTGTCCATAAAGTATTGATGCCAGACATGGCATGTAATGCTAATAGAATTTTGGCACTCTTACTATAATTATAGTGTATGGCTTGCCGCCAAAATTATATTTAGGTTCTAACTGCGCCTTACCATTCCAATAACGTGTGTTCTATTCTCCATAGTTCTTTTGAGTAGGTGTATTGAAACATTTTTAAGTTCTTAATTTAAACTTTTCAATTGTTTTCAATATTATATGGTCATTCATTTGTTTATTGGCAGCTTTATTTTTTTCGGAACTCCGAATTCTCTTCAACAGTCGAAATTGTTGCGTGTTCTTTCACGTTGTGATATCGCACCTACGGTGCAATAACGTCACTTATGCAAATGATGTAATATTTCAGGAGAAGCGTTCAAAAAATCCCCATCCTATTATAATGTTCTTCTTCCTCTTCTTGACTAAAGAAATTAACTGGTAATAAACTACAACTTTGAACTTCATATTAAAGTTAAAGTGAACATCTCACAATTTTGTAATAAAATAATATAAACGTATAAAATTTACAACCCTCCCAAATTGCATAAGCGACGTTATTGCACCGTAGTTGAAAAAATAATATATTATTTATATTTCAATATATTATATTGAAATATAAATAATATATTATTTTTATTATTACTATACAGGGCGGCATCATCGACGCTCTTACTGTAACCATGAATTCAGCACATATACAATAGTTTTCACCGGTTATCAAAAAAATCTGCTGTTTCATAGTAAATAAAACCGGCCGAGTGCGTGTCGAACCACACACAAGGAAGGGTTCCGTAGTTGGAATTAATGTATCCCAAGTACAAACTTAACATTTTTCAAGATTTTATTTTACCACTTCGTCGGCGTGATTAATATGTATACACATGCCAAATTATAGCTTTCTAGTACAAAGAATCTCTGAGCTAAGCGGCGGACGGACGGACAAACGGACGGACGGACGGACAGACGGACATGGCAAAATTATAAGGGTTCCTTGTTGACTACGGAACACTAAAGAGGTATCAAAATGTATGAAACACATTTAAAACCTACGAAAAATGTCAACTATTCCCATGAACTCATGGTAACCGGCTGCGCGTCGATTCCCTGCCGCCTAGTTTATATTATACTATATTATATTATACTGTATAATATATGTCAGGATTTCCCAGGGCAAGAGAATGCAGTTATAATAATATCTTGTTGGCATTATTCTAGTTTAAACACAACGTGACAAACAGTGGGTGGTGTGAAACAAGAAAAGATGGCGCGTGCTAGTGTACTAAATTATATTGGAGTTATTATTATGTTCCAGGGCCATGTCACGAAGCTATAAACAGAAGGAACATAATCTATGTTGTGTGTGGAGCTAGGTACAGACGCCAGCATATCAAGCTACTACAATCTTTCAAATGTCTTTAATAGATGTTCAACTTTATCGCCAAAGGATAAGGTTCAAATTTGATTGGGAAAATTTGACAGTTTTGGGTAGCTTGATGTGCTGGCGTCTGTACCTACTATCCTGGCAAAAGTCTGTATTGCCAATTTCACGGTATATGTAAACCTTTAGATAAGTAGGTACTAAATAGTAACGCTCTTCATAAATATAATGAGGTAGGCTTTACGTACGGGAAATGCCTTGTGTAATTTTCCACGTTCCAAAAATGCTTTTTCTCTGTTTTCAAAGTGCGTAATAACGATTTAGGTCAAAATAGGTAATTTATTTATTAAACCTTTATGCTCAAGTAAAAACAGTACTGTACAAAGGCGGACTTAATGCCTGAGGCATTTTCTACCAGTCAACCTCAGGGTGATGCAGAGACAAAATATGGCAGGTGTGACATACGGGATATATAGCTAGGAAATGACTATACAATACAAGAATTAATAACAATACATAGATAGATACATATATACATACATATACCTAAACAAAAATAACTGTCTGGAAAAAATGATCGTTAGAGGGGAAAACGAATCCAGCATATCAGCGCTGGGATGTTACGGCCAACTTCTGACGGATATGTAATATTCGCGAGGTCTTCAGTTGCTTATAATAAATTAGATATTGCATGAAACATAGTTTTTGATTAGATACCAGAAATAACGTCAAAATAAAAAGCAATTTAGTGCATTTATCTAAATTAAAGCACAAAGGTAATAACGATTAAGTTCGGAAAACGTTATTTTCACGAAACTTCGGTATCTCCACAGGTAAAGTTTATAACAAGTATCCTTACAACCTAAGGTAAGGTAAGGTAGGTAAGTAAATCTTGCAAAAACAATTTTATTTCATCTAGTTAATACAGTCATAATAAACAATTTATCTTAATACAAATTTTCGATCAAATCAGTTCCGCTTAAAGATAAAATCAAAAGCGCTTTCCACTCCCTTTCATCAAGCACTTCGCACTATGCACTGTTATGAAACTTATGATAACGCTGGCAGTGGCGCGTTTAGGGACTATTGTTAGCCGAGGACGTGCAACTGGGCCGTGCGTCGGCGCAGGTGAAGTGAGGAGCTTTCGTACTGGACGGTACGATCGGCCGACCTCGGAGGTGCGGAATTGTTTGATGAATGTAATGTGTGGAATTGTAACATGGAACTAACAATTTTTCTAGAAAAAAAAAATAGTTTAGGTACCTACAGATCTTAATAATTTAACTGCAGCAGTTGTAAGCTGCTGTTCTCAAAACGGGGAAGGAAAACAACGTGAGGAAACCGGTATGTCCTAGAACCAAGAATTCTCTCTCAATTTTGTAATATTTTTTAGTTTATTTTTTGTTTTTTTTTTTTTTATCGTTTATTTTATTTAGTTTTTTAAGTATTTTAATTTTTTTTAATTACACTTGTACTCCTTGACGACAAAACATAGAGCTCCAAATGTTAACCTAACACCTGTAAGTGAATACCTATGTCATCTGCCTAGCCTTTTCCCAACTATGTTGGGGTCGGCTTCCAGTCTAACCGGATGCAGCTCAATACCAGTATTTTACATGGAGCGACTGCCTATCTGACCTCCACAACCCAGTTACTGGGTAATACGATACCCCTAGGTAAGACTGGTTGTCAGACTTTCGGGTTTCTGACTACCCGTAACGACTGTCAAAGATCTACGAATGACAGCCGGGACAAACAGCTTAAAGTGCTTTCCGAGGCACGGAGGGGTCTCGGTATGTAAAGATGGTCACCCATCCACAGACCCACCGCGGCAAGCGTAGCTTAACCTAATCGATCGACCTGTGCGGCTGTTATTATTTAGCCACGGGCCCCTCACCTATGAATACCTGTGTATTACAAATAAATACTCTGATTCTGATTCTGATCCCTTGCTCCCAATGCATCTTTGATCATATCCGTCACAAAACGTTTGTCAACAGGTTTATTTTGAACTCTGTAATGAGTGACGATGAACGGTATAGAATGTAGGTGAAAGCCAACTAATGAAACATCATCAAATTATTAAACACCCACTTCTTACTGCTTTCATGTAAAAAATAAAAAATATGTGATTTCTTTTGTTTCATAAACCAAATCCTGGGAACAAAAAAGGTGAAACTTTAGGCATCATCCGATTAGCCTTTTCCCAACTATTTTTATGGTCGGCTTCCAGTCTAACCGTATGCAGCTGAATACTAGTATTTTACATGGAGCGACTGCCTATCTGACCTCTACAACCCAGTTACTGGGTAACACGATGCCCCTTGGTAAGACTGGTGGTTAGACTTTCGCGCTTCTCCTCCCGTAACGACTGCCAAAGATTTACGAATGTCAGTTGGGATCAGTAGCTTAACGTGCTTTCCGAGGCACGGAAGGGTCTCGGTATGTAAAGATGGTCCCCCATCCACGAACTGACCGCGGCAAGCTGATCGAACGACCCCTGCTGCAGTTATCACCTAGCCACGAGAGCCACTGGGAACATAAAAGCTGAGTGTTTATTTGACTTTCATCTGTATATTAAGTATCTTTAGGGTACATTTTTAATTCAAGTTTCTCTGTGGAACTGAACCCAGTCAAATACTGAAAGAATCTTCATATTATGACGATGGAAGATCTCTATAAAGTAAAGGCTCCTTTGTGCTACTTAAGAATATGGATTATACTTTGACCAGCCAACTTTTTCATGCCCCTAACCCCTTGCGCCGTAAAAGATAATAAAATTTCACCAACGCATTACATAAATATCTTTTGTTTTTATATCGTTTTCTTGCTTACGATAAAGCTTGGTTCTTTATTGAAATCCAATAATTTCCTGCTTTTTTATTTTGCTGAGTTTAACTGCATTGCAATCTGTCAGGGGGTGAGATTACATAAATACCCATAAACAACTGTTTCTATGGAATCAGCTCAGAAATAAAAGCTACAAAGCAAAGCATTGGTTAGTATTCATAACAGTTATTCTATTTGATACTAGCTGTGTACGTGACATCGTTCGCGCGCAAGTCGGAAAACAAATTGAATTTCATGGGTTTTAATAATTTTGCACGAGGGTTTCGTTTTTCTAAAATAAAAGTAGTCAAAGTTACTCCTTATACTATCAGCTATCTGCCAGTGAAAGTCCCGTCAAAATCAGTCAAGCCGTTTCGAAGCCGGAACAAACAGACAGACCGACAAGAAAAAGAATTGTTTTTTGTTTTAGGTGCCGTATATACTTTCATACGCGTTTAGTAAAAAAGCTGTTATTTTGACATTACAAACAAACACTTCATTTTTTTTATCAATATGAAAAAGTACATACACGGACTAGAAACTAGTCCGTGACTACATATATACTTTTTTTTTTAAGTTCATGACTATTTTCATCCCATAAAAATGACAGCTGTCATCTTTGCAAAAATTATATACTTAGGTATTAAGATACACATATAAACAACATTGATTCTCCGAATTATTCTCGACGCGAAACGAAACATACGTCCTCTTTACGACAGGAAATATCGTAATAATATCACTGGTTTTTGGCCACGAACACAGCTACACGCTATAGCTAGCTGAAATTTCAGGTGTAAACGGTTATTACAGTCACAAAATGGCCGACTTATTAATTACATGCACCTGTGCCAAGACCTCTTTACAGACGGATTTAATGGAAGGAAGAAAGTTTTGTAACCGAATTGCTATTACTGTGACAGTAAATTAAAGGCAGATTTGATAAAATTGGGAATAATATTTTAAGGACATTAAGGACATTATTACGTATTTACTGAAAATCGGATTAATTATAACCTAGACTCTTACTTATGGATATATTATATGAGGGAATTAAACAGTCCGTCCTTCCTAAAATCGGATTACATATAGAAACTTGGAAAAAAGTTTTGATTTCCAGGAATTTATGATGATTCTTTTTTCAGCTGAATTATATTTGCCTGCGTCATAGTTAACCAAGTTGTTAGGCAGGAGTCACAGAATGTATCTGACCGAAATCGGTCGGGAAGCTATTATTATGTTATAAATTAACTAGGTACAGTGGCAACTCGATTAACCGGACTAAGCTGTCATTAGGGATTCGGATAATCGAAAATCTGGATAATTGAATGTATGAAGAAAAACGGGTTTTGTGCATATGTAGTACATACATAATGTTATTTGTTTATTAAAAACAATAAATACAACTAATACATATCAACGAAAATGAATATTAATTGAGAAATTATTAAGAGATACATTTTTCAACATACGATGTATGCACTTATTGGTCGTAGTTGTTCGTGGTTGATAGTCCGGAAAATCGCGAATCCATATAACCGAGGGCCGGATAATCGAGTTTCTACTGTACCTAGTTAATTTATAACATAATAATAGCTTCCCGACGGTAACTAATATCAACGGAAATTGGCCGTAAACACAGGTGTGTAATTAAAAAGTTAAAAAAAAAAAAACTAGACACACCGAACCCAACCCAACCCAACTGACAAAGCAGTATCCTCCAATCCACTATCCATCATGAAATCCAGGTAAATTCCAACACAATGATCAGTCTGTGAAGCTGTTGTTTATGTCTGTTTGCGCCCGCGCATGCTTCTAAATCAGAGCCATCGTGACGTCACTTGTGCCGAGCTTACATGACGCGTTAATGTGTCATTAACTCATTATACAACGTTATTTATAATGTATCTGTCATCGGGGCGATATTTTGAAGTGAACATCATGTCTTTGAAATGTGATTGTGATGCATCGTGGTCAAGTCTACGTGTAACGTCAGAGTAGCCAGAGAAATTCAAATGTTCAACCTTTTTCGAAATTGACAGGTCAGGTTAGGTATGTTTATCTAAATATGATCCCCGACCGTACCAAATGTAACTTAACAGAACTAATATCATTAGAATCAGCAATATAATTCCTTGAGTTAAAATTGGCCTGAAATGTGAAATAATCAAATCAAATCAAAGTCATTTATACATACTAAGTTGAGAATCAGCACTTTTCGAACGTAAATTACAAAAGACAGTCCCCCAAAACGCCCGCCCTTCACCACTTCCTAGTGCTTTCGCTGGTAAGAATAAGTGGCGCAACATACTCCCCAGCAGCACAGCTGTCTGTTCAGTTAGAAAATACTTGATTGTATACAATACTAGGTATGCAAAGTTTACATTCACATTACACGGAACATGAAATTAATGTACTTGCCAAAATTATGTCAGCTAGCCACGCCAATATACCAGCAAATACAATAAAACTATACGTACTCAAGCAAAAAAATCATCATCTGCCTAGCCTTTTCCCAACTATGTTGGGGTCGTCTTCCAGTCTAACCGGATGCAGCTGAATACCAGTATTTTACGTGGAGCGACTGCCTATCTGACCTCCACAACCCAGTTACTGGGTAATATAGTACCCCTAGGTAACAGACCTGGTTGTCAGACTTTCGGGCTACTGACGACCCGTAACGACTGTCAAAGATCCACGAATGACAACCGGGACCAACGGCTTAACGTGCTTTCCGAGGCATGGAGGGGTCTTGGTATGTGAAGATGGTCACCCATCCACGGACCAACCGCGGCAAGCGTAGCTTAACCTGATCGATCGACCCGTGCGGCTGTTATTACTTAGCCACAAGCCCCCAAGCAAAAAATGATACGATAAAATAAATGTTACGATTTTGGAATGTTACGATTTGGTGACCTCGAAATATTGTTGGGAGACAGTGAGCTGTTTCTCTTATTCACTACCAAAATACCTGGTTATATGTAGGTATGCGATACCTTCCCTAGCAGGATAAAAACATGACCGATTCTTTGCTATATGGGTACCGAAGGTAATCAAGGTTTAAACTTCACTTTGCTGAAATGAAATTATTTATATAATATTATAAAGGCGTAAGTTTGTGTGTGTGTGTGTGTGTGAGTGTGTGTGTGTGTGTGTGTGTGTGTGTGTGTGTGTGTGTGTGTGTGTGTGTGTGTGTGTGTGTTTATTACTTCTTCACGCTCAAACGGCTGGACCAATTTTATTGAAATTTGGCACACACATAGTTTATAACCAGGATTAACACATACTTAGAATACTTTTTATCTCGATATTCCTATGGGATCGAGACTTATGCGGGTGAAACCGCGGGGCGCAGCTAGTAAAAAAATAAAACGAAGCTAGATTAGGTTGGCGTTTCCTATCTTAGTACTCCGAGAAGAAAGGCAGAAACAAACTCAGAGGTCAGTTTCTTTTAAAGTCCAGACATAAACTTGGTCAGATCATGTGAAGACCATGTAGGTTGATATCTGAAATGGTCTTTTGAGGAAAGTACCACACAGATTTGAGTGGACCTGTCCAGTCAGTGCAAACATTTGTCAGTAATCGTGTAGCTAAACTCAGAACTTGAGGTGCTCAACGAACAATACCAAAGAAAGGGCATTTGGGTAGGCCGCAGACTCAAACTGACAGACCAACATTAAAAACTGCAAACAACAACAAATTAAATTCCCTAAGCTTAGGTTTTATTGTCATAAAATTCATTGTACAGACTCCAGCACATCAAGCTACCCGAAACTAACAAATTTTCCCAATCTACCTTGAACCTAATGCTCTAGCAATAAAGTTGAAAATGTATTAAAGTTTGACAGATTGTAGTAGCTTGATGTGCTGTCGTCTGTACAGTTAGTTCAACGAACGTATTGCTAATGGGGTGGTTTACTTCGATGATCTTTGGAAAACCTTTAATTGTCTTGTTGTTGTCGCCTGTAAGTATTCAACAACAACAATTAGGTGCCAATCCCAATAAGTACCTATCTATATTAATTGTACTAATTAGCAACAAAAGAAAAGTAAAATCTTTGTACCTTTAGAACAATTATTTATTTAGGACCTCAATAGTTTTCTTCGAAATTAATCCGTAAATATCAACAGCCGACTGAACCTGCGGGGTCATTACTAAACACGCTTACGGTAGGAATGGCTTTTATTTTGACAGTTCAACAACATTCATTGCGTAATTTACGTTGTTGATCAGACAAATTTTTCGAACATATGAAGCATTGGATTAGCAATATCCTTCAAAATCATTCAGATTGTGATTCTCAATCTATTAAATAATACCGCTATAACAGAGGACTATAAAGAATTTGCTGTAATCTTTTGGCTGATAGATTGTTCACAATGTTATGTAGATACTCAGCTGAGTATCCATGTTTCTGGTACACACGGCTACATATCAGGCTATAAATTTCCAGTATAACGTGACCTCGCACTTGTCAGGATGGCCGTACAATAAGAGGTTAGCTTATACTGGAAAAGCCGTGTGTACTATGAAAATTTAATCCAGCATGAGGCACCATTAACATCAAAGGAGAGGCATTACAGATACAATCTGTTCACCTGTCTCTGTCTACTCCTTGATATGTCATTATTTCAAACTCAAACTCAAAGCATTTATTTCAAGTAAACCAATTACAGGCACTTTTGAATTGTCAAGGGGTCGGTCAGTCAGAAAGATGAAGCTAGTTGCGCATTCCAAAGCGTAGTAGGTACCTGTGGAGAAGAACGGGCAAGAAACTCCACAGACACTCTTTTAAATCATAAAAATTGTTACAAAATTTACAGTGAAGTCAGAGCTTTGTTCTAACGAGCAATGTTTCAACCGGTAGATTACTCATCATAAAGCTTACATAGCTACGCACGCGCATATAATATTATACAACGGTGGAAGGTCAACTACGCGCTCATAGTTACACAATTAAGATATCTCTATACAAAATAAACTCCCTTACAACTCCCTTTCCGTCGAAACCAAAAAATACTTGAAAACAAAATGAAGAGTTAAAACTAAAAGTTTTTAACAGCCACTATAATGTCTTTCCTCTTTTCGCAAAACTAAGATAAATACTCGTAAGACATTGGGCTGCTTATAACAACCAATTGTGATAGCGATTTCCTTTTTAAACGTCGTCAATTGTTATAGTGATCGTTGTTCAGCAGTGAACGTTCATCGGTTATAAGATGACAGTGGCGCTGATTCCTTTGTTCACAAACTAAACTAAATTTAAGTTCAGTGCACCTTTTTCTTTCTATTTCATTAAGAAAAGGACAGAAGATATATTTTAGTTTAGTCCTGTCAAATTAAGATACTCCATAGACAAGTTTAGAAGTGAATAAAAAATTGGCTACTAAAAATACGTCAGTTTACGTCAGGCGCTGACTAATTTGACAGGACTTAACTAATATTTATCCTCTGTCCTTTTCTTAATGAAATAGAAAGAAAAAGATGCACTGAACTTGAATGTAGTTTAGTTTGTGAACAAGGAATCGGCGCCAATAACCAATGTTGCTAACTTTGATTGCATCGTCAGTGGCGTTCATTAGATCCTCGAAGATGCAGCTGTAATGATACTTAGGACAAAACCAGTTTACTGCTAAGAAATTCTGTCAAGGGTGGTCTTCGCAAGAACCACGCCGTAAGCAACATACTTATGTAGTTATTCCTTTACGTTAGTCTAGGGTTCGCGAGGGCTACTGCTGAGCGTGAGGTCTTGGGTGCGATTCCCGGGTCAGGTAAAGTGTTATTGCATCTGGATTTTTCAGTGGCTTCCCGGACTCTGGAATTACGCCCGATTAATAATTAATATGGATGTACAGACGCCAGCACATCTAGCTACCCGAAACTTTCAAATTTTCCCAATCAACTTTGAACCTTATGCTTTGGCGATAAAGTTGAAATTCAATTAAAGAAAAATTGACAGATTGTAGTAGCTTGATGTGCTGGCGTCTGTACTATAGGTACACCTCTGCCTCACCCTTCGTGAAATACAGACGTGATGATATGTTTTCATTTTAACCGACTTAAAAAAAATGAGGTTGTGAATTCAGTGGGTTTTTATATGTAGCATAGCTCTCATCATTATGATACTTCTGCTAAAGCGTTAACGCCAAACGTGACGTAGAGAACTAAATCACATGTCTACGAGAAGTATTTATACATTTTATTGAGCTGTATAAATAGAAAACTAATATTGAATTCAAGGAAATACTTCTTGTCTCCAAATATATGACCACGATTTATGAAGGTTGGAGAGTCTTGAAGCTTTCTGCTTACCCCGTAAGTTACAAGGATTGAACATACGATTAATGTTACTACAACATTAAAGCAATATTTCTAAGTATGATGTGAATTTGTACAAATATTATCAAGGCACAAAACTGAGCTAAAACTGAAATTAATTTCCGCAACAAACTCGAGTATCTTTTAATCAATCATTTTATCGCTCCCTACGGTTTAGACATTTGAGGAAAAACCTTGACTTCGTTAAAACGGCACGTTTATATTTTAATGCATCATAAGCTTTTTCGTGAATTTTCGACGTTTATAAACATAACTGTACTACATAACTGCCAGTATCCCAAAATATTCTAATTAGTCACTTACAAAAAGAAATAACACTATTGATTTAAACCAAAATAGTCTTCGACTCACCTGAATTTTTTTCTTTAAAAAAAATCCAAACTCCGTCAGCACAGCACAAAAAAAAAACAAAAGTTATTGTCTAAGAATATTTTTTTCTGAATAGGGTTGTAACAGGATAGTGCAGGGTTCGCAAACGCGGCACACGAGTGGGACAGTTCGTTCGTTCGGATGTGATGCCGGCCGCTCGGCCAGTATGGAACGACGCCCGCGCGATCCGCTTGCGAGCGAATAGTTATGGGATTGAGCGAGTATCGATATCGATGAGTTGGATTTGGTAGGAGAGAAATGATGTGCGAGCAAACGTGGCTATAGGTGAAGGGACGATAGCGTTATGGCGAGTGGATGGGCGATAGAAGGGTAGAGAGTTTTGCCCCACCCGCACTTTTTATGCTTTTTACGTTGTGATTGAGTAAAGATCGAGTTGTCTCCAACTTAACATTGTTAACCCCTCCTACTTTACCTGGTAATGAGCAACGCAGTTTCATGTTTGGACTTGCCTACCTACTAAAAACAAATGAGCCTTCATAAAAATCGCAATTGCGTAGCGTGGTAATTAATTGCCTGCCTAAAAAGTAATTAAATGCCTGCCTATCGCTTTGGGTAAACAGGCGTGATGTTATGTTCTGTATTTAGCCCTTTTGAAGTCAAACACACTGGTTTTACTAAGATACATATACAGACGCCAGCACATCAAGCTACTACAATCTGTCAAATTTCTTTAATAGATTTTCAACTTTAACACTAAAGTATTAGGTTGATTGGGAAAATTTGACAGTTTCGGGTAGCTTGGTGTGCTGGCGTCTGTACATCCAGTTCGATATCTCATTAGTCGGTTTTTACCTTTTAGGGCCACTTAACGATTTAAGCACAGGGAATATCGTACCGGAATATCGTACTATCGGATACAGGTATATTTCACCATTTATCAATCTATTTTTAAATGGGTTTCTGATATCTTAATCAAGAAGTGCTTAAGAATTAGAATTCACCTTTTCTTATGTTCTTCCTCATACAAACAATCGATATATTTGTCTAAAACCTTTGCCCATCACTAAAGTCATGAAAAGTTTTACTGTTGCCCGCCTGTAGACTCGCTTCAGTCTTCGTCCCGCGCACTTAGCAATGTTTTGCAAATCACAGATTATAATTAGGCTAGTTACTCATATCTTTTTATTAATCATATTTCTAAAAGTATATCGTTAGGAGTTATTTTTATAAAGATTCTGTGACGAAATGTTGGCGTTCATTTAACCAGATAATTTGAAGAACCATAATTTATGATTAACATTATTAACCTCATCATAAAATGCAAAATTATTCATGTTTTTAGATCTAATTAAAAACATTATCTTAACACAGATCTCTATTTTTTTGCTAGATTTTCTAGATTATTTTTTTCATGACCTGACACAGTTTTAACGATAAATTATTATAGGAAGCACCTACCTCTTGTCTACCGGCCCCCTATTACCTAGATGGGGCTTGTAAACATACATAACGGGCGATATGTGGGTGAACGAGCAATTCGGGGAATACTACATATACAGGACGTATAAGTATCCGTCAGGAGCTCCTGGCGGATTTACGTCGAAATACAAGTAACCCCCCCCCCCCCCTCCCCATTGTTGTTGTTGCATTTTGGCCCCCCTTTATAACAAATTCAACCCCCCTATGTATGGTTATTTGAATATTAAAGGTTTTTTCATATATGTAATTCCAAATAAAAAAACTACCAATTAAAGTTGATATTGTGCTAGCACTTCAATTAAGCTATGAACATAATTAAAAGTACTTAATTCAACAAATTAATTAAAATAATGAGCGATTTAATAATAATATATTACTAATCTTATCATTTTACGCATCAAAAATATTTCAAATATCTCGAAAACTATAGAATTTCGGCTATCCATATGGGGGGTTAAATTTGTTGCATTTTGGCCCCCTATCAGCTCCTGGCGGATATACGTCGCATTACAAGTAAACTTGAATAAGACATATGTCTTGATGTTATGTTGCATAGTCTAGATACGAGTATCCCACGAAAATCTTGAAGTAGAAGCATAATATCAAATATCTAAGATGAAGTATCAGTAACGAATTATTCTGGAGAGGAAGATACTTACATTATATCTGAATCGTGAGTACTGTTCAAGCTATATAACGTCCAAGGCTAGCTGTTCTGATATTTGTTGTATAATGTGGGTAAGTAATTAATTGACTGAAATCATACGCACGTGCATCAGACATAATGGCGCGGAGTGCACAATCTTCACAAGCCAACACTGATGTAGGCAGACTATCCTAGACTTTAATAGGCTTCCCTCATCATCATCGTGGCCTTGTTCCAGCCAATAATGACCTAAGGCCTCCTTTCTCGGCCTGGCCAGGCTTCCCTGAGAATTCAAAATTACACGTGAATAAAATAAAATTGGAACATCCAAAAGTGCACGACTCATAATTGTTTTTTTATTCATTATAATTAAACTACATTGATTATAAGAGCCATTTTCAATAGGGTTCCTCATATGGGTGAAACGAATCTATAAAAAAAATGACTCAATTATTTGAATTTTTCGCAAGCTACAATGTTTTCAGGGACTTCATTGACGGGAAATTTTTACAAGATGTTTTTTCGTTTCTATTGCATTAAAAAAAAATTATACAGAATTCATCTTTTTTGTACATAATTCATCTCCATTAAATTATCTATACAATGTTATATAAATGAAGTAGGTCTTGTGTACTAGCAGAAATATAACAATAGAAACAGTTGCAGAAAGGAGGTAAAAAACATTTTTCGATCGTAAAGCACTGTCTAATGTTATTATGAGTCGTGCAATAGAATATCTATAGTTTGCATATGGTATGGTACTCGTACATAAAATAGAGTTCAGAAGGGAATTCATGTTGTCAAAATAATGAGCTTAACCCGTGAGAAGGCGCGCTATGAGCAATTTGCTCACATAAAAATCTAATTCAAAAATTTTTTGTCTTTCCCATGCCACACCAATTCAAGCACTTAAGTACCTTCCTAAATATTCACCCCCTCTCCCCTGACGCAATTCTCGATCCGCTCAGTGGCGTTGCGAGTTGCGACCGCGCAGCAAGGCGTTTGTGGAGGCCATGTACCAACGTGCGGCAATTTGCTCATCACGCGCCCAGCAATTACTTTGCACCGAACATGTAAAATACATGTGTTCAGTGTGTTTCGAGAGGCACATTAGTGTAGATTTAATGGATGAATAACACTTTTTAGTTTTTGTTATGGAACAGTTTTTATTGTAATTATGTGTGTAGAAAACGCGCACGGTGTGCGGAGTGTGCGGACGTGTGTTTAAAACTTACTTAATAAAATATCGCTAAAATATTAAATATTGAATCTAAAGCTGTACTAAATTAACTTCTGTGGTACTACAAATAAAGTGTATTTTAAAAAAACTACATAAATCACTCAAAAAGTTTACCAGCAGTCGAGAAAGATAAGAAGCGTAACCGGTTTTGTGAGCGTAGTTCGGGAGCTAGGCAGTATGAATTTACCGCGAACTCCAACAAAAACTCAAATGTTTGGCGGGAGTGTGAGTGGTGGATCCACCTCTAATCTGTCCAATTTTGAAGATGATGAAGGTCGAGTAAACAAAGACTCAAGAAAGAGAAGACCACACACTCTAGAATATGATTTCAAAAGAGATTTAGCCGAATTTCGTAGCGAAATAATGGGCTGTATCAAGGAAGCAATGAACGAACAAACTGTAAATATAACTCAGATGCGGAACGAAATTAGGCAAGACATTCAAGCTCTCAAATTAACAGCTGATAACCTAACAGAGGAATACAAGAAACTGCAGAAATCTGTGGAAACTATTACAACCGAACATAAAATAACTCAGAATAAAATTATATCAATTGAGGATGAGCTAGATCAACTTAAAAGTGAAAACCGAAAACCCGAACTTAATCCTAGTGCACAGCACGAGTTTTTTGTCGAAATGCAAGGTAGACTTCAAAGAGGCAAGAACATAATATTGGTGGGTCTGAATGAGCAAGATGTCCTCGATCTCTCCGCAGGCAACAACTACGAATCTGAAGAAATTCACAAGATTCTAACACAAGCCTATCAAGATTGCCCTAAGCCCTTAATATCTACAAGACTGGGCAAATATAATGCAGATAAACCCCGCCCAATAAAAATTGTATTTGATTCTCCTGATATACCAAAACATTTACTGAAGAATCGCTCCAAGCTGCCTAAAACTATAAAAATATATTCAGACCAAACACCAGCTCAAAGGACTTATATGCAAGATCTCCAAACTGAGCTCAAAGAGCGAGAGCAAAAAGGGGAGACAAATCTAATAATTAAATATATTAAAGGAGTACCCACTATAATCAAAAACAATTACAATTCAAAAAACTAACCGGGGCAAACACCAGTTTTTCCAGTAATGTTAGCCCAAGAAATATTACATACCAAAGAATTCACAGGTATAAAGATTTGCCCTCAAAGTCATCATTCCTCAAAACCTTCTATGCTAATGTAAGAAGTATCCGCACTCCAGGAAAACTTGAAGAACTACAGTGCATTTTAAAAGCAATTCCCTCTACAGTTCATGTTGTAATTCTAACAGAGACTTGGATAACATCAGAACAAGATGCAAAATTATACGATCTACCTAATTACAAACATATTTCCAATTATAGACATGATAGTAAGGGAGGGGGCGTATCTATCTACATTCATGAAGGCATTCCGTTTGAAATAACAGAGGACACCTACAAAGATAGCAACCACTACCTATGGATATATCTTCCTAAATATGCGCTGCATATTGGAGGTATCTACAAACCAGGCCATACGAACATTAAAGAGTTCCTCGAAATATATACCTTGCAACTGGAAGCTAGAAAGAGATCAATCGTGTTTGGTGATTTTAACTTAGACCTGCTGAATCCAAACACATGTGTCACTCAATACCTATCAGAACTCGAAGAAAATGGCTACGACATTTTAAATAAAATAGATAAGGAATACTCCACGAGGCAAACTCAAACAACAAACACCATCTTAGACCATGTTGCAACAGACTTACAGAAACAGTCCTTCCATTTTGTTATTCTAGAGTCTGCTATGTCCGACCACAAACAGATTTATCTGGAAATTTTTAAATACAAGCCAAAAATTAAACAAAAGATCCAATATGAGGCAATAGACTATGAAAACTTATACAAAAGTATTAGCAAGGCTTCATGCATTGGCATAGGTGATGATTACAATTGTCTGGAAGCTTTCGTTACGTCATATATACTACAAAACAAGAAGGAAAAGTCAAAAATAATGAATCTACCAAAGGACGACTGGATTAACAAAGAAGTTATTAGGATGATTGATAACAGAAACACCTTGTGGCAACAGTTAAAAAATGAAGAAGCAAATATTATTTTAAAAAGGAAGTTTTTAGCGGAACGAAATAAAGTAAGTAAGAAGATAAACAATGATAAAAATAGTTACTATTACAACAAATTCCAAAAATGTAACAATAATCCGAAGAAGATGTGGAAAACTATTAATTATCTAGCTATGAATAAGACTAAAATGAATACTTTACCTCCAAAGCTAATAGTAAATTCACAAAGTGTAACAGAGGGCAAAAAAATCTGTGATATACTGAATGTCTATTTCGCCAGTATTGGCACAGAGCTGGCTGATGGGATACCATCGGAATATCATTTAAATTCGGGTAACACACTTATGTACAAAGAGGGACACGAACATCAAGAAACGCTTAGTCAGTTCAAACCTTGTACAATTGAGGAAGTTAATAAACTTATCGATAGTCTGGATGCTGATACTAGCACAGGTGTGGACGGAATTAGCACAAAAGCATTAAAATGTATTAAGAATGTTATAATTACACCCTTAGTAACTTGCATTAATAAATGCCTGGACCATGGTACATTTCCTGATAGCCTGAAGTTGGCAAAAGTTTCTCCTATCTTCAAATCGGGTACGAAAACGGACCCGAGCAATTATAGGCCAATTTCTGTACTTCCGGTGATATCTAAAATCTATGAAAAAATTATATACAACCGCTTAATTGAATACTTAAATGAGAAAAGCTTCCTAATAGACCAACAATATGGTTTCAGATCAAAATCAAACACCTTGTCAGCAACCATTGACCTAGTAACGAATATAAAAACAAATATAGATAAAAAAAATATAGGCTTAGGCATTTTTATAGATTTGAAAAAGGCGTTTGATACTGTTTCTCATGAAAAACTATTACAAAAACTACTTAACTTGGGTATCACTGGAACCGCCTACAAGTTATTCGAATCCTATTTATCAAACAGATCCCAAATTGTCAAAATTGGTAACTACAAGAGTATTCCTCAAAAAATTGCATGCGGAGTTCCTCAAGGATCCATTCTTGGACCACCATTATTCTTAATTTATGTAAACAATATCAATCAGATAGGACTAACGGGATATCTAACACTTTATGCAGATGATACTAGTCTATTCTACTTCGGTCAATCTATACACGATATCATTAGTGAGGCGCAAAACGATTTAAATGTAATAAATGAGTGGTTTCTACATAACTTACTTACCATTAATACTTCAAAAACATCCTACATGATATTTGCACCAAAAAACAAAAAGATTCCATCTCACGCTCCTTTAATTATTAATAACCTAAATATCAAACAGTCCAGTACAGAAAAGTATCTCGGTCTACTATTAGATGATAAATTGTCCTGGAAACCCCATATTGAGCATGTAAGAACGAAGCTAGTGTCTCTTTCTGGAGCGCTTCGCAGAATAGGAAACTGCTTACCACCTAAAATAAAACGCACCATCTACAATTCCTTGGTAAAACCCAACCTAGAATACCTGATTGAGATCTGGGGATCAGCGTCCAAGACTAACATCAATTACATACAGAGAACCCAAAACAAAATTATAAAACGGTTATATTGTTATGACTTCCTAACACCTACTAAACAGCTATATGAAAAAACTAAACTATTCAATCTCCAACAACTATACAATTACAATACTTGCATATTAGTAAAAAAGATTTTGGATAACACTACACAAACCAACATTAAACTTACAAAAAAGATTTACACACATAATCTAAGAAATAGAAACGAAGTAGTTCTGCAATTTCCTAGAACAGTAAAATATGGAAAAAAGAACTTTCTATATGAAGGGGTCCAATTGTATAATAAATTGCCAAATGAAATCAAAGAGTGCAAAAACATGAATATTTACAAAAGAAAACTAAAGGACTACATTATGCAAAAAATATCTTCTACATAAATACTCTAACAACACAATAATAAACATAAAAAAAGGAAACAAAAAAAAAAAAAAAAAAAAAAAAAAAAAAAAACAATGAATAAATAAATAAATAAAATAAAAATATTAATAAATAAAATAAAACACACACACACTTGAATAATACAAATTAAAAACACAAATAAAGAAAACACACGCAATAATCAAAATTATAAAATCAAGATTGTAAAATCAAGATAACCCCGGTCTCCGACACTACACTTGCCGCACACATACAATCACGTACAGGCATTTTGCTAGCACACAGAAGCATATTCACATATTAGTACACCTCTTAATTGATCGTTGTTTGTGTTCCTCACAAAGTGAATAACCAATACTTATGAGGGTACCTTGGTGTCAAATTGGTCAGTTATACTAACTTGTTTTATGTAACTACCTACACTTACCTTGTTTAATGTTAATCTCGTATATTTTTGTTATACCTAGTTTTAGTTATTACATACGTCTGCATGCTTCGTCATTAGATGACGATTATTTATGTTAAGCGATAAAACTCATATAAGTGAACTGTATCATGTTCTTATGAGAAATAAAGTATCTTTAAACCTATAAGTATAAATCAACGTCTTCAGCCACAAAAAGTTTAACTATAAACAATCGAACTTCTTAAATACTCAGTGATCACTTTTGCCAATGTTGGTGGCAATTATGATGCGTCACTTGAATAGGACCATTAAATAAAACACAAAAACTTTAGTTATGAATACCATTATTTAAAAGAAAAAATTGATTAGTAACTAAGGATTTTCCCCTTCTGTTGAATTAAATTAAAAATCCGAGATGGCATTGAATCATAAAGACTTTTTATGTATTTAATCGGCAGTTTGCTCCAACACTTTTTTATAGAGATCTTCTCGAGATCTTGCTTGTTGTTATATTGTTTGCCATTCTTATAAAGTTCACGTGACAGCCATCCCCACACATTTTCTATGATGTTTAAGTCAGGGGAAAACGGTGGCCAGTCAAGAACATCATCCCATGATGATGTTCTTAACTGGCCACCGTTTTCCATGTGTCTTATTCATGTGACGCGGTGTGTACGTCCTGAGAAATCCTGGGTTTGAGCAAAGCGTTGATGATCAGACCATATCTCACTAGGTAGTTAAAGGTGTATGGAATACATGCTGGCCAACAATATATAAGGTCCCATTAAAATAGGTGGACAAACTTTTACAAATCATTCAGACCACCAAAATAAGGACAATGGTAAAAAAAAAAATAAGAAAAATGCATTAGATACTTTAAAAAAAAAAAAAAATCAGTTAGCGAAAATGCACTAAACATTTTGGTTACCCAATGCATAAACACATCCATGTCTGCTATCTCATAAATTCTGATTCTACGAAATAATGGTCCAGGCGCACGTGGCCATGTCACCACCCGCCGGTTTCATTGTTCAACTCATGCCATCTCACTCTAACATAGCCCTTCACCGCGGGGATGCCCGGGGCGAAGGGCCGCTGACGTAAAATATGACAAATTGACAATGAAGCCATTTCAGTTTTCGTCGCGCAACCGAGCCAACAGAACATGTTACATGAAAGTCTGCGTGTGTGTTGTTACGTAGTTATCACAATCGACAACAATGCCTTATTACGCGTACAGCAACCAAGAATACTTGGAAATGGTCCTGTGTTATCGTGAGTGCAACGAAAGCTTACGACAAGCCCAAATCCTTTATCAAGAAAGATTTGGAAGGCGGCCGAGCCTCACCATAATCCTGAGAGCAGTACAGCGCCATCGTGAATGTGGCACCTTCATGCCACCAGCGGTTGACGCAGGAAGACCGCGCTATCCGGTGCGCCTTGAAGAAGACGTTTTAGATTTCTTTAGAATACACCCCACGGCGAGCACTGCCGATGCCGGTCGTGTATTCAACGTCAGCGATTTTTACGTGTGGAAGAAGCTCCTTCGTGATAAAGGCCACCACCCATATCATTGCACTCGTGTGCAAGAACTGAACAAAATAACATTTTGTAGGTGGCTACTGCAACAACCCCAACGTCACATTCTCTGGACTGATGAATGTACTTTTACACGTGTTGGGTTATTTAACATACATAATTCCCATTACTGGACAACTATTAACCCAAATAAAGTGAGACCGGATTATTACCAAACACGGTTTAGTGTAAATGTGTGGGTAGGAGTGCTAGACAATAAAGTTTTAGGGCCTGTTTCTTAACCGTTTAAACAATAATACGTACATAGACTTGTTACGTAACGATGTTGAAACAATGTTAGAAGATGTACCCCTGGTAGTCTGGCGTGACCTCTACTTCCAGCATGATGGCGCGCCAGCACACTTCGCTGGAAACGTAAGAGACTATCTCAATTCTCGGTTCGGAGACCGGTGGATTGGTCGGGGTGGTCCTGTCCCGTGGCCTGCTAGGAGCCTGGACTTGACTCCGCTTGATTTTTATTTCTGGGGTCGTGCTAAAGATTTATTGTACGGTGAAAATGGACACTTAATAGCCAGCGTGAATGAGCTATGTACGCGAATCACCCTCGCATTTGAAACAATAAAAAGTGAAAGTGACACTCTTTTAATAGTGCAAAGAAATTAAACGCGCTCGCAAGTGCATCGCTCAAAACGGTAGGCACGTTCAACAATGAATGTAATTACGTACCTATCCACCTATCGTCGTAGAGTAAGTAGTATTTATATTAATTATTGTAAATAGGGCTGATTCTAATTTTTAACCATGACTGATTCAGTGTTTTACTGTTATCGAACTTTAAATAAATAAAAAAGATTCATAACACTACATTGTATCCACTGCGCGCTTGTTTGTTTACAACTTTCTGCATTTGCTTTAATACTTTGATAACAGTTCAGCACGCAATTAGACAGTCCAAAGCCTGGTAAAGTGTGATGGGAAATTAGAATCTTTTCTTTTCGTACCTAGACGGTTCATAATCATGTGTTCAAGGAAAGTTTATTCACCCCCAATATTAGCCTGTTTTCAAATTGCGCGTCTTAGGTTATTTATTTTCGACTTTATTTTAAGGCTCACAATGTTGATTTTTGTTTGACACCTCGCCATATGTGTCGGCCCTAACAGTACTGGCCGCCCGAGTGCAAGTACTTACCCATAAGGATGGGTTTATTCTAGAGTGCCGGCTGTGGTGCCGAACAATTTATTATTTTCGATCAAAATAAAATCACTTTAATCATTGTTTTTTTTGCTTGGATATCTTTGGTTAGACGTACTGAACGCTGTATTAAAATTTGTCCAACTATTTTAATGGGACCTTATATATACAACGTGTAACGTTAAATGCGCAAAACCTGAAAATAGTTTGATCAGAATAACGAGCAGAATTAATTGAACCACTTTTTAATATAGGTCGCAATTTTCAAAAAATCTTTATTAAAAACGTTGCCGTGTCTATTTATTAATAGGTCAAGCAAGCCAATGTCAGCGCGGCGCAGCGGCCCGGTGACGACTCCTCCCCCGGTAACGCGTCGTCGCAGACGCATGAAACGATCAGAATGGCTGGCCATTCTATTAAAACTAAAACAGCACATAAAACCTTTACAATTTTTTTAATGACTTATTTTCTCTCTGAAGTAGGTTAATTGAATTAAAAGTTGGGGTGTCTGAGGTTTTGCGCATTTAACGTTACACGTTGTATAGGTATTGTATTCTCAAAATAAAACCATTCAAGATAAAGCATTTGAAGCGAAGGTAGAAACACTAGAAACAGAAATGCCTTGACGACTATGATTAATGAGTTCGAGACAAGAAAAAACATCGTAATAATTGCGTGTAAAAAAAAAACTTCAATGTCTTCATTATCTTACGGTTTCCCGGCCTCATGCCAATTTTAATTTTGCTTAAATGATCTGCCGTGCGATTCTGTAACCATCTCTCCATGAAAGCTTGAGTCGGCAGCAAGTTCGTCAAGCTCCCTTAGATGTCACTGCTTGCGGTAGCGTCGGAGGTCGGGTTGCCTCCTTCCATCAAATATGGCGAGGGGGGGTAGTGGCTGATCTTTGCGTTATGCTCGTGAACGGGTGCTGCTTGTGGTGACTGGTCGTCTTGCTGACCATGGTTTTATTATTGTTATCATTAGTAATAACTTGTTTATTTAGTTTCCTTCGATGGTCCTAGTTTATCATTTGTGACTTCAAGCGACAGCTATGTAAACAGAACCCAGCATTGCATAAATATGTTAGCGGTCACGCCCTTTAGACCTGAAGGCCTTTATTTAATTTTGATTTATTAATTTTTGCTTGAGTACGTATAGTTTTTTATTGTATTTCTTGGTATATTGGCGTTGCTAGCTGACATATGGCAAATAATTTAATTTAGTGTTCTGTGTCTTGTAATTTTAATTACTTTTCATACCTTGTATTGTATTCAGTCAAGTATTTTTTAACTGAACAGACAACTGTGCTGCTGGGGAGTTTGTTGCGCCACTTCTTCTTCCCAGCGAAAGCACTAGGAAGTGGTGAAGGGCGGGCGTTTTGGGGGACTGTCTTTTGTAATTTTGACGTTCGAAAAGTGCTGATTCTCAGCCTAATTTGAATAAATGACTTTTGATTTGAAAGCTTCACTTGCAATTGTTTTTATAAAACTGCGCCCTGACTGACGACATTTAAACATATGAATCTTACGTTTAATTTCTATTAAGCCGCATATTTTCAGAACAGTTGACAAACCTCAAATAAAATTCAGCATCATTTTAAATTCCCAAATAAATAAAATTCGATGGAAGTCGTTTGAGAAGCTGGGAAATAACTCGATCGTAAAGAGAAAAACATGTAAACAGGGCCGGCCTCGTACGCTAAAAATAATACTAATATTTCGGAATATTCTCGCCACACGCCATTCCGCAGACTACACTTGTAAATATTCAAACCTTGCCTTACTGTATACTCAAACGATTTAGCTGTTTTTTGGATTCAGAAGATGTTTAGTAAGGGCCTTTTCCCACGGCAAGATCCCGTTTTTTGCAGGTACGGTATTTTGCAGGATCCCGTTTAGTAGTGTACGTGTTTAAATATACACTGCAAACGGGATGCATGTGTGAATACATATATTTAAACGACACACGTACAACCCAGTTACTGGGTAATACGATACCCCTTGGTAAGACTGGTTGTCAGACTTTCGGGCTACTGACGACCCGTAACGACTGTCAAAGATGCCCGAATGACAGCCGGGACCAACGGCTTAACGGGCTTTCGAGGCACGGAGGGGTCTTGGCATGTGAAGATGGTCACCCATCCACGGACCAACCGCGGCAAGCGTAGCTTAATCTGATCGATCGACCCGTGCGGCTGTTATTACTTAGCCACAAGCCCGTATTGAGTAGGTATTAATATAAACCCCTGTAGCTAGGGGGACTCGGAGATCCTATGGTAATGACTTCAGCTTGTGACTTGATAGCACCAGAGCCGTTTGCGAGGAGTGGTGGTCCAGTGGTAGCGACCCCGACTCACGAATAGTCACCACTTTGTGTAATTTTGCATCACCACTGCTCTCAAAACGGTGAAGGCAAACATCGTGGGGAAACCGGCATGTCCTAGAACCAAACATTAAAATACACAACAACAACTACGCAAACCGCGCTGGTCCCGCGTGGTGGATTACTCCCTATCGAAGAGGAGAGGTCTGTCACAGACCTCCCCTCACTCTCCACACAGACCGTCTGTGTCCCAGCAATGGGATCATTTTAGGGTGATTATGAGAGCCGTTTGACTTTAAATTAAATCAGAGAAACAAAGCCCAAATATTCCAGTAAATCCCCAGCAATGAACGCGTCAAAAAACCTGACGGCCAGCGCCACAGGTCACACACAAAAATAGCGCTGTAAAACTATTCCACCTACGTACACGAAAAACTGTGTGTCCTACTACAATATACACCATCAATGCTAATAATGATTGCGAAATGACACCGTGTCTCTGTGTGTTCGTTGTTGGAAAGTGAGTGTGCGGTCGATTGGAATGGTGCCGATGAGCGGGAGTGAGTCGCGCAGTATTTATAGTGGAGTGACCAACGATGAGGTGTGGGATAAGAGACAGAAGATCGGCGAGCTCAGACTAACCAAGACAGAGAAACATTAACTCCATAAAAACTCAGGTAGTAAGAAGAATACGCAGGTGTTCAAATTATCTCTTTACCATATGTACAGACGCCAGCACATCAGGCTACTAGAATCTGTCAGATGTCTTTAATAGATTTTCAACTTTATCACTAAAGCATAAGGTTCAAAGTTGATTGGGAAAATGTGACAGTTTCGGGTAGCTTGATGTGCTGGCGTCTGTACTTTTGAAATATTTTGTTGGTGAAGATTTTTACAAGTGGTCTCAAACTTTTGACCGGCAGTGTATTTGTATGCTACAAAGGCCGAACATGACGGATATTTCTTGTTTATGAACAACCTGCATGCCTTGTATGAATACTCATGTTTCTACAAATAAATGTCTTAACTTAAGTCAACCCAATCAAAAGATACAGGCGTTCATGTTCCGTTTATGCCGCATATTTTAACACTCACACAGGGTGTCAATCAAAACCTATAGGATGCGTCCCGTTCAAAAACAAACTTCAATAACTTTTCTTCTCGAAAATATCCGAAAACCGTTTGTAGTTACATTACTTACCTACAAAGTTACCTTCGGTGCGCGAGTCCGACTCGCATTTCACCGGTTTTTTTTTTTTAATTTACCTAGATCTGCATAGCATAAGCTCCTTACAGCAACTGCCGCACGCCACTTGAAGATCAATAAATCATGAATAATGGGTTTGTTAGAAAATATTCTTCAAACAACTCGACAAGTGAGCCCCGGCGCCCACTGGCGGCAAGGCATGACAAGGTATTTTTAGGCGACGTATAAAAATATAACTTAATAGTATGGAAATAAGGTTGAAATTTCAATGTTAACGGTCGTAAGTACAAAAACAATACCGCGGTATGCTTAGGCAGGCCGTGTCGGCAGCTTTCGGTACGCTTTGGCAGTCTTCGGGATACCGCGGCAAGACAGCGCCCGTCCGAACCCCGCGGCCCCGCGCGTAGCTTCATTAGCAAGGACGCCTCGCCATGAATAGGAAGATTATCATGGGCTATTCCTTTTTTGAAACTTAGGGATTTACCGGTTTTACGAATCCGCCCAGATGTGCTAAAACACCAGTAAACACCGTTGTATAGCTGCCCTCAATAACATTTATTTATTTATACTATGTAGGTACTTTATTGTATACCACAAAAATACACAACATAACAAAATACATCAAACACTACAAAATATACAATGGACAGCCTTATCGCCTTCTGCGATCTCTTCCAGGCAACCTTGGAATGGACAGTGATTTTCCTGGACATAAAATGGGGCTGTCGTTGGTGCAAATATTATTTATACAATACACTAAAATAGATACACATAATATATACACATCCAAAATTATAGATACATAAATACATACTTACTAAATATACAGGGTTATTTTTCAAAGACCAGCCAAATCTAAGGATGTGGTACAGACATAGAGAATATAACCACTAGAGAGCGTATGGGCCGATTTTTTCGAAGCACACGACTCACTACTGCGGGCCGGGGGATGAGGAAGAACGCGCGGCTGCAATTGGTCAGTTCAAGGTCAAGTTGCATCGTTAGGGCTGCTTTACTTCATTAAGAGAAAATAGTCGATATCGATAAAATGGATTTTAACATTATAATAAATACTAAATCAAAATCATAGAAATAATATTTAATCAAAATCAATCAATTACAAAAAAAAATCCCGGAAATGGACTGATCGGCCCCGGTCGGGGACAGAAAGAACTAAAAAATCCCGGGAAATACAAAAAAAAAAAAAACAAAAAAAAAACCGACGAACTGAAAACCGAGGAGGTTCTCAGTTCGTCGGTATTTCTTTTTTGAAGTCGGTTAATAGTAGATAGTTATTTTATTAAAGTATGTGAATTGAATAAAAAATGTATTCATTTTATTTTTCTCGACAACAACTTTCAGCTATTAAAGATAACAGCACTATTTTTTACGATAAACATACAAAAGGAAAGAAAGGGATAGAAGCATTAGAATTGTCTAATACAAGAACGAGACTTTTCTAAAAGACATCAACGCGCGACTCAAAAAGTGTGCTCGTTTACCCAGCCACCATTTTAAATAGACCCCTGCAGTGGCTTATAATCTGATTAAATCAAAAATAATTTTTCGTAATGTTTAAGTACCGATGAAAAGTTATGTCATCCTTTTTGTAACTAGATGTCTTAGAATGTTTCCCACACCACTTCACCGCGCATGAAGGCATTTTGATGCGTTATAATTGCATAAACGTTATAAAAAAATTATATTAATTTAGCGTGCACGCAGGTCTAACACTTGGACACAACTAAAATTGCTACTAGTACCGTAGCCTATACATAGGCGACAAAATACTAATAGTTTTCGTGCGTCGGGGCACTGTATACGCAGTCAAGTGGTTATAATAGTCTTTGGGTACAGACCATCAAACTGAACAACTTTCTCCATGGGACCAATATCGTATTCGCGAAAAATTTATCAACTGTCCCTTAGAAAACTTCAATACCTACTCGACCTAAACGTATGGGACGGCTGAATTTTTATTCGCGAATACGATGTTGGTCCCATGAACAAAATTGTTCAGTTTGATGGTCCGTTCCACACCCTTAAAGGCTGGTCTTTGAAAACTAACCCTGTATAAGTAACGAAAATAAAAGAAGACTGTAGTTGACTGCAGTTAGGACAACAAGATCACAATGACAAGTAGTGTTCCTGACATAACATACGTATAAAGTAGTATCCTGCCGTGCGATTCTATAACGATCTCACCGTGAAAACTTGGGTAAAGTGAGCGTGGAGTGAGCTGTCATTAGGGATTAACACTATTGACACTGCTCACTTCACTTATGATTTCACGGTGAGATTTTTACAGAATCGACCGACTGTCGTGCGATTCTGTAACCATCTCACCGTGAAAACTTGGGTGAAGTGAGCGTGGAGTGAGCTGTCATTCGCTAGGGATTAACACTATTAAGTGCTCACTTCACTTATGATTTCACGGTGAGATTCTTACAGAATCGACCGGCTGTTGTGTTTCTCGCTACCTCTTATGACTTACGACATTTATTTGGAAGGACAATAAAGTTTGAAACAGATTTCGCTATGAATAAACATAGTTAAAATTATCTTAGTATTAATAATAATTTGTGGCGGTAGAACGTCTGAGAATACCTATTTACAAAAAAGGTATAGTCCTTGTTCCACGACCGTAAAAGATTTGTTGCGTTCGTAGAAATATAAAAGATGAACATTGAACAATGCTTAGGGTTGAACAGTCTCAATGGGACAAAATTTCTTCCACGGGGAATTCCTTCTCAAACCTTTCATAAATAGTGATATTTATTTTAGAAGTATGTATGTATGTATGTTTGTATATTTTATGTATGTATGTTATTTGTATGTATATATGTAAGTATATTCTCATAGTATTTGTTTAGTTTTTTAAGTAAATAATTGATTACGATTTTATGTATTTTTTTGGTCGCCTTTACTCTTTCACACGCTGTCTACATCTCTCTATCTATTGTCCTATCGCAGGTATGCTGAAAGAGATTTCTTAAGAAATAAGCATAACCTTTGTACCCATTTTTCTGTTCTGTTTTTTTTTTTCTTGTCTGTTTATATATGTGTACATAAATGGTAAAATAAAATAAATACTAGGTAAGTACCGGGGTTTACGAAATGAAGTAATATTTTCTATGATTCGTGTTGTTTCTTGTTACATATTTATAATTTAAGCGCATTGCCCTTCCTTTAAACAAAATAAAAAAGAACAGTAAAGACATCAGGACCGTCCAAAAGCGTGCTGAGTTGACGATATCGTCAAAGTCGCGAGAAGCACCTGGATGAGGGACGCACGGTACCGGGAAGTATTGCAGAAGAAAGGGCCTACAACCGGTCGATTCTGTAAAAATCTCACAGTGAAATCATAAGTGAAGTGAGTAGTTAATAGTGTTAATCCCTAGCGAATGACAGCTCACTGCACGGTCACTTCACCCAAGCTTTCACGGTGAGATGGTTACAGAATCGCACGGCAGGCCTCCCCTTTCTCACTCAGGAATCACCCACTGCTGGGTATACCCAGCATTGGGTGGGCTTAAATGATGATCATACATGAAGACCCTTCCTTTGCTGCACAGCATTCTGGAGCTAATTTTTAAATAACTTCCTGTGTCTTTCTCAGTCAAGAGGGTGATCAGTGGTAATGTATTAAGTAAGTCGACCTCGTAATTGCTTCACCACCACTTCTTACAACAATTTCCAGTAAATTGAAACTTCACTACAGTCCATTTACAGTTATTTTACCTCTGACAGCAGCAACCCAACAACCTTATTGTGACGCGAATAAAGATTAGTGATTTTGACAGACTAGTCAGTAGCAACAACCGAACATCAACCTTATTGTAACGAGAATAAAGATTACTGTGATGTTGACAGTTAGTGGCAACAACCCAACAGCAACCATAATGTAAAGAGAATGAAGATCACTTTGATTTTGACAGTAATGCAAAATCAGAGGTAAAATAACTGCGTACGGACAGTAAGGTTGAAACTTTCTTAAACTGTCAGATACACCTGTGGGGTAATTGCGTAACTCATTTAAAATCACTATTGATCGCAATGTTTTTCATTATGAGAGATCAGAGATGTTCATTGCGTTAATTACGTTGCTAAGTAGACGAATTTTTCAAACCTATGAAGCAGTGAATTAGGAATTTCCTTCAAAACCCTTGAATTGTAATTGGAAGTGTTACGCAATTAAGATGCTTGTCTTGTGTGCAAGCATATTACACATGGTGTGCCATAACAACTTCTGATTGGTGAATGGCACAATGGCGTGGAAGCTACTTGCATACTTTCGTACAAGTTATAGGGACGTTAGTGGTAAAGAAATTACGAGTTCGACTAAACAACGCGTCATATTATCTACGTGAAATAAAACGATTATGAGAGGAATAACCTTTATATTCATTTCTTTCATAGTTTCACTCTTAACTATGCGCTTAGGGCTACGATGTTACACGGTGTGCACTCTACATCCCTCTTCATTCAACAAACACCAGCTTTTATGTGAGTGAGTGTTTAAGTTTTTAACAGTGTAGTGTCAAAAATACATGGCAGTTTCTTAATATTACTAGAATTAACAAAATCCTTATGTAAAATTGCGAGGACATTGTTTTTACAACAATTATGACAAGATTTTTACCCTATTTGGTTGTCAAACTGAACTAACTATTCATTTGTTAAAAATCATTTTAAAATATGTTATTAAAAGTCATTATTAGTGCATGCAGCGTTTCAACTTGCCTCTTCATAAAACCATTTTGTATTTACTTTTTAGGGCTCCGTACTCAATGGGTGGCAACGGGACCTTATTAGGCTCCACTGTCCGTCCGTCCATCTTCTGCTACAGAGCGTCTTTTGAACCCCAATAGGTAGACACTTACTTGAACTGATCGCAAATCGCTAACTATGTTTGAACAGTCGACATTTTTTTGCGGTTCAACCCGCACGATTTGACAATCGCGCGGTTATCGCCTTGTCTGAACTATCCCTAAGAATTTTTTCAGCGTGTGTACAACTATGGTCGCTTTGACAACAAGTAAATAATATAAAGTTAAAATTACAGGGAGTCCTCATATAAAAGACGTATTATTTTCGGCGTTTTTAGAAAATATTGTGTACGGAACCCTTTGTGTGCGAGTCCAACTCGCACTTGGCCGTTTTTTATTGAAAACGGAACACGGAATACGCCCTTACATAAACACAGTAGCTACCAAGAAATATATGACCGATTTTAAAAATCAATGTTCTAATAAAAACACCGCGTTAAGAAACTTATACACAGGCAAGCAGAAAATTCGCCATTCAATCAATACTAACGCTTAATATTACCTATGATGCCACCAATCATGTTCTAACTTGACAGACCTTATGCTAACCACAATAACTTCTAAAATCGCTTGTATTTACTCAAAATCATTCCAACGGGATATAGGACTCCAACGATGTCGCCAAAACAACGTTCAATCAACTTGTTTTAAACAAGAATACGACGCAATTATTTACAAAAGCTATAGTTTATTAATGTCCATACGAACAACAATCATTAGTCTTCAAACTTTGGATAACTTCGGTATATCTCCAATAACTGTTAGTCAATGGGTCACAATATAATAATAATTGTACGCGAGAGGGCATTACAGCTCTCGATAACTGTCCTATGTAGAATTTGACAAATATCTTTAGTATTTCAAAACTTCAACATCATTTAAAAAACTTACCACTTATTTAATATCATCTAAAACCCTTGGAATCCTTTTCATCACTATAAAGAGGTATTTCTGATACACGATTTTTGTGAGAAATTTCTAAGAAAAATTTTTAATGAATATAGTTTAGACTAAGTACTGTCTCGCGATTTCTTTGCTTTGTAATTTGGGAGCGCGACCACGCTGCATATTATAGTAAAAATATTCTCAATAAATTGTACTATTTACAAAACTTGCATAATCCGAATCTTTACAAAGACATTGGTAACAATAGTAATAATTGTAAATTGTAAAATTCCGATGCATAAACTAAACCGTTATAAGCAATAACAAAAAATAATATAATATTTTGTGATGATCACTCGATATCAACATAAAATTGAATATTTATAAAAACTGATTATTTTATGTAAAAAAAAAGAAAACTGCAAGCATAATATTCTCTCTGTTAGAGTTAAAATAATAAACACTATATTAGTATATCATCGACAGCCGATCGTATTCATCTTAATAAAAAAAAATCAAAAACACTAACGTTCACTAACAGAAACTGTATAAAATCATTCAACACAAGATAATTATTAATCTGCCAAGTAATAATAATTAAAGCAAATCTTAAGCAAACGACAAAAATCTCATATTATATACTTTTTAAAAACACCATTACTAACCTTAAAATCTATAAACCAATTACGATTTTTCGTACACAAAATATGTCATTTTATTCTTAACCTACATCTAGTGCCGAAAATAATAAAGTCACACTATTTCGTGAGAACTTGACAATAGCCGACTTCGAGTGCGCGTACGCATACTATACACGTTTTGTTAGCACATCACAGATCATCTAAAGACTTAGCGAAATTGCATGGACTTATGTAATTTTAGAACTAAATAAATAAAGAAATAGGGACGTCGCACACACTATAAACACTTACACATAGGAAAATGTAGACATGTATAGTGTATGTTCTTTTATAAGTGTCCATGCAATTCCTCTAATGAGGCACACTTCACGCTAACAAAAATACAGCCTTTCCCTCCGCACGCCTCGGCCTTCATGCCTTAACGTTACAAATATCATAAATTACTCTAAAATCTACCTTATAACAACGCGATAGCTTATCTCTATCGAAAGCTAATTCCCATTTGGCTTCTTTCAAGTTGAACCATATTTATGTCTTGTTTTATATCATGTACACTAGGATTTATTATTTTTTAAAAAATGCCTTAATTTGGTATAGCTGTTACTAAAATTCGTTTATACAAATAATCACGAACTCATTTCATTTCTATTGAGCAATGACAATGTTTGTATTCGTCGTTCATATTTTCTTTTATAAATACTAATATCTTACATTATTATAACTTCATTTAGGATTTGTGAAAAATATTTTACTGAGATCCCTTATATGTTCTTTAGTTTGTTCCATCTCAATAAATATCTATAATATTTAACTTATTTACTGCAACTACTTACATTTTAGTATAAATAGATACAAGACATAAATTATAAGTTCACCTAATTTTAACGAGCGATGCACATCCACGACTGGTGCAAACATGTTTCTAAAACCAACAATTTCTTTACCAAACCAAATGAATTAAACAATTTAGTGCCGAAAGACAAACAACAAATAAATTTGGAAGACGTAGGCCAAATACGTAATTTTGTGATCACAATTTTTAATTAAAAATAATGACTTAAATAAATGCTATTCATATGGCATCTTACTCTTACAGAATGAAAAGTATGGCATACTACTTATGCTAGAACAACATAAAGTTTCAACACCTTTAAGGTAAAGTTCCAACAACAATATATCACCACCATCTTCTCCGCTGCAGTGACACACAAGTAGTATGACACACGCTCACTCCCGCACGTTTCACTCGATACAATCACATCACTATTTATCGATACATCGACTAAGTCGTCCTTGTCTCGCACTAGTGTGGGGGTCGCTAGGGATGCGACGCGCGCGGTCGCTCGAAGGCCTCAAAAGAAGCCGATCAACTCCTACTCGATGGTGCTCCGAGGACCGTCGATTGGCATCGTGTGCAGGACCTCGTCGAGAAGCTGCAGGGCTCTGATGATATAAGTAAAAAAGATTTAAATAGTGATTGGCAATAAAAAAAAAATATAATAGGATCAAGCATTGGTCACCCAGGTAAACTTTACATTGTAAGTGGCTCAGTTGTCATTAAATTGACTCAGAAGAGCATACTGTCTCTAGACTCAGCGAAGACCGAAAGTATCATAGACTCATTGACTTTATTTTCAGTGTCATGAAGTACAAAATTATACAAACATCAAAAAGGGCTTTTCGGGGTCCTTGATTGCATTCCCATTATCTTGTTTTCCATTGCCTCTGGGCTCATAAAAGCCACATTGGTACATCAATCCAGATCTTGAGCTTGCAACTTAAGACAGGATAAAAAAGGCAAATTTGCCAAATTACTGAAGTTATTCTTCCTTGAGAGTTTGTAAACTTTATTCTTTTGAATGTAGTTTGCGAATTCTCAGGGGATGACTAATGATGGTTATGTGTTAATTAAGATTCCGCACTCTAATCAATAGTTACTAGCTTTGTGTTCCGTTCCTACAGACAAACCGTGGAAACGGTTTTGTGGGGCATTAATTAATTATAATGCAATGTAATGTTTTGTAATAATAAATAAATAATAATAAATCCGCTTCGAAAAATTCCATTCCGTTCTATGAAAGCCTTATTTAATACAAAAAATAAATAAAAGTAAAAGCTTCCTCACCTATGCAGATGCACCTCAACCCAGCAAGGCGTCTCTTTAATCGAAGTCCTGGGGTAGTCGGGCCCCCACCCTTTGACAAAGGACAGGCGCACGATGCACAGCCGCCGCAGGTCGTCCACCCCGATGCCCGCCGCTGCAGATAGACCTGCGCCATTGGGATACTTCAGACACACATGGACTGGACACGGTCATCATGGTTCGGGTACTTTCTATAAGTCCCCGAAAGTCTGGAGTTTATATATTTTCGACTTTATTTCACCTTCCGCAAGGCTCAATTTATTTTTTTACCGTGTTTACCTTTTTTCGTCCATTTGTGAAGGTTAGAATAGTTTTGTAGCACAGCATTGATAGATAGCAATATTTAGGCAAAGGATGGTGTGGGAATAGGGTTGGCTCCACTTGTGTCATTGAAAATGAACACAAAAGGACATAATCTTTGCGAAATTTTGCAACTAAAATGAACTAACTACGGTCTACTAACAAACTACAGACTGGCGCTAAAATTCTTGACCGCTCTGAAGGTGTACCTACTGTTTTATCAGACGACCGTGACTATAAAATAAGTATAATTGACTTTACGATTTAGAGTCCTATTTTCACCAAAGTGAAGGTAGAACGGGCCGCAATTTCACGCTCAGTAAAGACCAGCCGTGCGATTCTATAACCATCTCACCGTGAAAGCTTGGGTGAAGTAAGCGTGGAGTGAGCTGTCATTCGCTAGGGATTAACACTATTAAGTGCTCACTTCACTTATGATTTCACGGTGAGATTTTTACAGAATCGACCGGCTGAAGTGAAGTTTTGGTTGGTTAATGAAAAGTTATAAAGCTAGATCATTACTATGCTTATTCTAAACGGTAGTGTACTAGTCAGAGCGATCAACAAGCCCTGCGCATACAAGCGCAACGTACACTTATTCATAGTGGGGTGCTGCGGCTGTATGTGGCCGGCCACGGCCGCGGCCTGCGCGGCGGCCGCGGCCTGCGCCGTGGCGGCCTGGCTCTGCATCTGCCGGTGGCACTGGCGCAGGTCGAACACCTGAGGGGAATAACATAATTACATTAACCCGGCGTCATTTTGGTAGGAAATAGTTACATGGACGTTGAGGTGCGTCAATATTACCCATATATTTAATACATGGTATTTCCATAATTTGTAGGTAAATTCGAAAACTGTGTCATTATTTCAGTATAAAGGTATTCTGGTTTTGATAATAAAACAGAAAAATAATAATTCAGAAACTTTTAATTGAGTTTAATCAACTTTTAAAATAACTCTTAAAAATTACACACAGGACAGACCAGACAGGGCCATAATGATCACAATTTCTTTTTTTTAACCTACCACCTGAGATACACATTGTGGAATGCAAATAAAGATTGAGTATTGAGTATTGTAAAAAATGAAAAAAACGTACAATATTGGCTCCAGCTACTGCACAGAACGGCAACGTCGCGCACGTATTTTCAAAAATATTAGAAATTTTAAACCAGCCGGGTAATTTTGACCCAACCTCAATGACGCCGGGTTAAGAGCCCTCTTACATTTCGGTACTGATCTTGCAACTTTTTTTTTTTATAAATGGCTTCTCGCAGTTCAACCTATGAGGTTGTCATCTGATTAACCGGACTTGCCTGTGAATACCGCAATTAAGCCAGGGCGAACGCGTATCGCCGGCGCAGTGAAATATATACTACTTTTATTTTATTTATTAAAAAATCAAAGTATAATTTTTTTTTTATTGATATCGTTTAACCTTCAAGCGGTCGCGCGGTAATTTGTAACGCTAGCGGTCGCGCGTAACCTAAAAGACCTATAGGATATTTCAGGGATTTAAAACACTAAGTATTTAATATTTTTTGTATTTATCACATTATCATTATGTTAGGACATAAACAAAATTATAAAATCAAATTAATATTCTAATTTTCTTAGGATTTGTAAGCAATTTGGCATCATAAATGTATCGAGAATCGATCGAACCGCGGTCGATTCGACGTCGCGCGACTGCTTGAAGGTTAAGTAATTATTGGAGACTATTTTGATAGTTTCCACGTGAAAATGATGTAGAAATTCGGAGGTATTGAGACTTATTTCCAGTACAAAATTGTATTAGGTACCGTCGTTTTTTTCTTTATTTATAAGGCATATAACAAAAACGTATTCTGTTATTATAAAAGTATATGATATCTACACTAATATTATAAAGAGGAAAGATTTGATTGTTTGTTTGTATTGAATAGGCTCCAAAACTACTGGACCGATTTGAAAAATTGTTTTACCATTAGAAGCCGACATTATCCCTGATGAACATAGGCTACTTTTTACCGCGGGAAAATGCTTCATTCCTACGGGAAAACGGGTAATAGGATTTAAACGGCGGGAATTCCGAATTCTACGCAAACGAAGTTGAGGACGGAAAAACTTCTTATGCGATAAAACTATCTCATAAGAAGTTTTTTTGTTACTACAAACTTAAATTTGCAGTTGGAAAATTGACCGTGACGTATATCGATGTATGGGAGGGCAATTTTTCAACAACAATTTCTTGGAATAAAGTCGTTCATTGAGCGTGTTCCGACACGCACCGGGCCGATTTTTTGTTGCTTGTTCTCTAATAAAGTTGCCTAATAATATTATAACGTTACCTTGATGCAGGCGGAGGGGTATATCTTATGCACGGCGTCGCCAGGCGCTCGTCCGGCCTCTCGGTCCAGGTAATACGACTGTACGAACACGGAGTGGTCTGAGAGACAACGTAGCCAGACGTCGCCTTCTCCGCGCAGGTCTAGTTGCACGCCTTTGCCGATGTGTAGTCTGGAATATAAATGGTTGTTTTGAAAAATGGCGTAAACATGGAAAATAATAAAAACTTCAAGCGCATAAAGCGTGCACGACACGACAAGCGACACGATAAGCGCAGTCACGACATTATTCCCGTAAACAGTATTGCGCACTTATTGCGCATATTTGCGCGTAAAGTCTATGCAAGAATGCTTTTGTAGTCAATTATACTCCTTAATAAATTCAAAGGGTGTATTTAAAAGATAAGCCCATTATGGCACCCTGTGTAACATTTCTAACCCTATGTAATCTTATATACAAGGTGTAATTGAAATAACGCAAAACTTCATAAGGGGTCATTGTACTCATCATTATGAACAACTTTTACTAAGGGACCAAACCTGAAATCGCGAAAAAAATCAGCTGTTCCCTACATTTTGACGAGTTATGCGAACATAAATGTAGGGAAGAGCTGATTTTTTTTTCGCGATTTCAGTTTTGGTCCCATAGTAAAAGTTGTTCATAATGATGACCCTTATGAGGATTTGCGTTATTTAAATTACACCTTGTATAAAAATCAATTTCCGTTCGTTACTCTCGCAAAAACTCGAAAATGGCTCGACCGATTATGATGAAACTTTGATAAGTTGTGTACGCGCCGGAGAAGTTTCCTATCAAAAAAACATGAATGAAAAGGCATTGTAACGCATGCATTTGGCGAGAGACGCATGCATTAGCTAGTTTTCTAGTCTATATTGGAAAAAAAATAACAAGATATCTTCCCAGACATTTGTTTCAATTAGTAGATTTGTAAGTACCTCACTATGCCAGTTATTGATGATAATCATAATATCTTACCTCGCGCGCTCACTCTGTTCTGTCCTGTGAACGTTACTGAGGGCACCCAAACAGAATCTGTTGCCACCTGAAGGGTCCACATAGCCATCCACCTGGAAAAGCAAATTAATAATGTCTTACATCCATAGTAAGCATGCAAAGTTGCTAGACCCGAGAAAAGAAGGGGAGTTCTATATTTTTTTCTCGGTGATTTATATTATAGTTTACGCCTATAGCGTCCAGATTAGTCATCTAATTAAATGTTGTCTAACATAATGATTGATTTTTGGTATTTTTTGTTAACTAATTTAATTGAAATCGATTTACAACAGGTCTTCTAGTTCAAAATCACGATCTCTTCAAAAATTCGTCAGTAAATCAATGCAAAATTGAAAATAATAGTCTCCACTAGAAGATATCATACTCACGGTAACGTTGGGTCGACTGGAGGGCACCTTGAATGTCTCCCCGACCTGCGTGTCCAACTCGAAGTAGGCTACCGAGCACCAGTACTCGGGCGCCGGCTGGCTAGAGAGAAGGCCGCCTGGGTTGCCGTTATCTGGAACAGAAGTGTCTACTATTTAGTTTTAATAAGCTTTCCCAATACTGAACTCTTGACTTTCAATAGTGCGAGTGTTTGTTTAACTAAAGACTAATAGTTTGTGCCCCTTAAGGACTTCGCACACTACGCAGCCACGAGCACAAGCAGTCATGGTCAATCTTTAAAGCTCCTACGAAGATGTGGATGTTCATACCAGAAAATTTGCAACTGGTTGGACAGCCTGTCGTGCAACTTGTTAGTCGAAGCGACCGAGTACGAATTAAGTAAGCGACAACGGAAGTATTTAAAAAAATAACTTTATTCCGACAGAGTTACAGCTAAACAGTTCTTCTCATCTCATAAAATATTGATCTTATATACTAACTTTATTGCTAACGTAGTACATGCATGGCGTGATCAGATATGACGCACGTCCTAGATTATTCTGGATGCTGATCAAGCAATGGAATGTTTGGAAATAATATGTCTAATAAATACTTATTGGCTGACAAAGCTAATATTGGTAGGTTGGGGTTCCTTAACTCCTCCCTCCCCAAGAGAGAAATTATCCGAAGGTGTCGCAGACAGTTTCGGAGAATTTCGACAAAAATTTATAAACTGGAATTTATACATTATAAAGATAAATACTGCTATTACAATAATCACATACTCGAAGATGGTCCATATACTAATTTCTATTGTCACTGTTTGGGTCGTATCATCTATTTCACTAATTTTTGCACTTTGTAAAACTTCTTTCACATCACTGAAGTCCACATTTCTTAGATCCACTTTCTTTGACCTTCTCTGGATGTCCTGTTGTAGCTCTGGCATCTGGATCAATGGCAGCTGGATACTAGAAACTGTAGTGTTTGTGGTAGCGGCAACGATGACTTCGCCTATTTGTGTCTCGCATTGTTGGCCTGGAGTCACGATGTAGGTCCCAAGAACGGTGTATTTCAGAATTTCTGTATCGCAATTCTCAGTAATGATGAGGTTTTCTTCTGAGTAAACCAACCATTGGTTGTCGGTTACTTTTTGTATCTTAGTTTTCTCTATTTCAATATGGTTCTGTATGCAGTTTTTGTAGTTATTCTTCATCAACATTATTTGTTCAATGCAGGTCACAGTTGGATACTGGGCTAAGTTAGTTTCAGCGCATAGAAATTTGTCCTTTTCAATCTCAGCACATGGGCTTACCACGGGCATGTATTTCAACCTATTCACCATCAGGTAAGGGTATTTGGGTATAATCGTAAAGGTATTTGGAGAATGGAATATAGGAATAGGTATAACCTTGTAATAATTATATGTTTCGTTATCTATTAGGGGGACTTCTAAAACAAAAACTAACTTGTTGTTATTTATGTATGACTTAAGTATAATATTACGTTCTAATTTTATTAAATTACGTTTGCTTACTGGATATATTGTTCTAGCATGTTTAGAAATGACTTCTAATGTATAATATAATTCTGTACTATTTATAATGGATTGGTGCAATGTATTTAATTTGCTAAAGGCTATTGCCGTCTCAATCTCTTGTATGGTTTCGTAACAAGTTCGAAAGTTATTTAAAATTTGATACATAGTATTCAATATTTGGAAAAGTTTGTTAAACCTGAACTCATGTTCAACTAATTTTTCCATTTCATTGGTATGTAAACCCAAGTTTTTTATATTTGAATTTATTATTTCAGAGTCGTTTACTAATTTATCAAAAGCCTTTTGCATTGATGATACTTTACGTTCGACTACATGCTCTTTGTTCTGTATCATTTGAATTTCTCTATCATATTTAATTGCATCATCTTCATCTAAATTTCCCGAAATAGCTTTTACAAGTGAGCCTAATGGATTGAATAAGGCTCGTTTATTCCTATAATGAAAAGGTAATATTTGAAAAAATCTACTCTTAGTTAAATTAATGAGATATTCGATTTGACTTTCTATTCCTACCGTTTCGTTACTAACTCTAATTTCCTTAATTTTTATTTTTAAATTACTAAAATCCCGAATATTATTATCTATTTGTAAGCCTAATGATTCTAAATCTATAGTTTTATATATTGTCCAATAACTATTCCTCTTCACTGCTACTCCCCGCTTTATCGCTGCTATCCCCGGATTCTGACCGAGGTTTTGAAGGTCCAGCGTGCATGTTGACACCACTAGTACCAGAAGTACCAGGCACGATCTGTGGAGGACGTTTTACATTTTTTAATGCTACTCTAGTTTTCCTTTTCTTTACTTCTACTGGTACTACATTTCTTTCGACTTCACCTATTACTTTAGCTTTTTCATATCGCGGTTTTTCTTTAGCTTTTCTAATCCTAGTATCTTTCATATAAATAGTATCGCCTGGCTCAAGTACTGGTGTCGTTTCACCACATTTTTTATTTATCACTTTAATTTTGTCGGATTCTAATTTTTCTGTTATGAATTCATAAAGTATTTTAAGGCGTTTTCTATGATCTAACAATAGTTTCTGAGTTAAATTCTTTTCTCTATCCACGTTAAATACATTATCTGAATAAGTGTGACCAAATACTAATTCAAAAGGAGTAAGGTCTGTTGCTGAGTGAATGGTGTTGTTATAGGCCATGATGGCGTAAGTCATAACAGATGCTGCATCTAAATCGCTTTTATCGTATTTTGCTATACGATAAATCTCGATAATGGTGGAATGAAATCTTTCTACTATTGCCATTGAACTGGGATTGTTTGGAGTCCCAATATGAAGTTCAATTTTGTACCAGCTTAACATTTCCTTAATCAAAGCATTATTGAATTCTGTCCCGGAATCACAACTAATTTTCCTAGGCAGACCATACATACTAAAGTATTTAATCAATGCCCTAACTATCTCTGGTGTACTCCTATTTGGTACCTCTATAGCTTGTGCTATCTTACTAAATGCGTCTACTATAGTTAAATAATATTTCCCTTCGATATATAATAAGTCCATAAAAGCTTCCTGAAAAGGGCCATCCTGCGTTTGTGTTAACTGAATGTAAGGTTTGATCGGCTTTCTGTCGTATTTCATGCGTTTACATGTTTCGCAAGCGTTTATGATTGCCGTAACTGTCTCTTTCATGTTTGCCCACCAATAATGTCGTTTAAGTTTATTTAAAGTTTCTTTAATACCTCTATGACACGTTTTCCCGTCGTGGTATTTAAAAATAACTTCTTTTTGATCTTCTTCAGATTCTGTCAAATTTATAACTCTTTCTGTACATTCTGTTAGCTTAACAGAATCCTTTTTAAATAACTTAATTGCCATGTTTGAAAAAGTTTTTCTAAAAGATGGATGTTCAAAGTATATAAAGTACCTATGTTTTGGATCTATATACTCTTTTAAAAAGTCTTTAACTAATTTATCGTTATTTGTCGGTAAGTGCACTTCCAGAATTTTTTGTTTCTTATTAGAAATGTCTTTTACAGCTAAGTTATTTTTAAACCATGAATGAACTAAAATCTGTTTTGGTTTAGTATCGACAGCTTCGTTTAAAATAGGAATGCCTTCGTGTTCTCTATTTGAAACTGAATTGGCAGTGACCTCATCATCAGAATCCGAAAGTTCTATCGTTTCTATTGGAGCTTCGAGGTCTTGCAATTCGTTATCTATTATTTTTTGTATCCGTTCCTGTCTATCCCCTACGTTTACGAATATTGAATCTAAATCGTCGTCAATTGCATTAATCTTAATCCTAGATAAAGCATCTGCATTCGTGTTTTGGGGGCCCTTCTTATATTTTATTTCGAAATCGTACTCTTCTAACCTTAACCGCCATCGCGTGAGTTTACTATTGGGCTCTTTCAATGAATACAGCCATGCTAATGGTCTATGGTCTGTAAATATGGTAAATTTGTTACCATACAGATACGGTCGAAAGTGCTTAACTGCCCATATTATGGCTAATAGTTCCTTCTCGATAGTGCTATATTTTACTTCAGTGTCGCTCAAAGTTCTACTAGCATATGCTACAGGCTTATCTGATCCTATTGTTCCTTGTGATAATACAGCCCCGATTGCAAAATTGGATGCATCAGTGGTTAGGATAAAAGTTTTACTAAAGTCAGGAAACTGTAACAAAGGTGCATTTGTTAAAAGCTTTTTACAAGTCTCGAAACATTCTTTATATTCTTCATTAATAATAATTTTGCGACCTTTCTTTAAACAAGCTGTTAATGGTCTAGTTATTTTAGCAAAATCTTTGATGAATTTCCTATAGTATCCGATAAGTCCTAAAAAGCTTTTAATCTGTGTAACCGTTTCTGGTATGGGATACCTAAGAACAGCATCTATTTTATCATTATTTGGCTTCAAACCTTCACTCGTAATAGTATGCCCTAAGTAAAGTACTTCCTTTCTAAGAAAATGTGACTTATCTAATTGAACTTTCAAATTTGTTTGACGGAAGCGGTCAAAAACTGCTCTAAGTTTTTCTACATGTTCAGGCAAACTTTTTGAAAAAATGATGACGTCATCGAGGTATACTAGGCAATGTAAGCCTTGAAGGCCTCGTAGGACGTTATCCATCGCTCGCTGGAAGGTTGCAGGTGCTGTCTTTAACCCAAACGGCATTCTGTTAAATTCGTAATGACCTGAAGGTGTGCTAAATGCGGTTTTAGCTCTATCCTGTTCCTGGACCTCTAATTGATGATACCCGCTAGCTAAATCGAGGGTTGTAAAGTAGGTACTTTTACCTAGCATGTCAAATAAATCGTTAATGTTGGGCAAGGGATATTTGTCATCAATTGTAATTTCATTGAGCCGTCTATAATCAACTACCATTCTCCATTTTTGTTGGCCTGATGCGTCTAACTTTTTCGGCACCAAATGTACGGGAGCACTCCAGGGAGAATGCGATTCCTGGATAATGTTATCCCTTAACATTTTCTCAACTTGATTCTTGATTTCTTTTGTTTGAATAGGGGGTAACCTATGTGCCTTAATGTTTATTGGGTCTTCATTTTTTGTTCTTATTCTATGTTTAACCTGATTTGTGAAGGTTAATGGAATATTTTCACAATAAAATATATCTTTGTATTCCCTACAAAGTCCCTCAATAACCCTACGTTCTTCTGCGTTCATATGATCTAACTGTAATTTTTCTAAATTTTTTGTTAGCAATCTGTCCACTTCTATTTTATTATCCATGAAATTAACACTAACAGATGGGCTTTGTATGTATGGATCTACTTGAAAAGGTCCCGTCACTACTAAATTCCTATTTTGATGACTGTAATTCTGAATAACAGTTGTTGCATAGCCTTTAACACACGTAACTAATGCGGCGGGCATTCGAATCCCTTCCGTAAACTGTTTAAAGTCTAGCACAGCTTCCCCGTCCAATAAGTTAACCGGGAGTCTTACTCTAATTTCACTACGAGATGGTAGATTATATACCTCTCTCATAGGTGGTGTATATACGATGGGAATCTCCGTATTTTTTAAATGTAAAATCTGACTTTCCATATTAATCTTTGCCTGTAATTGCTTCAGCAAATTGCTACCTATTAATCCGTCATACCTATCGTCAACACTGTAGACATAAAACTTATGGAACTCTTTACTTCTAAAGGTAACCGGTAATGGAATAACTGCCGTTTCACTATGAACGCTCGATGCGTGAGTGCTAACAACTTCGAAGGGTTCATACTGTAAATAATTTTTAAAATATTTATTCGCTAAATAAGGACTTATAAACGACCTAACACTCCCCGTATCTATCATGAAAACCGCTTTTAATTCTGGTATAACTATATGTGGTAAATTTAAGCGTTTATTGCAATTTATTTTTATTCGTTCCCTATGGTAGAGGCCATTATGCAAAAATTTCTCTCCCCGGGATCTTCATGGGAAAATTCCTGACCCGCGTTGTATGAATTACTTGAACTCTGTTCATTATTACTAGAATTATTTATGTAATTAACACGTCGCGAACTTACAGTACGCATGGTGACGTCAGTATTCGCACCCGACGTAGATGCTTGCGCTGCAAAAGTCGATGTGCCCGGTGCATGTGCCGCGAACTGTTGGCTCTGTTGTGCAACCGGAAAAGATGACCTACTTGACTGCGGTGACGAATTATTATTGATTGTACGATTAAAACTATCTTGATTTCTTTGAATATTATTATGTTGCTTATAAAGCCTGGACTGATGCGAATTGTTCGATGTAGATGTGCGGTTTGTTGCATTATTCGGTACATGTGTACTTGATACGCTATGCGAATCATTCTTTTGATTATTAGATTCAGCTGCATTTTGATAATTAGGCAAATAGGGTCTGTTAGTCCTACTAAAATTACGCCTGTCGTTTGTTTTAGCATCATAGACTGTCTGGAAGTTTTGTTCTTCTAAGACTATTTTTAACGCATCCTCTAGCGTTGTAACGTTGCGCAAACGAACTAATCTAACTAGAAATGGTGGTAAATTAAACAAGAAAACATTCATCGCTCTGTTGTTATAAATTAATTGCTTCGCCCTACGTAGAGAGTCATCAATGATTGTTTCTGATATTTTGGCGAATAAGACACTTCTCATCCGCTGTATTCTATGGCAAAAATCTAAATAACTTTCGCCCTTATTTATTCTACAGGATTCTAACTCCATTGCTAAACAATCCTCTGTGCGCGGATCACCGAAGTGTTGGTTTAACAACTCCTTCAGTTCATCCCACGTATCTATAGTGTCTCTTTCGCCTACTAAACTGGCTGCTTCGCCTGATAACCTACTTGTTACCACATGAAATAAATATTTATTTTGGGCTACGGTTCCTTGGAACGTGGACAATATGTATTCACATTTTTTTACATATAAAGGTAACGTTCTAGTGTCGCCACTGAATATTGGTATGATGTTAACCAACTCCTGTGGGACACGGGTTACGTTTTCCATTGTGAAAAAGTTATGAAAGTAACAAAGGAAAAGAGAAAAGAAAAAAATTACACTAATGTGCTACTAAAATATCACTACTCTAAAATATTAATACAAATAAAATCTATGCAAATATTAGTACGGCGTTGTCCAATCCCTAATAATACACACACATAGACTTATTACAAGGTTGGGATATCAATGGAAGAGCTGAGAGGAAGGTGAAAAAGATTTACTCACAATTCCGCAGCTAGCTTCATGCTCCCTGAATTACTGCTGTGGCTGGTCCTCTTCCGTAACTCGAAGTGGCTTCTTAATGAATTTATTTGTTCGGCGATCTCTGCTAAACCGTAGACACGGACGTCGGCTGCTCCACGTAGAATTGTATACACGGCAGACTGACTACAGAGATCCTACCGGCTGCGCCAATTAAGTAAGCGACAACGGAAGTATTTAAAAAAATAACTTTATTCCGACAGAGTTACAGCTAAACAGTTCTTCTCATCTCATAAAATATTGATCTTATATACTAACTTTATTGCTAACGTAGTACATGCATGGCGTGATCAGATATGACGCACGTCCTAGATTATTCTGGATGCTGATCAAGCAATGGAATGTTTGGAAATAATATGTCTAATAAATACTTATTGGCTGACAAAGCTAATATTGGTAGGTTGGGGTTCCTTAACTTACGCGATACGCATTCGGTTTCTAAACACCTTTACAAGACGTGTGTGAATTATACATGACTTGCATGTATAATTCACACGTCTTGCTGAGCCCAATCCACATCGAACAGTCATTTCTCGAAGTTGTGAAGGAGTATGTCCAGCTTGAGCAAGTCATCCAGCTCGGTAGACACAACTTTGAGAAAGAAGTCGACGGATCCAGTTGGATTGGACAGCGTTTGGAAAACTTCATCAAGTCTTCTCGTCGCCTATTCTGCAATGTTTGATGACTAAGGTCTTCAACCAGTGCGTCCTGCCCATTATGACATACGGTGCCGAAAGTGGATACTGGTCGGGCTGGTCCACAAATTCAAGGTCGCTCAGCGCGCTATGGAACGGGCTATTCTCGGAGTATCTTTGAATAATAAAATCAGAAATTAAGTTATCCGGAAAAGAAGTGGAGCTACTGACATAGCTTGCAGGGTAAGCAATCTGAAGTGGCAGTGGGCTGGTCATGTTTGTCGAAGGACCGATGGCCGGCGGAGCAGTCGAATCCTGGAGTGGATACCGTGTATCGGCAAGCGTAGTGTGGGTCGCCACCCAGGTAAATGGACCGACGATCTTAAAAAGGTGGGTCGGACAAACTAGATGCGGAAGACGAAGGACAGGGTGTTTTGGCCCAGCCTTTGAAATGTCTACGTCCAGCAGTGGACTGCGATGGGCTGAGTTAATTGATTGAAACTGGTTTGTACGGTCACTGGCTGTGGGCGTGCGTAGTGCGGGAAGACCGTTTCACGTACCGACCATTGAGGTTCTTTCTATTCTGCTGTTCCATGATATGTCTGGGAGTAGACCTTATGACTTTCTCGCTTGCGTCTTGCTTGTTATGATAACAAAGTCTGGGCCGCGCGAATAGGCTTTCAAATAACAATACTTTAATACAAACTTATGAATGCTATTATACACACATATTTTAATCATTGTTTTCATTTTCATTGCTATCTCTGCTTTTGTACACCGTGCTCTGAAGATTTAGAACTGGAAGTCACTAGCCAACAGGCAAGACAGAACGAAAATAACTATACTTGAATTTACTCACTCGACTAGTTTTAAACAGTTACATTAAAATACTAAATGTATTTACACTAGTAGTTTTACACCGCTGAGTCGCCCTCTCAGTACCGAAATCAACGTCATCGAAAGCGCGTGGGATTATTACTTATTCGTCACCCTTAGGGCGCGTACCCACTATGTCGTAACGATTAATTTATCGTTGGACGACTGTCGTCTCTAGCTGTTCACATTAATACGATTGTTTGTCGTCCAATTTTTTTATCGTTTAGCGACTATCGTATCTAGCTGTTCCCATTGGATCGCGACGACATTTTATCGTTGACTTGCGGTCACGATTTAGTCGTAATGATTTTTTATCGTTTTACGACTGTCGTGCTAGCCGTTCCCACTGTCACGACAATCTGTTGTCACCGCAAAAAATGTTATAGACGACAATAAATCGTGTCGTTCTATATGTGAACACCTCCATTTAAATACACAACCCACGACACTTTAAACGACACGATAATCTGTCGTCACGACATAGTGGGTACGCGTCCTTATATTCTTGTTAACCGACTTCAAAAAAAGGAGGAGGTTATCAATTCGACTGTATTTTTTTTTTTTTTTTTTTTTTTTTTTTCTCGATATTTGTTAGTTTTGCTGACGGTCAGCGGCAAACTTAGCGAATGCCGCTCACTCAACTAACCACTTTAGCGTTCTGTGTTTTAAGTTGATTTTTGAGTAACCATTATTTCGTTATAAATAAAATCTTTTTTTTTGCAATGGAATTTAACTTTATCATTTACTGGCGACCCGACCCTGTTTTGCACGGTTTTAACGACTTGACAAAACATCAAGATTTCTTTATTATATTACTAGCGACCCGCCCCGGCTTCGCACGGGTGCAATGGAGAAACACTGATAATTTTAGAGCCATTATTTCTCGTAAAAAGTATAGGATAAAAATGGTTATTGTGGGTTATCCTTAAGAGATAGATATATACCATCGCGGACTTTTTTGTAGACCTTTTTAAGGTGTACAATACTGTAGTACATTATTTTGGTCTATCTCGACGGGTTCAGCCAGCGTTTACAATGTAAGCGCAAAAAAATGTGTTTATTTACGACATTACATTAGAAACCTCTATAATTATCAGTGTTTCTCTACTATATTATGCAGGTATTATACATATAAACCTTCCTCTTGAATCACTCTATCTATTAAAACAAACCGCATCAAAATCCGTTGCGTAGTTTTAAAGATCTAAGCATATATAGGGACAGACAGACAGCGAAGCGACTTTGTTTTATACTATGTAGTGATGAAGTTTAATGTGTATGTTTATACACATAAAACTTCCGGAATAAATTCTCTAAATTATTTATTTATTTAAACTTTTCGCACACAAAAAGGTAAAAAGGCGGACTTAATGCCTTAGGCATTCTCTACCAGTCAACCAAGGGTGGTGAAGAGATTAGATGGCAGGTGCTTTGGTTGAACCGAACAATGATAAAAAGCTATTAAAATTGTTGAATTATAAATGTTGTTGTTGTTGTTGTTGTGTTGTATTATAATTGTTTAATTATAATACAACACAACAACAACAACAACATTTATAATCATAAAAATCCATCCAATTGTAGTTTAGAAAGACTAAGTGACCACACACTGTATTACCTACTATTCTATCAATTTCAAGCGATTACATTCGATCCCGTCACTTAGTAGGATAGAATGTAATTTAATACTCATTACAATTATATTTTTTGTCAAAACTGATACACGTACGTTATTATAATGTCTGAAAGAAGTCATAAATAAGATAATTCAATAAGATACATAAGGCAGTTTATTTATTTATTTTATTACGCATTTTAAAGTTAACTTTTACGTAATCTGGAATAGTTATGTTCTAAGGCAGTTGTCAAAAAACGGTTAACCTAGTGAACAGAGAGTAGTAAGTGGTGAAGGGTGGGCGTTTTGGGGGACTTTCTTATGTAATTTTGACGTTCGAAAAGTGCTGATTCTTAGCCTAATTTGAATAAATGACTTTTCATTTTGATTTTTACACAGACAGACATGAAAAGCGACTATATTTTGTACTATTTATAGAGAACGTTGAGTTTATAGTTCCAAAACATAATAATCATCTAAAATTCTAATTTCAAGTTTGGTTGCTACCATGAACGTGGTGAGATAGGCGATGAAGTAAAGCTGTGACTGGTGAATGATGGTCCAGGTTAGGCCAAAGAAACCAGGGTCGTCCAGAAGTTAGTTGATGATATCGCCAAAGTCGTCAAAACACCTGGATGAGAGACGCACAGAACCGGGAAGAATGGCAGAAAAAAAAAGGGGGGGGGGCTATACCCAGCAGTGGGTGATTCCGGGTAACCACAAGTTTTATGTTCGTCAGTTCATTGTGATACGTTATCTATGTTCAACTTACAGTAATGATGGTGTGGAGGGGCATCCAGAGGTACAGGCGGCGCGGCTGGCGGAGGCGCCAGGCTCTGTCTGTACGTTAGTGTGTTGTTGCCGGTCCAAGTGCCTAGAGAAGAGAATGGTTACTGTATGATTATTTTGTACCCAGCATTGATGGACCTGTGGTATCGTACTTACGAGTTGTGGGTCGTGAGTTCGAACCCAGACAGGCAGATTACTTTGTGTATTTAATTTCATCACCATGCTTTCCTTTTCACAGAGAGGAGGCCTGTGTCCCAACAGTGGGAACATAATAGGCTGATTATGCAGCAATTCCTATTTACAGCGGGGTAATTGCGTAACCAATTCAAAATCTCGATGCAATGCTGGGGTTTATTGCGCCACTTCCTTCCAGCTAAAGCACTAGGAAGTGATGAAGAACGGGCGTTTTGGGGGGACTGTCCTATACAACATTATTTTTTGTTTCCTGCAATATAGTTTTTAGTACCTGAATATAGTTTCTTCAGAATAAGTAACTGAATCGATTCCAATATTTTTTACACCATGTTATATTTTCTCCCAAAAATATTTAAAAATGGTAACAAGATGGACACCGAGCGACACTAAGTACATATCCGCAATCATATGCAGCGCACAGCACAGGTCACAGCCGGTCGACCGGCGCGGCGCGTGTTAAGTGGTAACCGACTTTTTGTACGGAAAATCAGGTAAAATAACAAGCTTATAACTTCGTGATTTTTCATGATACAGTTTTAAAATTTGGTAAATAGATTCTTTTTATAAAAATACTAGACACGTGTTTCGGGTTTGCCATTTACTAAAAATAATGTTGTATAATTTAGACGTTCAAAAAATGTTGATTCTCGGCCTAGTTTGAATAAATTATTTTGATATTAATGTCTTTCATTTTGACGATTCGGCTACATTCATTCGCCGAGCAGACGAATTTTTCAAGCATTACGAAGCAATGGATTTCCTACAAAATCCTTTGGATCGTGGTAGAAAGTGTGTTACGCAATTGGGGAGCGGGTTCCATTCGTGTGACTTAGACGTGTTTGTTAGCAAGGCTGAAGACATGGACAGAAACTGCACGTAACAGAGAAGAAACAAAAAGAAAAAAGACGAGGCATTACGCCCAACAGAGCTTCAACAACACCTGGGAAAAAGATTTAAGTTCAACCAGAAAAATCTATGAAGCCAAAGTTTTCAGGCTCATAAATAATTTGGTTTCTCTCTACAAATAATCTATTGTTATTATTATTATTTTTTTTGGTATTTTTATACTTTTACGATAAGCCTTTGCTGTGAAAAACTAGAAACCTGTTCCGTCTGTTCCTAATAATTTTGAATACACTGACTGGACTGGTCCACTCAAATCAGTTCTCTCAAAAGACCATTTCAGGCAGTAATCCACAACAACATTGTTCTAACATGATCCTCGTGAACCCATCCTCGTGAGATTATGTCTGGGGTTTAAAAGAGACTTTGACCCTTGGGTTCGTTTCGCCATTTCTTCTCAGGGGGTCAGATAGAAAATGTGCACTCCATCTAGCTTATTTTTTATTGTATAATATGACAACATGACATGTAAAAATGATTCCAATATCCCATTTTCAGAATAACCAATTTAACATAAGCATAATAAGTCTATAATTTACCCACTGCTGGGACACAATTCTTCTCTCTATGTAAGAGGGAGTGCGGGTTGGTAGATGTCACATGCCTTGGATTTTTTGGTTCTAGGACATGTCAGTTTACTCACAACGTTTTCCTTCACCGTTTTGAGAGCAGTGGCGACGAAATAATTTACACAAAGTAAAGCGCCTGTCAGGACTCGAACCTACGACCTACAACTCGTAAGACGCGGTCGTTTCCACTGCACCGCCACTCATCTGCCCAGCCTTTTCCCAACTATGTTGCGGTCGGCTTCCAGTCTAACCGGATGCAGCTGAATACCAGTATTTTACATGGAGCGACTGCCTATCTGACCTCCACAACCCAGTTACTGGGTAACACGATACCCCTATAGGTAAGACTGGTTGTCAGACTTTCGGGCTTCTAACTACCCGTAACGACTGTCAAAGATCTACGAATGACAGCCGGGACCAACGGCTTAACGTGCTTTCCGAGGCACGGAGGGGTCTCGGTATGTAAAGATGGTCACCCATCCACAGACCAACCGCGGCAAGCGTAGCTTAACCTGATCGATCGACCTGTGCGGCTGTTATTATTTAGCCACGGGCCCCTCTGCACCGCCACTGCTCTTCAATAAACATCTTCATTTCATTTATTACAAAATTAGCTTCATACATAAATTAACGCCAAACAAGTAGCCGAATTCTGGGCCACGTCCATTTAGATTGCTATCGACACGCTAAAAAGAAGACATACCTTGTTGCTGCTGATGCTGCGTACGATGTGGCAAGGGGCTAGGTTGAGGTGCAGGACTGCCGTCAGTCGTGAATCCGTTCTGTTGGGAGCCTTCGCCGGAACCAGGGGATACCGTGCCAGCAGCGTGGGTATCTGATGGGAAGAATGTATTTTTAAAGGTTGTAGAAGATGAACAAGTCTTCTTATAAGGCTCAGTTTCCACTGAGTCGCATGAAAGAGAGTTATAATGGCATATTTTACGGTGCATTTGTTTTTGTAAAAAAATACGAAAATGCGATCAATCAATCAATCGGCCTAGCGTTTTCCCAAATGTGTTGGGGTTGGCTTCCAGTTTAAACGGATGCAGATGAATACCAGTATTTTACATGAAGCGACTGCCTATCTGACCTCCACAACCCAGTTACTGGGTAACACGATACCCCAGCGGTGAGACTGGTTATTAGACTTTCGGACTTCTCAAATGGCTTTTGGTGAAATAAAGAATTTTTTATTATTATTATGCGTTATATCAGATAAATGCGATCATTTACCGTTATTTTTCGTCACTAAAAACTGCCCAGAAATGATAACTTATAAGGAGCACTTATATGTAACAAATCGTGTATCCTTATAATTAAAAGCAGTTCGAAACATATTGTAAGTCGACTTTATCTTTACGGTTCCGTAGTCAACAAGAAACCCTTATAATTTCGCAATGTCAGTCCATCCATCCGTCCGTCCGCAGCTTAGCTCAGAGACTTAGTACTAGAAAGCTATAATTTGGCATGGATATACATATTAATCACGCCGACAAAGTGGTAAAATAAAATATTGAAAATATATTTTTTTAGGGTACCTTCTACACGTAAAGTGGGCATATTTTTTTTTCTCGTCTAAGCCATGGTGTGGGGTATCGTTGGATAGGTCTTTCAAACAGATTGCGGTTTGTGTGAACCATTTTTCGATTCAGGGATCTTTTTGACAAATATTAAGCTTTAATGTGCTATTTTTTGTTAGTAACGAAAACACTATACATAATCACATTCTTTCTTAGTGGAAAATTAGATACACAAGTAAGTAAACTTACTAGACAAGGTTTGTGTAAGCTGAGGAGAATCATTGGAAGTTTGATCCGAAGTGAAGAAGGTGGTGGTTGAGCCATCAATGAGCGGAGTGGTAGCACCCGGAGACATAGTCACTGGCATTGCCGCTAAAACACACGCAGCCACATTAAATAGTCATAAATAATAACATTTTACAGAGCCTTTGTTAACTTAGGGTGCGTTTCCACAGAAGCGGAGCTGGGCAAAGCGGAGCAGAGACGTGCAGGAATCGACTAATCACAATGGTTGAAATCCTCATCGCGTCACTCGTCTCGTCTGTGATTGGATGATTCCTACACGTCTCCGCTCCGCTCCGCCCAGCTTCGCTTCTGTGGAAACGCCTTACGATGACCAAAAACAGAATACACGCAGCAGTAAAAAATATTAACTTTACAAGAGCCTTGGATTTTGAAAATCGTCCAAAAACCATAAAAATGTGAATCAAAATTAAAAATACAAAGTGCAAATCAAAAGAATAAAGCTTACAATGGTTCATTCGTTTAGGCAGCCACATAGCACGAGCGTCCATCGTATCGGGGGGCTCGAGTTTCGGAGCCACCGCGCGTTGTTGAGCAATGGCCATCTGTTGCGGACTGGGTAGCGACATCGGCCTGTTCATTGAAGGCATTTGAGGCGTTGCTGGCGACATTGAAGGGGCTGCTGCCAGGCGAGGAGAAGACATCTGCCCTTGGCCCATTCCTCCTCCTAGCGGCGACTGGGCCCCGACCATTTGTGGCCCCGCCATGGGTCCTGGATGCGGCCCACACATCTGCGGCGCGGGAGCCGCGTGGCCCATGGGCGATGCGTGCGGCGGCGCGGGTGCCCGGAGCGGCGTGCGCGGCGCGTGCGTCGGCGAAAACATGTTCGGAACGCCTTCAGGCGCTAGTAACCACATAACGCAAAATAATATTTAGCATGCAGCAAAAAATAAAAGTTACACAGATACTAATGGAATCAACACTTTAGATGAGATAGGCTGGGTGGAGATGACAAAAATATGACCTTAAACATGAGACGACATACAATCTTACTTCAATGTTTTCTTACCTACAAAAAATTGTAATATAAACAATTGGTTTAAGAGGGTTCATCCCTTAGAGCCATGTTGGAGATTCAAAATTGATGATTTCCAACGGACAATAAAACCATAATGTGTTTAATTTATAGATGAGATATTGACGTCATATTATTGGGAATTTTATAATCTAGTGCATGGCTGAAAAACATTTTCAATTTTTTGTATAGTTTTCTCATCAGAACCGTTTTTATGCAAGCCTTTTTTCAAACTAGCGATCGACGGTCTAAGCAGATGCGAGATATTAGTAAAACCGTATACGACAAACTTATAACAATATTATTTTATAAAAAATAATAACATTTATTAGTGCATGGCTGAAAAAAAAACACGATTACTGTAAGTTTTCATTCAAGAAAAGTATATTCAAAAGTGTCAATTGTAGCCACTTTTCGAGATATTAAACGTGTTAGTTTATAATGAAATCTGAAATATTTATATTTTCTTTTAAACCTAGTAAATTAAGACATTTATGTTCTAAAACATGGTTCAAATATTTTTTTAATAACTTATATGTTTATTTTACTATGAATTATTTAGTATTGCTATATAATCGGCGCGGATTCACGCCACCGCTCAGCGCGCTCAGCGCGCCGCTCTAGCAATACTAAATAATTCATAGTAAAATAAACATATAAGTTATCAAAAAAATATTTAAACCATGTTTTAGAACATAAATTTCTTAATTTACTAGGTCTAAAAGAAAATATAAATATTTGAGATTTCATCCTAAACTAACACGTTTAATATCTCGAAAAGTGGCTACAATTGACACTTTTGAATATACTTTTCTTGAATGAAAACTTACAGTAATCGTGTTTTTTTTTCAGCCATGCACTAATAAATGTTATTATTTTTTATAAAGTAATGTTGTTATAAGTTTGTCGTATAAGGTTTTACTAATATCTCGCATTTGCTTAGACCGTCGATCGCTAGTTTAAAAAAAGGCTTGCATAAAAACGGTTCTGATGAGAAAACTATACAAAAAATTGAAAATGTTTTTCAGCCATGCACTAGATTATAAAATTTCCAATAATATGACGTCAATATCTCATCTATAAATTAAACGCATTATGGTTTTATTGTCCGTCGGAAATCATCAATTTTGAGTCTCCAACATGGCTCTAAGGGATAAACCCTCTTAAGACATTTTTACACAATTGGTTAACGAAATCAATCGAGTCTCTTCATGTCATCGTTCGAACCAAACTATGCCATACAAATGTGTTTTCTTCCTTCAACTTCACAACAGAAATACTTCAAATAAAATCCACTTACTTTGCCCTTGATTAATAATGATATTCGTCGTCTGGAACTGCTGATGGTGATGCGGCATCGGCGTATGATGGTGCCTCGGACTGGTCGCATGGTGCTGTATGGTCACCATCTCCCCAGTGTCCATGTCCATGCCGTTTCCACTCAGGCCGGCCGTGTATTCGTCCTTTACTAACCTACTGGGGCCCGACTGCAGGGTGAGACCTGATAAATCTGAAAATGTTTTCTTCATTGGAACACATAAACACACGTACACTGTAATACTGACGAGCGAAATCGAGTTTTATGTAAGGAAGTCTTGAAGCAACTGAAATGAAATGTGAAAGTTTAAAGCAAACTTTAAAGTTAAATAATAATAATAACAACTTTTATTGTAGTAGGGTCTGTCTAGACAGACAATTGTCTAGCCTAGTATAAAACCAGTTTAACGCACAATAGACCTAACTAATAGAAGCATTATTACTAATACTGACCGATTCCTGGGGAGACAACCCTCTCATAATGGTAGGGGTTCACACAGACAGAGTCACATTTTAGGTCGAAAGCAAACTGGCAGAACTTGACGTGTTTTAATTCATTTTTGTGTAAGTCTGGCCACCGCCATATGCGGGCATAGATTACGTGTGGGAAACCTTTTCGCCCGGCCACCTGAAACAATGGTTTACTAGTTAAACTGGGGCCTCGTCTAGCTGAAATCTGGGATGAATTTGGTGCAATTCGCTGTCCATAGAAATGGATATGTGAAGTAGTAGGCCATTTGTATTAATCATCTACAGCATGATTTTTTTTACCGTCTCCAAATGTTTACAGGATGTACTACCCATGAATATGAACAATATCGGGATAAAAATAAGAGCTTTAAGTAACAGCTATGTACCTATCAAGTTTCATCGCAATCGGTTCATTAGTTTTTGTTTGAAGAAGTAACAAACATACTATATATTTCCCGCTGCGCTGCTTGGGGCCACCCCGGCGACTATCGTTTAGATTGTCATTTTTTATCTCGTAATATCTTTTGAATGGAATGACCGATTTGAATAATTCAAAAAGTAATCTACAGAAATTGAAACAGTCTTGAATACGAAATGATTTACTTGGATAAGGATTAATACAAAGGTATGGATAACATGGTCTGATTTTGTTCGGCATTTCTATCAACTTTTAAAATGTAAAAAAGTAGTTATAGTGACATAACTACAATAGTTGTACATACGGTATCGCAAAGTTTTTTGTAGATATTAATATGTTCTTTAATATTGTAGACCATTTTTTTTTGTATTATCATCAATAGTTTCCGCAACGCATGCAATGACAGACATTTTATGGCTAACTTTTTTACATTTAGGGTTACATTATTGAAGTTTTAGCAGAGACCCCTAATTTTTTCTAGTAATAAATATAGCCTATGTTACTCAGGGATATTGTAGCATTCTAATGGTGAAAAAATTTTTGAAATCGGTCTAGTAGTGTTTGAGTTTATTCGTTACAAACAAACATACATACATACATACATACACACATACAAAAATCAAGCTTTCCTCTTTTTTTTCATTTTACATTATATGATACTATGTATTCTTATAATTTATTTCCTCTAGTTATTTGTTAATGTAAGTAAGTAAGTATACTTCATAATTTTTCCATATCTACTAAACATTTTTACTAATGATAAAAGTAGCCTAAGTTACTCCTTATTACATCAGCAACCTGCCAATAAAAGTCCCGTCAAAATCAGTCCAGCCATTTCAGAGATTAGCCGGAACAAACAGACAGACAGACAAAAATTGTAAAAAATGTTATTCTGGTGTATGTACCATATAATATTCATATGCATGTTGTAAAAAACGGTTATTTCAATATCACAAACGGACACTCCTATTTTATTTATATGTATAGATTATATTAAGTATCACAATCATTTAACTATTTTTAGACTTTTTGTGCCTTGAATGCAATTTTTTTATTAGTTGAGTATCTCCCATATCCCACATAGGCATGATAAGGACTAAGTAGTGTGGTTTGGTTTCATACTTTTTTGAGCATAAGAGAATAGATTTAATTTGCTACATACACTATTTACATGTGTTTTCCATGACATATTAAAATATATAGTGTGTCCCTGGATAAAGTGCACAAACGAAAATGGATAAAACTAGACCACATTTTACCGATAAAAAAAAATTAAAGAAAAAAAATACTTGTAATAAATATCGATTTTTTAATTTTTTTAATAGAAAATCGCACTGCGTGCAATAATGTGTTTACAACAGCGTGGCGGCCATTTTGAACTGTCGATGCATTAATTACCACACTGTAATTATTTTTGTTTTAATCATCCTCTTTTTTTAACTTCATTTAACGGCTTCTAGCACATCAAGCTTTCTAGATAGAACAGTGCAATTTTATTAGTTGAATGGTGAATAAGATGGGGTTTAATAAAATGTAATTTAACACTTAGCATGCGGGCATACTTCGCCGCCGAATTACGCGTGCAGCGGGCCACAAATCTACTAAACGCGTATTTTTACATGACCTGCGCTCTAGTGATAGACTGCAAAAAATACGTTGCCCGTATGCCAAGTGTTAAAAATATGTTTTTCGGGACTTTATTTTTTAAATCGAAATTTTTTGAAAATTTAACACAAATATTTAAAAAAAAATCAGAAATGTGTAGTTTTTTACTAGATGGCTGTTTTTATGGGTTTCTTTGGTCTTGACATGTAACATAAAATTATTAGCCATCATTATTGTTTTTATGTAACACTCCAGTAGGCACGCCTCAACTTGGGATGTTAGTGCTCACATGCTCTACTTATGTAGAAGCACTTTTAATTTAAAGATTTTTGAAGAAAAGTTTCATGAAGAGTTACAATTATGCTTTCATGTTCAAGAAGGCATTATTATGAAATATTATTATAATTAAACTAAATGAGGCACAAGGAATATGTAATTTAATGTAATTTAGAGGAATACAATGAGTGTCTCCATGAGTAACCTTCAATTTGTGCTCAAATTCTAGGAGTGCGTTCTACAATGGTAGAACGCGCGCCTACTGGAGTGTTAAACTAAATACATTCGAAGAATAAAAACATTTCATTTTTAAATAATATTACAAATATTTTTTTCATTGATTTTTTATCGATAAAATCTGGTCTAGCTTCATCCATTTTCATTTGTGCACTTTATCCAGGGGCACACTGTATAGATACCTAGTAATTTTGTACTTGTAACATCAGATACAGCTGCATTATTGTACTCAATAGGTACCTAATGGATTTGATTTTGTGTTTTTATTCTTAAAATTCTGGTAATTGATGGGTTTTCGTAAGATTTGATTGTTTACATTATTTTAGGAATATAATGTTTTCAGAATTTAAGTTATGAAATCCACTTAAAACTGTCTATAAGATTTATTACAAAGTCCATTAAATTTTGACCATTCGTTTTTTAATCTTATTTATTTCTGATCCTGCTCTGTCCCACTCCTGTGTTTACCTTCCTCCACTCCTCCCATGTTTAGTTTAACAGAGACCAATATCCACTTCTTATAATGGATTTCAGAGAGTTCACTCTGTCTAACCCTTCCAAAATATCTTACTCATTCACCCACAAAAGTAAATTAAGGATAGTACAATGTAGCCAAACATTAACTTTCAATATTGTGAGGAAATTGTATTTTTGTGCAAAAGTATCCCACTCAAATATGTGATATAATGGTATTAAACATACACAACTAATTGGTCAAGAAAATACCTGTAATCTGCCATCAAGGGTCCTCTGTATTGTTACACATTTACTTGGATGAGCTCCATTGGTAGTTATTGCCGTTATGAGAGAGTCTAACTCATCTCGCTTTTCTTTCAGTTTCTTCACAAGAGACTCAATGGCACGCTTGGAGAAGCCCTCACTCTCTCCTCCCTGTCTATGGCACATCAGCGAGTGCACGATGCTCAGGCATGCATCCGCCGACGTTGGCGCCGTGGTATTCATGACTGGGGAGACAATATACAGAATTGTAGGTTACAAATACAGCAATGCAAAGAAATAGTGCTAATAAAACGCACAAATCGACGATATGAAATCTAGTTTTACTTTATTTTGTAGGCTAGAATTAAATAGAATGATGCCATTCTTTAAAAGAAATAATTAGACAAAGTAATCAACACATAATTAATTTAAATCAGAATACTAAAGTACAAAAGCTAAATAATAGAGAATGTCAATACTATGTAACATATTTGTTAAACTTTAAGTTAGGCCGTCCGAGATACGGCTAGGACCATAATTTATATCAGAAATTCACATAAATAAGTCATAATAAAACTGAAAATAAAAGGAATTATTCACATAACGAAATGATCTGTTCTAGGATATCTAGGAGCTAGGAAATTACCTGATTGATGCACCAGATTTGCTTTAAATATTTATAAATGAAAGCATTTAATCACTTTGCTTTTATTCACTAAAGTAATGAGTAGATTACCGAAATTAATTTCTTTTATTGTGAGACGATACCAAAACAGAATGCGACATTTTGGCGGTCCATAGACAGATAGAGTGAAGAATGTTGCCATCAGCCATTTCATAAAATATTTTGTTTGGAACCACGACTTTTTGCTTCACGAAACCATTGAAATATTAAATCAATTTGGGTCCCCCATTGCCCATGGGGTCTTCAAGATGCATGTAGCCTGCTCCACAAAAACCCTACACATTTTTCTAAGTGTACTGTATCAAATGATACGATTAGACAAATATTGTATCGAGTTTCACATGCTAAGCAGTCGGGGTGTGTTAAGAGTGAGTTTGAAACTCATTATCGGATCGTCCGTTACGTGTTGGACTTATGTTCAAGGGATATTATACCACTGGCGGACTAAGGGGATAGAGAGGGCTCAGCAAGTGCGGTCCCAAAATTAAAAAAAAATACTGTAATCAAAATATGTCCAGAAGTAAAGGATAGTTTTAGTTGGGGCCCCTCACCCTAGGCATGCTTTTGTATTTTAAATTGATTACTAGCATTTTTGAGTTCGCTCCGCTCGCTCTTGCAAGCTACATTTTCTTTTTCCTCAGACTTCTCTAAGTCTACAAAGAAACTCTGATTTATGTACGAATACTCAAACGAATGCGAATGCTCTCTTCGCTCGCTCTACCATCCTCTGTTTGATGCTCTAGCTTTTTTGCTGTCAACATTAGGGGTTAAGGGCCGGTTGTTTCAAACGGTTGGTTAACGTAACATACGTACTCAAATAATAACGAGTACTTAATCGTAATTATTTGACGTACATACCTAAGTCAAGGCCATAATTTTGTAATTGTAATTTGAAACAACGTTTTTTTTATTTGACGATAGCGCCATTTTTGACTTTTACGCGTGCGTCAAGTGGAAGCATTGAGATTGAGATAGTATCTATGTTTATGACATAGGTCTTTGAGTGGACGTGAAACATAGACATATATATATGGACTGGAAATACATGACGTGAAACGACCCGCCCGACCCGCCCATTACACGATGATTAAAGTTAAATGACGTTTAAAAGTCAAAAATGTATGGTTTGGCCTTCCAACTGCGCCTATTTGTATACATGGCTGTAAATAGTACTACAGCCACAATACAAATCTACGATATTGTTTAAAAAAACAAACTCGTTGACTCAGTTTTATTGTCGTTTATCACTAAATAGATTTTTTTAAACAAAAATAACAATACTGCTTTTTTGTAAAACATGACATTGACAACAATAACATCATGTCTGATGGTTGAAACGAAACGCAAATATCTGTCGAGTTGGGTGATGACAGCGAGTTTTGACAAATTCTCGTTTTTAATTTCTTCAAAAAAGTCAAAACGAGTTAAAAATAATGAGAATTATTGAAAATATCCACTGTAATTAATTAGCAGTTGTGACAGAATTTCTGTATCCATACGTTCGATGTAAATTAATATTCGCGAATAAAGTGGGTGGATTCCGTTTGGACTAATAATCGTAGTGTTATTTGTGTCATGCCCGCAAAATCGACGATATGTGCTGATGATGAAAAGCAGATGAAAAATGAAGGGTGTCGATAGTGTAACAAGCGACCGTGAAGGCATGACACACAAACCGATTGTTACATGTAAGTTTCTACACCTTGTTTCTACAAATCTTTATTTTTATGTAGATAAACAAATTAATTTTTATTGATGTTAGGCGCGGGAGACTGGAATCTGTTTTGCACCATAGAGGCGCCCCTAGTGGCCGCCATACCACAGGACTCATGTGAATGGAGACGGTCATATGGACGGGCCACCAAGTCTGTGTATTTGGAGGCTTCGTTCACCAAGTATAATAAAGACAAAGCTCAGTCTGAGCTAAACTTATTGAAGAAGCCAATATTCCATATTTACTGGACGGACTGTGTGGTTTGTATATTATTTTGTTTACATTTTGAAATCCCATTGTTGTTCTACAATGTTAAATAAAACATCTATTAACGAACCAAAGGTCAATGGGTCGTCTTAGGGGCGGATTGGGGGAAATCATGTTCATCTTTATTTTCTTGAAGTTTTTTGCTTTTTACCTAATCTATTTTGTTAGCTCTTTATTTTGTAGGGTAAATAATAGTTCCGTAAATAATCTTGTATTGAGGTGGCTCTAGAAAAGAATGCCTGGAAGGGTTTGGAGCAGTGGCGCAGCTTGTCCTAAAGGGGCCCTGTATCAAAATTTGTAGGGGGCTCTTCTTACCCGAGTGTGGTGAAACTCTAAATGAGGGCATTGTTTCAAAATTAAAGCGCCTGTCTGGGTTCGAACCCACAACCTAAAATTCGTAAGTCGGGGCCGTTACCACTGTGCCACCACTGTTCCAAGCCATAAGCTTATAAACCAATATTGTTAATATTTTCATTGGATATTCATTCATTACAGGCCTCTTATTGGTCAACAAGAATTTCAGGTTCTGTATATTATTTAAAAACAAATTGGTTACACACGTCGCGTTGGGGGCCCTGTAGCTCGGGGGCCCCGTATCATTGATACGGCTGATACAGCGGTAGCTACGCCCCTGGTTTGGAGAAGCCTTTGCTCAGCAGTGGACCACATACGCTACATAAAAAAAAAAAAAAATAAGCTACTCTTTGGTCAAAATTAACTGTTTCTATCATCTATTCAGATTAAATCTATGCAGATTATAAAGGTAAACAAATAAAGAGATTCACTTTACCATTCATTATATTATCTAGCTGAACCGGCGAACTTCGTACTGTCGCAGAATCAATAAAAGCTGTGTCAAATTATGAGGCTGAATTAAAAAAAAAAACAATTTAAATCAGTCAATCTGTTTTCGAGATATCATCAAAAAAGCCATTCCGTACCAAATATATGAGAAAATGAATTATCTTCTATATTTTTTATGATTTTTTTTCTAATGTTTTATTAGTTATTCTGCTATTCGGGGTGAAGATAAATCCAACTAATCAAAGATCACAAAAATCAGTCCAGCCGTTGTTGAGTTATAAATGGTGTAACTAACCTGACTTTGTTTTATACAACGTGTAATGTTAAATGCACAAAACCTGAAAATAGTTTGATCAGAATCACGAGCAGAATTAATTGAACCACTTTTTAATAATGGTCACATTTTTAAAAAAATCTTCATTAAAAACGTTGCCATGCCTATTTATTAATGGGTCAAGCAAGCCAATGTCAGCGCGGCGCAGCGGCCCGGTGACGACTCCAACCTCTATAAAGCGTCGTCGCAGACGCAAGAATTGATCAGAATGGCCAGTAAAACTAAAACAGCACATAAAACCTTTACAATTTTTTTAATGACTTATTTTCTCTTTGAAATAGGTCAATTGAATTAAAAATCAGTTGGGGTGTCTGAGGTTTTGCGCATTTAACGTTACACGTTGTATAAATAGATGTTGTTTTCAACCATATCTGAGTGGTCAACTAACAATAAAAAATTATTCCTGATAAGGTTTTGTTGAATTCTGTTGATAAGATTTACTTATTGATTTTTACTAAAGTTCTTATTTAATAGCATTCTTTGCTTTAAAAAATTGTTGATAATAAATTCAATAATTAATTAAAACATGTGTGTTGTGTATATTTTGTAACTAGTACAATGCATTTTCTTGAGTAACTTACACAGTAAAGTATTTCTTAATTTATTTTCTATCTGGGTTGCTTTTTATTTAGTATTCCTGGCAAACTTTCAAAGTAGTTTGTAACAGAAAGCTTACTGTAACATATTACTGGCTTAAAAATATGCAATGCACACATTCAAAAGAGTATGGTTAGATGGTTTGGTCATGTTGCGAGGGTGAATCAAGGGCGATTAAAAAAGGTGTTTACAAGGCAGATGTGAGTGGAAACGCTGGGCCCCCTAGGAGGACATATAGTAACCTTATTGGTGATGTTCTTCAGAAAGGTGCAATCGTTGTGTTTGTATGACCAGATGTATTAACATATAGGCAAAAGGAGTATGTGAGTTTGTAGCATGTGGCATTCTGTAGTTTCTGTCTACCCTCATGAGAAGAAGGCGTGAGTTTATTTATTTATGTCTACTTTATTGTACACCAGAAAATACATAGCAAAAAATTGATCTGATCAGTGTATGTATGTATGTGAATTAATTAAATAATTATGGTATTTCCTGATTTAACACTTCCCTACTTCCCAATAATAATATTTTAAATTTAATTATATTGTTAATTTAAATGATATTTAGGATGAAACTCATAATGTGGGTATTTTGATTTCAATTTTGTAACTTCTTTCCTATCACAAAATTAAAATCAAAACTTCAAACTCCGTTAACAGGACATAGAATACTACAAAACAACTCTAAGAGAAGATATAGAGATATGGCTGAAACAACTCGAAAAAAATGGCATAACAGACTGGATGATAATATTAGTGGAAACTTATGACATACGAAAAACAAACAAATTATTGCCGAGGACCACAGTCTTGGACAAAATCAAAGGTGATTTTGGCATAAAACAGACGGAGGATAGATTTATCTCTGTTATAAATCCTATCAAATCTGAGGCAAGGAGTGCAGAGTCTTGGAGAGCTTTAGTAGCAAAGATTAGACATTTTGTCCTCGTGGCATATAATAAGGCTCTTATAAAATTTGAGGAATATATGAGAGAACAGAGAGAGAAACGAAATGATCCAGATTGGGATTTTTGTAAATATTTTATTCTGCAGGTAAGGAATTCTATGTGAAATATGTAGAGAAAGGGTGATTTCAAGGGTCTCTACAAGGTGTAACTTAAATAACGCACAACCTCTTAAGGGGTCATTGTACTCATCATTATGAACAACTTTTACTATGAGACCAAACCCGAAATCGCGAAAAAAAAATCAGCTGTTCCCTACATTTTGACGAGTTATGCGAACATAAATGTAGGGAACAGCTGATTTTTTTTCGCGATTTCAGGTTTGGTCCCAACAAAAAAAGTTGTTCATAATGATGAGTACAATGACCCCTTAAGAGGTTGTGCGTTATTTAAGTTACACCTTGTATATTATAGATCCTTGAAACCACACACTTTACTGTATACTAAATTGAATATTCTGAGCACATTAATTTAGGCCAACTGTAATCCTTTAGATTGTCATTTCTTTACTCTTTCAAAATATTGTTTGTTAATACTGAAAAAAAAAACCCCTAAAACTAATTTATTTTTCAGGAACAACTAGCATTTGTCTTAGAAATGCTAGGCTTGTATGACGAGGCGTTAGTGCAGTATGACGAATTAGATGCTCTGTTCTCCCAATTTGTGCTCAATTCTAATGTGACAGAGAGTCCAAAATGGCTTGAGACATTCAAACAACCTGTGACTTCTTGGCAAGCGGTGCGGTTAACTGCCTTAGTTCCTCAACATCTTAGAGAGCTGATTATTAAGAATAAAGCGTCCCTGTTGGATTTTAGAAGCTATTTGTTTCAACGTCAAAGTGCCATGTTACTACCTTCATCGAAACCTTGGGAGGTATGTTGAAATTATAATTTATTACACCTTTTTGCTTATAAAAAAAAATGTTGTTTTGTTGAAAATGATGTTATAATTTTCCTTATTACCGTTTTACCAAGCTATTTCAGTATTTTCCCACGGGAATAACGGAAAAACATGGAATATGCTATATAGGTATTTATGCTCTTATCGTCCTGCACCAGTGACTTTATTAAGAGGATTAGCCACTACATATTGCATTTCTATCAATAAACAATTCACTATAGTAATGTGTTTGCAAATAATACTCAATTGTATTATGCCTAAAAGAGTTGCTTGTTTGCCGGCGAATAATGCCCGTTTTCACTAGGCGACACATAATTAATAAAAAAAAAAATGAAGGTTGTTGGTCTTTCACCGCTCGGCTCAACGTCGAAAGTTGAAAATCTTAGTGAGCGCTTTTACTAAGATATTCAATTTGTATAACTCCTAAGGTTAGTGAAATAAAGCGTAAGTGTCTAAACACAATATGCCGAAGTTACGCGACCGAAGTTCAGCACAATTACGCCTGCAATGCTATTTGAATTATTGACGACACACTATGCCGAAATTACGTCGCGTCATAGCGTACAGCCTAACTTCGGTCGGGCGTAAGTTCGGGTTTCGCACCTCGAAAGTAATAACAAGATCACTTTGTTTTGCGTCTATCTGTCCAACTGTGTAGATAACACGACACGACGCCAAGACAGCGCTCGAGACACTTAATATACACACAAAGTTTCGGAACTGAATTTCTGCCGCGTAAGTTCGGCACTTATGTGTCATATTAGCCGAATACGTCTGATCGTAAAATCAGCCGCTGAACTTCGGTCGCGTAACTTCGGCATAGTGTGTTTAGACACTTAGCCTTTTAGTTACTAAAGACTTTCACTTTCAAACATGTCGATGGACATTTCAAACACGGAAAATAACATTAAAAATAGTTTTTCGGTAATGCGAACAGTCATTATTATTATCCTATGCAATCATTTTTAAAACATTACACATTATAATACATAATCCACGTCAATCCTTATGTCATTTTACCAGATATCATTTTGAAAAGGCGGCTTCGTGTACCATCACTATCACTACATAGTATAAAACAAAGTCGCTTCCGGCTGTCTGTCCCTATGTATGCTTAGATCTTTAAAAGTACGCAACGGATTTTGATGCGGTTTTTTTTAATAGATAGAGTAATTCAAGAGTAAGGTTTATATGTATAATACATGCATAATATAGTAGAGAAACACTGTACATTTTAGAGGTTTCTAATGCGATGTCGTAATTAAACACATTTTTTTGCGCTTACATTGCAAACGCTGGCTTAACCCTACGAGATAGATCAAAATAATGTACTACAGTATTGTACACCTTAAAAAGGTCTATAAAAAAGTCCGCGATGGCATATGTCTATCTCTTAGGGATAACCCACAATAACCATTTTTTATTCTATACTTTTTAAGAGAAATAATGGCTCTAAAATTATCAGGGTTTCTCTACTATATTATGCATGTATTATATGCATATAAACCTTCCTCTTGAATCACTCTATCTATTAAAAAAAAAACGCATCAAAATCTGTTTTAAAGTTCTAAGCATACATAGAGACAGACAGACAGCGGGAAGCGACTTTGTTTTATACTATGTAGTGATAGTGATCAGCATTGCACCCGTGCGAAGCCGGGGCGGATCGCTAGTTACGAATAAATTAGGTACACAATGATCGAAAACAATCGATCGTGATGTCGGGGACATGTGACATCTACAAACCCGCACTGGGCCCGCGTAGTGGATTACAGCTCACTCCCTCTCACTGAGTGGAGGCCTGTGTCCCAGCAGTGGGACAGTACAGGCTGATTATGGTACACGATGATCGCGTTTGATCATTGAAAGTGCCGCCCTTGTGTAAACAAAATTTAAGGCCGGATTTATTACACAACCGATGCTCAACGCCGACATCGGTCGCGTACCGATTTATATGGACTAGCGCTCGCTGACCGCCGGTGCTACATTATACACGTCCATTTATAGTCAGTGTCTTGGTACAGCCCGATTATTGTATAAGATTATTTTGTGTAAGGAAGATGGTCAAGATCCCTACGAGCACTTACTGGAAAACTTCCTTCCCCCTAGCACGTTTGCTCTTGCGAATCTCCACTCAAGCCGGCCAGTAAAGGCAAGAATGAGGTGGGAGCTCTGTTCCTCGTCAGTGTTCACTCCATCCGGCCAATAAAGGCAAGCCAGAGGTGAGGAATCAGACAACACTCGGGAGATAGTATCCGTGGGGTCGCTAATGCCCAACAGCTCGCCACATGCTGCCCTGCGGGTTTCTGTATCTCTCTTGGCCTGGCTCCTCATCCTAGACCTGTTCCGGTAAGGTAAACTCTACCGGCACGGGCCCAGAGTTCGGAGCGCGCAAGCCTCACCACGACGTCAACGTGGAGATACGGTTTGTTTACTCTTCAAGCTATTAGTTACAGTGTTTCTCAAGAAAGGTTCCATAAATATCGTTTTTAAAGCTATCACAGTATCCATGATACTTACTGATCTTATATCTAACAAGTCATGCGTAACATGAAATATAACCCCGTCTGACGTATCGTTGCCCACGCGCACCTGAATACTGCAATTATTAACACACGGCCGCTTATTATGATTTATTAGATTAATCTTTGCTAGTTTTGCATTGCTTAATGATGCCTGTGGAAAATTAGTGGACATTGATATTAACCGATGAAAATCAGCCCGTTTAAGTCTGCTGAACATGGGCCATCAATAACTACTACAAGTAACAGACAAACTGGAATGTCCCTAAATCACAAATGCTTGACAGAAAATCCTACAAGTACTAATTTTATAAATGCGAAAGTGACTCTGTCTGTTACCTGTCCACGCCTTAACGGCTGAACGTCTTTCTATGAAAGGAGGATGCACATGTTGGTCCCACTCTCCAATAGTTACAAGTAATACATCGTTGGATAGGTATTTTTGAGCTGAACAAAAGTTACTCTAGCGCCAAGTTTTAAATCTTAGTCCGTTCCGAGTTATGCTTTCTTTTTTTATTGCTAAACGGGCCTATTCTTGACCTCAATCACGATGGATGATGTTTATGATGGAACGAGCGTGCCCAGAAGATGCCTGTTCACTCTTGCTTTGAAGGCAGACGGGTTAAATGTGGGAGGGAACACAGATGCCGGCAGAGAGTTCCATAGTTTGGCTGTGCGGATAATAAGCGCCCCTGGTAAAAAATACGGGCCGAAAATACGCCGAAAATAGGCCGCTGTAGTGAACAAAACACCCAAAACACGCCGACACGCCGAAAACGCCGACACACGCCGAAAATACGCCGACACACTCCAAAAACACGCCGAAATGAGGCCGAAATCACACCGAAAATCATTTTTACCCGGGAGCACATCCCGGGTAAAAATGATTTTCGGTGTGCTTTCGAACACCGAAAACTTCTGTTTTCGGTGTTTTGTTCACTACCTCGACCTGTTATCGGTGTATTTTCGGTCCGTATTTTTTACCAGGGGCGGAGGAGAAGCGCTGAGATCGACTCGTTGGGATATAAACCGAGTGTTGATGGTACACTGCAGTACGTCTGGTTGTCCGGTGGTAAAAGGGCGCTAGTGGGATCAGGTCGTGGAGCTCCTGCGCACACTCTCCGAAGTACAGTCTGTAGAAGACCGACATGCAAGCATCATTACGCCGATGAGCTAGGCTGTGAACGTAGCTACCAACGTGTCGTCGCCTGTAAGCCTTTTAGCTCTGCTTTCCACCGAGTCAAGTGCAGCAAGCTGGTCTGGTAGCCTAGCGGGGCCGTCCATTAATCACGTGATGTTTTTTTTGGCATTTTTAACCCCCCTCCCCCTTGGTGATACACGGTGAGGTTTAAGACTAACCCCCCCTCCCCCATCACGTTTATTTTTTAAAAACTACAAAGAATCTTAATTATTTTTTAAATATACAGCGTGTAACGGAAGGGGGGTATCAACCCTGAAGGAGGCGAATGTGCTCATGAAACTCAACAACTTTCCCCAAAGAACATAGGTCGAAATATAAAAAAAAATTTGGCCCTCCCTTACAAAACTGACTACCAGCTGATTGATTTACTATGGGAGGGCCAAATTTTTTTTTCATATTTCGACCACATAGGTCGAAATATGAAAAAAAAATTTGGCAATCTTTGGGGAAAGTTGTTGAGTTTCATGAGCACAATCCCCTCCTTCAGGGTTGATACCCCCCTTCCGTTACACGCTGTGTATGTTTGCGTTTGACGAAAAAAATAAATACACGTAACGCCGCTTTTCGGTTCAGTATCGCGCGTTTGCCGAAAAAATAAATACACGTGATATATTACTACATCCCCCTCCCCCCTTGTGATATTTCGTGATTTTTATGGACCCCTCCCCCCCCCCCCCCCTTTCGAGTCTCACGTGATTAATGGACAGCCCCTAGCCAGGTAACCCGACAATGATGACCTGAAGGAGGTGGCTACTGGCTAAAGGCACTCTAGCTAAACCCACCCGAATAGACTCGCCCGCATATTACATGGGACTTAAACATAACTAGCAAACTACGGAAGTACAGACCCCAGCACATCAAGCTACTACAATCTGTCAAACTTCTTTAATAGATTTTCAACTTTATCGCTATAGCATAAGGTTCAAAGTTGATTGGGAAATTTTGACAGTTTCGAGTAGCTTGATGTGCTGGCGTCTGTACTATAGGTACACTTATGCCTCACTTTTTGGAGATCACCGGCACAAAAGTAAACAAAAACAACAAAAGTGACAAAGTTCAACAAAACAGTAACAAAAATTCAACAAAATTATCGAATGCTCATTGTTGACTAGGTACTTACGCTCTTGCAAGAAAAGATTTTCTCTCATTTCGTCTCCACTCGGTTCAGTAAACACTAGAAAAAAAAAAGACTCGGCTAGCATAAAAGCAAAAAGCTAGCCTGTTTCAAGTAATGATATACAGTATATTATAGTATATGATGTATGTGCAAACAAGCAAACGCGAGCATTGAAGATAATTACGAACCAATTACTGTCCAATAAAGTGTTGCAATCGTGAATTATTTATAACTTCGAATGTATGTTCCGAATTGTCCGTGTTGTGCTTCTCGGTAAAGATTCTATAGCGATGATGTGCTGACGTCTGTACTAACCTACATCCACGTTTCGCCAGTTATCCATGGTGTATAGTTACACCTCTGCTCTACCCTTTGGGGATTACAGGTGTGAAGTTATGTGTTCAGGTATCACAGACATTACACTGAATCGAACTTCTGCATGCTGCAAATACACTTGCGTGCAAAAAAAATAGACCCACTCCATGCACTTACATTTGAAACAATATTATTCAACAAGATTTACTAACAATAACCTAATATATTGTATATTAAATCCTCCCTGAAAGTATGTAGATTACATTAGTGAAATAATTATCAAAACTGATTCATTAGTTTTTGAGAAAATTGCGAACTTACAAATAGGGTGTTGAATAAAGAACCTCCTTTTTTTTTGAAGCTCGTTTACAAAATCAAGTTCAATTTTGATTAAACAAGCGGAAATAAACAAAATTTAATGTTTGTCAATGCAATTGACAAAAAAAGTCACGCACCTTTTCCGAGCAAAAGTGAGTGATGAGGACATCGGAAGAATCGAGTCGATCTTGTCATTGCTTTTATCACAATATAGTGTATGTTCAAATACACTGTACATTACCTTCACACAATAAAAATAATAAATTATATTCATAACGATTTTTGAGATATCGTCTCTTCTAGCATGTGGGTGGGCCAATTTTTTTACACGCAAGTGTAGCTAAGATTCTACAGTGATATCTTATACCCGAGATATACATTTCTATCTAGTCACGGTATTCCAATAATATTTCACTTTGATTAACGTATACACCTGTATATTCCAAACCAATATTTTCCCCATGGCCAGCCATGTATAACGCACATGATTTATAATTACCAATGCTCTGTATTTAGTAGTGTACTAACTGTTGCGGTAGGTCAAGTGTAGACAATAAAGGTGGAATTATGTCACTCAGGAAATAAGTCGTTACGTGTAACGCAGTATAATAAACGGGATGAGTGGTTAATCTGTTAACTGTTGATGTTTATCATGTAGGTTATATTAAGAACAATATGGAGTCATGACAATGTGTTTATTTATGGTAACCTGCAGCACGTATAAAAATAGTCTGTGTATGTTTGTCATTTTCGAAGATAGCAGGTTAAAATTTACTACTTTGTCTGAAAGGTTGTTGAGTCTATTTCAAAATCTAGTCAATCGCCTTTCAAAAATCAAGTTGCTCATCCTTTATATAGGTCTACGACGGTCAGTGAAACCTTCCAATCAAGAATAACGACCGCTATTACTTTCTTCATCAGTCGTTGATTATCTTTGTCGCAAGTCGGTATCACAAAGACTATTTTGCTGTGTTGTTTTGGTACACTCGAAAATGCTATTTGGTATACAGGCAGCACAACTTGCAGCTACTTACCAACAATTTTTTGAGTGTGCTGATGAGTAGTCAATTCTTTTACGTCACAACCTAAAAGAGAAGCGCCAGGGTAGTTCGCGTAATTCAAAACTTTCATACGTTTTTTACAATTTGCAGATCTGTGTCAGGTTCTATGTTGATTAAAATATGATTCGCGACAGTATCAAATATGACCGTAACTTTACAGAATTATAATAATTCAAATCATCAATATAACCCTCTATGTTCATATAATCCTATAGAATAACTATTACATGAAATACCAATATCGAATGATATTGCTAAGGTAGCCCGAATGGGCTACCTTAGCGCATCCCCTAAGTACGCCACGGCGCGGCGTAGTGGAAAGATAAATATATTCGCCTTTAAACCAAATAGCTGGTTTGACTGTATATAATACCATCCTATCCTTACTTTCCAGATCGCCTCCCGCTGCCTATCCACCGTCCACAATACTCTAGTGGAGCTATCCGTACTCGGCGCAACTGCAGTGGAAGGCGCGGCCGCATGCTGGGCGCAACTAGCATGCGCAGAAACGTTGCGCGCATGTGAAAGATTGGCCGCTAATAATAATGCGCTTGATATGTGTACTGCTACTCAAGCGCCACTGTTGCATAATGCAAAAGATAAGGTAAGCAGTCCAATGATTATAGTGGGGTTTGACTAGCATGCGCAGAAACGTTGCGCGCATTTGAGAGACAGTCAGCTAATAACAACAAGTTCCACTGTTGCATAATTCTAAGGATAAGGTAAACATTGATATTAATATATTAAGGTAAATGTTAATCAATGTTTATCATCTTGATTTTTATACGTGAAAGGGTATTTCATGACAGTCAAAAAATCATAATAAGAGCTTATAAAAAAAAAATTATAAATTTTTAAAGAAATCCCCGAAGAATTAACCCAAAAATTAAAAAAAAATAAAATAAAATCTCCTAAACTGTCAAAAATCGCGGAACACACATGGGGTATTTTCGGATACCCCTAGGTTCTAGGAATCTATTTTTTTTTATTGACGTCACTATTTGGACCATCCTGTATATAAGTTTAGTTCAACTATGCAGCTAACTCATATGAGCTCAGATACGTTGCGTTCATGTGGTGTGCATGTGTGTCTGCTAATAACAAATCACTGATAAGGCAAGTTTTTTAAAGACATCACAGAGCTTTACAATATTACGGGTATCGTTAAATAAGAAAGAAAATTATATAAAGTACACAGCTTGTTGATGCACATTACCTAAAAGTCTAACAATCAATCGATTCTCGAAATAAAGCTATTATCGGCTCGTTATGTTATGACATAATCGTAAATTCATTTTTGTTACACAGTCCAATATAAATCACCGACAGCCGAGCCCCTTGTACAGTGTACACGCCCTTGGCGACAATTGTTGTTTTTTTTTTTCTTAAAGTTGGCTGCAAGCCAGAAAAGTTGAAAACAAGTGACATTATTGCTTTGTTGAATGATGTATCCTTGTGTTACGTTACGATTGCTCAAATTGACGTAACTAACTACTTTTTTGTGCTTAGAAAGAAAAATGATTCTTGGACTGGGCAATTTGTTATACAGCGTTTAACGGAAAGGGGGTATCAACCCTGAAGGAGGTGAATGTGCTCATGACGATGTGCTGGTACTACTAAGTATTTATAAGTTTGTAAATTTATTACTTTGTAAAAACCTAAATAAAATTTTTTTTTTATGAAACTCAACAACTTTCCCCAAAGAACATAGGTCGAAATATGAAAAAAAAATTTGGCCCTCCCATAGTAAATCAATCAGCTGGTAGTCAGTTTTGTAAGGGAGGGCCAAATTTTTTTTTCATATTTCGACCTATGTTCTTTGGGGAAAGTTGTTGAGTTTCATGAGCACATTCACCTCCTTCACGGTTGATACCCACCTTCCGTTACACGCTGTATAGCTAGTGGGGATAGTGCCTGTAAACGAGAAATAAGCTTTGTATGTTATGATAGCCTGTGATGATAGTGTATGTGAAATAAATAAATAAATAAATGTTTTCATCTGTGTTATAATTGCTTATAGTTTTGCTCACATGCACATTTCAGAATTATTCATTCTTGCTATGGTATAAACTCATGTATAAGCACACTATGTTGTGTCTAAAACTAATCAGGGAATCCTGAAACATGCCTTATCATGGTGGTCGGAGTAGGTAGAGCTGTTCGGGGTGAATGACCGCAAACATTGATGTTAACATGGATATGCCTCTGAAATCCCGGGATTTTGAAAATGTCGATTGATTTAAGTGAGTTAATATGGGTAAGTGGGCAGTTATGAGCAGGTAGTAGGTGAGCACCCAAACAGTATATACTTACTTATATAGACACACAGGGATCCTGGAATGTTATTAGAGGTAGCTTCGTGCAATATGAATTAATTAAGTAAAACTACTACTACTCCTATAAAAACTACTTAAACAATGTTTTTTTAATTCCGAGAATTCCCGGGATTCCGGAAAATATTTGGCATATCCATGTTATGTCCGCATGTCGCAAGTAGCAAAAACAGCTCTACCTACTCCGACCACTGCTTATCATGCAAATCTGTAAAAAAAATCATAAACAAAATTAATTCCATAAAAGTTAAAATATTATGGGTGCACAAATCGTAAAGATAATGTCATAACGCGTGTTGATAGTTCTATAACTATCAACATACATCAGGTAAAATTAGCTTTCCCTATCACAATACACTGGCGCCGATTCCCTTGTTCACAAACTAAACTAAATTTAAGTTCATTTTATCTTTTTCTTTCTATTGCATTAAGAAAAGGACAGAAGATAAATGTTTAGTCCTGTTAAATTAGTCAGTGCCTGACCTAAAGTGACGTAATGAGGGTTTTCATAAAAATTTACGTCACCAGTTGGCGCCACTTTGCCAAGAGGTCTTCTATTTCGATAATTAATTTAAAATATATGATGACGTTCATCATTCGTTTCATTCATTCGTTTTTCATTCAGTCATGACTAAAGAAAATATAGGCGCTTTGACATTTTTGAAATGTGCTCGGACCTGACGTCTCAGTGCTGCCACCTAGTGCACGTCATTTCAGAAAACCCTCATTTAATAGCCAATTTTTTAATCACGTCTAAACTTGTCTATGGAGTATCTTAATTTGACAGGACTGAACTAATATTTGTCTTCTGTCCTTTTCTCAATGAAATAGAAAAAGATGCACTGAACTCAATTTTAGTTTAGTTTCTGAAGGGAATCGGCACCAGTAACTAAATGGTCCCTATATTTCTAACTCCACAATCCCGTGTTACAGCTCCACGAGCTCGGCAAACTCTGTGGCCTACTCCCCGGCTCGCCAGACCCGTCTTCAGAACAGCTGCACCTTGTAGTAATGCTATCAGCCGGAATGGGTGACAACGAAACCAACAACCAACATCCGACACCAACTGATAGACTGAAGGAGGCGCTATGTAGCAAGACCTGCTTCCAGCAGTATTACTTGGAACTGGCTGAGCTTGCTATGGGGACTTATAAGCATATTGGACGGTTAAGGTAAGATTTCGTCCAATTTTACTCATAGAAACTTTCCACTGTTCAAAGTGATTAAATCTGGGCTTTGTCCCCTTAGATTTACTCGAAAAGTGCCTCTCATCATCTGCCTAGCCTTTTCTATTTCTTTTATTAAGTATTTTATTTTTCTTTTCTTTAACTATCTTGGGATCGGCTTCCAGTCTAACCGGATGCAGCTGAATACCAGTATTTTACATGGAGCGACTGCCTATCTAACCTCCACAACCCAGTTACTGGGTAATACGATACCCTTTGGTAAGACTGGTTGTCAGACTGTTGGGCTTCCGACTACTCGTAACGACTGTCAAAGATCCACGAATGACAGCCGGGACCAACGGCTTAACGTGCTTTCCGAGGCACGGAGGGGTCTCGGTATGTAAAGATGGTCACCCATTCACAGGTCAACCGCGGCATGCGTAGCTTAACCTGATCGATCGACCTGTGCGGCTGTTATTATTTAGCCACGGGCCCCTCACTCGAAAAGTGCCTCTATTGGCGTTAAATATTGGTCAGTAAGAAACAGACCAACAACCAATTTCTACCCCAACTGATAGGTTGAAGGAAGCGTTGTGTAGCAAGACTTGCTTCCAGCAGTATTAATTGGAACTGGCTGAACTTGCTATGAGGACTTATAAGCATATTGGACGGCTTAGGAAAGTTTTGCAGAGAATTTAGGTCGAGGAACTAGCTTGCCACGGGTGAAACTGGCTATATCTAGCATTAGTTCACCTAGGAGAGCATTAAAAAAGCCTAAATAGGTGTCAAATCTTGGTGGGTAAAAATAAGACCAACAACCAACATCCCTCGCCGACTGATAGGCAGACAAAGAAAAGATATTTCAGATATAAATAAATAAGTATTTAGTCTCATCAATTTAGTAAAATACTGGTGTTTAGCCGCATCCGGTTAGACTGGATGCCGACCCCAACATAGTTGGGAAAAGGCTAGCTAGCTGACATAAGGTCAGTCAAAATCAGAATATACTGTACCAAAACTAAACTAACGTAATCTGCTTCATCCGGGGACAATTTTGTAAAGAAAATTAATTTAATTCATTTAATTTATTTCCTCAAGGATCATGTGGTCTGCAATAGAGATTTTTAATTTAATTTATTATTACTGTTATTTCATCATCTGCCTAGCCTTTTTCCAACTATGTTGGGGTCGGCTTCCAGTCTAACTGGATGCAGCTGAATACCAGTTACATGGAGTGACTGCCTATCTGACCTGCACAACTCAGTTACTGGGTAGTATGATACCCCTTGGTAAGACTGGTTGTCAGACTTTCGGGCTACTGACGACGATCCACGAATGACAGCCGGGACCAACGGCTTAACGTGCTTTCCAATGCACAAGGGGGTCTTGGTATGTGAAGATGGTCACCCATCCACGGACCAACCGCGGCAAGCGTAGCTTAACCCGATCGATCGACCTGTGCGGCTGTTATTATTTAGCCACGGGCCCCTCGCACTGTACCAAAACTAAATTAACGCAATCTGCTTCATCCAGGGAGAATTGTGTAAAAAAAAAACATTAATTTAATTTATTTCCTTAAGGATCATGTGGTCTGCAATACAGATTTTTTATTTTATTTATTATTACTATTAATTCGATACTCACAAACTTTTCATATTTTCAGGTTCGCCCGTCTTATAGGCCGGGACTTAGCCGCCTTCTACTCCGAGCTAGGCGAGACCGGTAAAGCGGTGGTATTCCTCATGGATGCTCTCAGGTCTTACGAGGAGCAAGGCTGGCGGGACCTGGCTGCACAAACCAGGCTTGAACTGGTGGCAGCTGCTAAGAAGATGAATGATATGGATAGGTAAGTTTTTATCCTCCTGAGTCCCTGAGGACATTATAACGGACAAATTATCGTATGTCATAAAGTCCTGACAGTATTCACGGTCGCCATTTGTAATACCCGGACGTACTTCATATCATAACACACAAATTAGGTTTTCGTTTAAAAATCGGCGCTGCTACACCTGATTTAGTCAACCAATGAGAATTCAAAGGTTGTATAATCTCAGGACTTAAGGCCATCTCCCATTTTGTTCGTTATTAAGGACAACCGGTCTTTCCGACATCTTGAGGTATAAATATGATGGACTCAGGAGGTTATTAATGAGAAATAGGAGCTTTGAACGTAATTAGTATTTTGAAATTGACATTCTCGATTACCATTCTGATAAATGTAAAAAAAAAAGTTTAAGTTATTATTCTGCATGTAACGTGTTCCCCGAATAGACTGGAAATTCAGAGAATACCATTGATTAATATGGGCAGAAATAAAGATGAGAATCCTAGTGTCCTAGTCCTGGTAGTGAACGGCGGGCGTTTTGGGGAACTGTCTTATATAATTTTGACGTTCGAAAAGTGCTGATTTTCAGCCTAATTTAAAAGAGACTTGTTTTTTTTATTTGATTTTTGTGCACTTCCACTGAGGTGGAAACGAGCGCAATGGAAAGATGTGCAGGAATCGACCAATCACATAGATTGCAATCCGTATCACGTCTTTCGCGTCTCGTCTGTGATTGGTTGATTCCTGCACGTGTCTGCTGTGCTCCGCTCGTCTCCGCCTCTGTAAAAACGCGCCCTTATGCGCTTTTAGTGGGCATGTTTGTGCCTACTCTTGCCCATAGCAGTAAATCACTTACATCAACAACTTTTAACAATGATAATAAAAAAAGATTCGAAGTCACGGTTGGCGCAGTGGTCAAGCGATTGACTGCTGCGCTGTCGCGGGTTCGATTCCCGCATGGAACAAATATTTGTATGACCTACAAGTAGTTGTTCCGGGTCTGGTTGTTTGTGTATGTGAGTTTAAATGTTTGTAAACGCACCCACGATGCAGGAGAAATTCCTAGTGTGTCGCAACATTAAAAAAAAAAAAAGATTCACTTTTACGTTTTTTTTTTTTTAGATACACAAAGCTCTCAGCAACAATAGCAAGCACAGCTGAATTAGAAATCCTAGTCAGAAACTTCTATTTCGAGGAAATGATGAAATCTATTCGAGAAGACCTATCCAAAAAGACTGATACAGTCCTCACAGAGTTGAACGATTGTTTCAAAGTCGTATCAGCGACCTTAGTGCCGTCGGAACGTGGTGTTTATATCACTGACAATAAGGTCCAATGTCGCATGACGGTGGTGAGTTACTTGCCGAAAGATGTGACTTGTAGCAGGGCAGCAATAAGTATAGAGAGGTGTAAAGATGTTAGTGCGGAGAAAAGGACGCCTGTTAAAAGTTATAAGACTGATTTAAGTGTTAGCGGTAGTGTGGGCTCGCCGAAACGGGGGCCTGTTGAACCTGAGAGTGAAACTACTAACTTAATTACAAGGTAAGACTAAATTTCAGTATTTATTCAATTGTACGATAAACAGACACCAGCAGTGCTATTCTGTAAAAATCTCACCGTGAGAACTTAGGTGAAGTGAGCGGGAAGTGAGCTGCCATTAGGGATTAACATTATTGACACTGCTCACTTCAAACTCACTTCACTTATGAATTCACGGTGAGATTTTTACAGAATCGACCGGAAGGATCCATCATTTGGTTTAACCTTCAAGCAGTCGCGCGGCGTCGCATCGACCGCGATTGGATCGATTCTCGATACATTTATGATGCCAAATTGCTTACAAATCCAAAGAAAATTAGAATATTATTTTGACTTTATAATTTTGTTTATGTCCTAACAAAATGATAATCTGATAAATTCAAAAAATATTAAATAATTAGTGTTTTAAATCCCTGAAATATCCTATAGGTCTTTTAGGTTACGTGCGACCGCTGGCGTTACAAATGACCGGGCGCCCGCTTGAAGGTTAATATTCTATTGTATATTTTGACTACTGGAGTTTTTAGAATAGTTTCGTATTTTTATCTCACGACAGTTACATTAGGTACAGTATTATTATCTCACGAAGCGACGCGCGCTTTACTTGTGGTAAACAATTGTATAAATACCATGTGTGCGTGAAGATAAGTAGCGTCAGCACATAACACACACACACACTTCCGACTTCGCCATTGTCTGGGACGGTACCGAGAGCTCCTGCGCTTACATACACATTCACACCGTGTTTGTACACTTGGTAACTACAAGAATTATTTAAAAAATTACAACAACATAATGTTGGCTCGCTCCAAATTGTGCCATAATAATTTTTTCACTTTTAAATCATTAATTTAACTGATGAATCAATAACAATATTTTTTTCATTTCAGCATAAGACTGGACGATTTAAAACCCAAGAACCCTTTACTAAACCCTTTACACATAATCTCACAACTTCACTACAAAGAAGACAGATCCCTACAAAAAGTCACCGTTGAATGTCAAAACCCCAAAGTAACCCTCAAACGTTCCGACAGCTGCAAATACCGGAAACCCTCCGCAACGATGCGACACAGTTACGAAAACTGTTTTTCTGTAGAAACGGTTACTTTAAAACCGGGATCGAATGATCTGTTACTCGATTTTGTAGCGACAAAATGTGGGACGTTCAAACTTGGTCAGGTTAGTCCTCAATCGTTATAAACAAATCCATTTATTTTGTGAATCTTGATTCAAATGGCTCACAGATAGATTTTTTTATGAGTGTCTTGAGTATAAGATTCGCACTGAAATTCTCCTATTAAATGTATAATTTGATAAATGATCTTAGAACACACTGTATACAATGTAATTTTTTTCTAGCCAGCCGGTTGATTCTGTAAAAATCTCACCGTGAAAACTTGCGTGGAGTGAGCGGTCTGTGTCATCCCACTGATGCTAGGGATTGACCGAGCAAACATTTACAACCATAATTGAGATTTTAATCATATTTTTTTTTTCTAATTTTATTTGACTCGTCAGGAGCAATCTAGGCAAAGTAAGAAAAAAAAACCACATTCTGACTGAGTTTCTGTCAGTCAGAATGTTGTTTTTTTCTTTTTCTTATTTTTCCTATTTTATTTTAAAACCCCACAAAATAGTAATGTTTTGACAAGTAAAATACTAGCAGTGAAATTATATAAAATGATCAATAGAATTAGCGTAAAAAATATTATTAAAATCTCTATTATGATTGTAATGTAATCCCTAGTATCAGGTGGGAAGTCACTGACAGCTCACTCCACACTCACTTCACCTAAGTTTTCACGGTGAGATGGTTCCAGAATCGCACTGCAGTATGTATAAGTTCTAAACCACAGGTCATACAGAAAATCACTGAATGAAACCATGAGCTCAATTTAAAAGAGAAAAAAAAATCAGTATAGTAAAATGATATACCGATGATGAATAATTTTATGAACTTACTATCCAACACATGATCGTTTTGACGAATCATTTTATAAACTGTAGTACAATTCTTCTAAAAGAGCAATGTAGCCCGTGGTCGTGATTTCGAATCCAGACAGATGCTTTACTTTGTGTAAATAATTTCATCACCACTGCCCTCAAAATGATGAAGAGAAACATAGTGAAAAAATCGTCATGTCCCAGAACCAAAAATTCGAAGACATGTGACATCTACCAACCCGCACTGGGCCCGCGTGGTGGATTACGGCTAACTCCCTCTCACCGAGGGGGGGCCTGTGTCCCAGCTGTGGGAACATTGTGGGCGGATTAGCTAATAAGAGAATCCTAAAACTATAAAGTAATGATAAATTTCATTTATTTTTATTTCAGGTTTCTTTGATAGTGGAAGGGAAATTAGAGTTCTTATCGAATGTTCTCATTGGTAATAAGATGGGGTGTGAGGTGGTGACGCAGGGGGTGAATGTGTTCTTAAATAAAGTGGAAGCGAAGAAAGATCTTGTGGCTGGATTGGAACAGGCGATGGAGTTGGTGGTTACAAGTGGGAGCTCGCATATTGAAGAGGTTAGTTGATTATGTCAAAATAACTATAAGAAAATTATCACTTTTACACTATTGGTCTCGTATAAGATGGCGGAACGAGCTGGACAAAACAGACCCCCAATGGTCTACATTAGCACTGGATTGCAAGCACTGGAAGTTATAGGGGAGATCTTTGCCCAGTAGTGGGATAAAACAGGCTAACGGTAACAGTGACTATTGGTTATAAAACACAACAAATAGCTGAAGATCTGTTTGTGTCATGTCTTGTCTGCAAAGTTTCCAAAGAAGATTGTTTGCATAGGCAAAATAAATATCGTGCAATTTGCGTTAAGCTATCAATAAAATAATCATTTTACTCTCAAGAAGTGTCTGAAGAAGTCGAGTGTCGCCATATTATTATGCCTTTCATACTCTCTATGTTCAAGCAATAGCGCTAACCACTTCATAATAAAATTAAAAAAAAAAAACATAAAAAAAAAAAAAAACAAAACAAAAACAAAAAACATAAAAAAAAAACGACGGGTTGCACTCCGGGAGTGCCGGCAGAAGTGAAAACTTAAATATTAACGTTGTGCATTTTTAATATTTTGGAATGGTTAGGGAATCATGTTGCACGAATTGCTTTAATTATCAGTATAAAAGTACTATCATTTATGTCGTAGAATACAATATTTATTTATTGCGCTATCTTGCACAAACATGACAATTTATATTACATTAAAAAGTTTATCTCTCAGAAAAATCAACTTCCATCCATAATTTCGACGACTTTTTCACCATCATTATTACCAGAACCATTATTTTATTAATTATTTAATTTTTTCACGTCCACCGGAGGTGTGCCATATGTTCCACCAGTTATCTGTAGTTCCCAAATTGCAGATTTATTGTCGAGAGATGTACCTTCAAGTCTATCAATACATTCTAACTACAATTCTAATTAATTCATTCATTTAAGTTAAGTTTGTTTCTGTAACATAAACACACACGAACATTCTCGCAAGCACCCTGCCCCACCTAAACTAAACAACAGGCGCAGGCATACATTTTCGCCGCGCCGTAGAAAGAGAGGGGGATACTTCCTCGCCTACGCCGCGCCGCCGGCTGTGTACTCACCATCAGTCTTACGAATTTTCGATCAGGGTCACGTGTCCTGACGCGAGTTTTACATTTTTTACCCGTTACAAAAAAAGTGTACAACGCCGCTAAAGAAGTTTTCACTTCAAAAATCTGTAACTTAACACTTGTTTCTTTACCCAGAACACAACAATACTTCTCAAGACATCATCAGGTCTGCTCATCCGCTTTGCCGACAATGAAACAGCGATGTCGCGCGAGCTATCCATCAAAGTGGCATCTATGGAGCCGTTCCAGACCACCCGGGTGCCTTTGAGGCTGTTTGCCACCTTGCAGCCTAGGAAGGAGAAGAGTATTGAGCATACTGTGAGTTTAAAAAGGGTTTTATAATCAATAATAGTGAAAAATGGATGGTTGAATGGAGGTAATGGATTTTGATTGGTCCGTGGTTGGGTGACCATCTCCACATACCAAGACCCTCCGTGCCTGTCATGCGTGGATCTTTGACAGTGGTGGTCTTTGTCGTCGTCGTCGTCGTTTGGTATATATTATAATATTTTATTAATGATTTCATCATGATCATTCCTGGATCTTTGACGGTAGTTACGGGTAGTCAGAAGCCCGAAAGTCTGACAACCAGTCTTACCAAGGGGTATCGTATTACCCAGTAACTGGGTTGTGGAGGTCAGATAGGCAGTCGCTCCATGTAAAGTACTGGTATTGAGCTGCATCCGGTTAGACTAGAAGCCGACCCCAACATAGTTGGGAAAAGGCAGGCAGATGATGATGCTATACAGTTGTATACGAAAGGGGGTCGAAAGGGGGTATATCATGTGGGACTAGGCTTTCAAGTATCATATTTTTTTAACCCCGTCAAAACCTTCACAGACCATTTTAGAACACAATATGAAGATTATGGCCTTTTTGTCCAGGTCTGGCTAACCTGTCCCTGGTGGGAAGCCGTGACAGAAGTACCTCTGCACTTCACGCCTCCAATGGTGGCATCTTGGAGACTACTCACCTCGAACGCGAGGAAGTTCATACACGTGACCCTCAAGTCTACCGTGCTGCATCTGGTGCAGTTCTCGCTGGTAGACCCGAAACTGGAGTGTGATGGAGCTGATAACTCGGTGGCGGATTTGAATCCGAAGAATTCGGATCATATGGTATGGATAATTTTAGTTAGTTAAAGTTAAAACTTATTTTGGCATGCATACGAAGTTTTTAGGGCAAAATTAAAAATGGTGCAATTGACGTCATAGAGCATAGGCTTTGCGTGGATTTGCTCGAGAAGAGCGTTCCTTAAATTTGAAGACTCCCGAAAAGAGCTTAGAGTATGGAGCAATACGCCACAGGTGACAAATACACAACCTGATACTCAGCGTGCCACGCCTTATTAAAAATCATATTTTTAAATTTTGCTAGGAGTGTTTTCTTTTTTTTTTTTCGTTTAATGTTATCTGGGCGTTAGTTTTTTTTATCTACCAAAAACTTTTTTTTTCTTTTTTTACCATTTTAGATTTTCATAATAGATTTATACTTTTTAACTAGCATCCCTTTTATTTAATTAAACAATTAAAATCTGTATTAGATTACGCTTCTTTTGATATAAAATATGTTACAAAAAAATTGTTCAAATTAAAATAATTACTATGAATACCTTGTTCCCTAGACTTTGTTGAGTAGTGTAATGGGTCCTTACTTATGAAATTGCCGACGTTTTATATTGGCTATTGTGAAAATCAATATTTTTATTCTGTTTAGAATTCCAAATTCAAATGATTATTTTTTAATAAAGTCAGTTAGTTGTTCATTTGTTTTCGGTACCGCATGTGAACGCACAGCCCGTTTTTGGTTTGATCGCTTCCGCCCTGGAATTTTTGATCTCAGCAATGAGACCCGTGGTCGACCGGAGACGAAAGTCGATAACCATGAATTGAAAGCCATAGTGGAAGCAGATTCAACTCAAACAACGTAGGAACTCCTCTAAAAAGTTCATTGATTCCCGTCCCCAGGATTTTTACAGCAGAGCCATCAACGAACTTCCACTAAAATGGCAAAAGTGCATCTTCACTAGTGGCCAATACATAGATTAATGAAATATTATAATTTACTTTAAATTTTTTTTTTTTTTTTTGTTTTTTCTTTAAAACGGCAATTTCATAGATAAAGACCTAATAGAATGGTGATCAATAAGAGCTATTATGAAAACATACTTATAGTGTTACACGTTTGTAATATTATATTATTAAAAAAGTTCATGATAAAAAACTAATCCTACTGTTAATGCTACTGTTTTGAAATACAAAAAAGTCTTAAATGCCTTAAATGTTAGGTATACAATGTTAGATTGATGTAGGCATAAATCGACGGATTTATAGTGTTTGGCGTTTGTTACGTTACATTACTTTTTTTTAAATCTTTATTTATTTAGAGGCTTTTACCTTACAAAGGTACGTCAGCCTCATCATACCCTAATCTAACTAATTATTACACGTAATTACTATTATATATTATTACGTATTAATATTATATATTACTAGCTGCGCCACGCGGTTTCACCCGCATAAGTCTCGATCCCGTAGGAATATCGGGATAAAAAGTATTCTATGTATTAATCTTGGTTATAAACCATCTGTGTGCCAAATTTCATCAAAATTGGTCCGGCCGTTTGAGCGTGAAGAAGTAACAAACATACAAACAAACACACACACACACACACTCACAAACTTTCGCCTTTATAATATTAGTGTGATTGCGTAAGCTAGTGAGATAGTGATGCAGCAACCATTTCATAAATCGGTTTCCCTTCTCCCGAATTAAGTGTAGATAATATTCTAATGAAAGCCCCAACATCATACATATTAACTTTTAACTCACGCATCACTATCTCCCTCTCTCCTATTCTTTTCACATTCCACCAGCAAATGTTTGACATCTTCGACTTTATTACACACTTGGCAATTAGGGGAATCGACTTTTTTCATTAGGTATCCAAATTTCTTGGATGAAACGCAATCTACGTGCCATATTACGACTTACTCCCGAAATCTTCTAGTTGGAATACACAAATGCGATACCAAGTTGAATCACATTTGATTCGATTCAAAACTCAAGAATGTCTTGGGGTAATCTGTTCTAATCAACCTCAAAACTTCTATTTCCTTTCTAATGACTTCATTTCAGATGGTGGCTTCTGACGGTACAACAGCCTCATTCATGTGGGAACTCCTCAAAGACCCCCTGGTAAAAGCAGGTCCAATGAAGGCCACATTTTCCGTGCGCTATCATCCTTCAGACACCGAGGGGCCAGGCAGACAATTCAGCTGTCCGTTTGATGTGCAAGACTATACGACGCTGTTTGTTATAAGGACGAAGTTGGAGCCTAGTAAGGGCTCTGACTTTTGTAGGGCTTCGCAGATGTGCTGTTTGCAGTTGAGCGTGCAAAGGGTATGTGGGAATTGTTTTGTTACTTACTTTTAATTTGGTTCTGTTATTTTATTCCTTCCTTTTAAAGGAGATTGAAGATTTTTATATGGATCCTGGTATACCTATCTGTCCGCCATTTTACGTGCTTACATCTTCTTGCATAGATGTTTGAAAAATCACTGAATGTTTAAAATAATCAAACATCTATGCATCAAGATATAAACAATTTAAAAAAATATGGATGTAACGTGATCAACTTAGAATGTGCGTGACCGAATTTTGTAAAAAAAAAAAAAAGAAACGAAATGGGGGACGGGTAGGTATGCCACGGACCTTCACAGCCATTTGTTGTTTTTTATTCTTTATTAATTTTGTTCCGATAGAATCAGTATAATGTGTCTTCTTATCTGGCGTTGGTTGAAGTCCCTTAGATGCTGGGCTAGCTTTACGACGACGTGATTGTACAGAAGCGGCGTTAGCGCAGCGTATACGTTTGTCGCTACGCTTGATGCGAAAGATGCATTATGAAAAGTGCCAATTAACTGAAAAATAATTTTGTCTTGATGTTTCTTGTACTTATCTTTTAATTTCCACTATTTCAGATTGTAATCTTGCTCTTCCTAACCTAAATTTACATAATTTCAGGTGAATGAAACAGAATACACGTCGCTTATGTATGAAGTTCTTGCTGACCAGACGATGTGGGCGGTTTTGGGTCGTACTGCAGGTAAAAATCTATCAGATTGGAGTAAATCTAGAAACCTAGTAAAATCTCATAACTAAGATCAGTTGGTGCTATTTTGCGAACCCAATCTCAACAGCTTATATTAGTAAAGTAGTTATGTTTGAATCATAAATGAATCATCTCTCGATCCTGCACAATCTCACCTGATTTAAATAGATAAACAAATTCTACTATGGGCCGAACTTCTCCAGAAGATATGTTCACTAAATTTACAGACAACCAGAAAATGTTTATCATATAATTTATTTATTTTATAACGATTGTGAGTACTACTAAGTAATCGCATGTATTTTAAGGTGTAATAACAATGGAATGCACGAGCACGGAACCACAAAACGTGACGCTAGATGTGATGCCGCTAGTCGCAGGATACCTACCGCTACCGACCGTCCGACTGTCCAAATACATCGCAGCTAATACCAAAGGTAAATAAAAAATATTTATGAAGGGCTCGGGATACCTTCACTCTTACCCTTAACGTAGGAAAATGACACAAACAATAAGAGCTTATGCCTACGAACATCGATCGTCAGTGGGTGAAGCGATATAACGGTGGAAGCTCTTTTTACATTTTTATTTTCTCCCTTTCATTTCATTGATATGAGAATGACAAGATAAAGAAACTTTTACATAATAAAGAAAAATCCGTTAGCCCAACATGGCCAGGTTTCTCACACTGAAACAGCCGGATTCAAATTTTATGGCAGCTCTGAAGTGCACAGCGCAACACCAGCATCTAATTTCGAAGGTGCTGGTGTTTGTGATACAGTGATTTTTTCATTAGTACAGACACCAACGATACACTTCTTTCTGGAATGTTCTATTTTTACTTGGAAAAATGTTTTTGTGAACCGTAAATGTGTTTTTTGTGAGTCTGACAACCAGTCTTACCAAGGGGTATCGTATTACCCAGTAACAGGAATATGGAGTCGCTCCATGTAAAATACTGGTATTCAGCTGCATCCGGTTAGACTGGAAGCCGACCCCAACATGGTTGGGAAAAGGCTAGGCAGATGATGAAATGTGTTTTTCCCGTAATAAATACATTATTTATTTATTTAATTTTCTAGATCCAAAGAAAGACATCTCAGCTCACCCTCGTCTCGAACCATTCAGTCCCGGTCAAGTATACCATGCAGGTAAAGCGAAGCAGGTTCACGTGCTGCCTCCAATGCCGAAGGAACATCTCGACGTGTTAGGCAACTAATGTAAGTCGTGCCAGGCCAACATGCACAACGCGACAATTTTTTATCGTCACTTTATGTCGCGCCGGAACGAGTTGTGGCGTTGTTAACGTATAGTCGTGTCTCGTTTGGCGTGAGATATTACGAGAGTGCAATTTTGTCGCGCGTGTTTGGCTGGGTGGAGACTAGTCTATGAGCTTAGTATTTATGCTGGTAGGGATGTGGAGCTCGCAGATTTTGGTGACAGAAGTTTGATGTTAGGAAATGACTTGAGATGTGGTGGATGAGGTCAGAAAATCTTATGAATTATTTATATATTTGGCAAAGCTGTATCGTGACTGACTGACTGACTGACAATGCATCACCGAAGTGCATGTCCGGATAAGGTGGTAATATACTAGCAGCACTAAACGCAACACGACTCGATGTATCTGCCGATGTATACTGTAAAAATCTCACCGTGATAACTGAGGTGAAGTGAGTTTGAAATAAGCTGCGTATAGTGACAATTTGTAGCATCAGGTGGAATGACAGTTCACTTCACCTTAGCTTACACGGTGTCAGTTTTTCAGAAAAGACCGACGAAATGCACGCGCGTACGAGGGCTGCGTTTTAAGTTGTGTCGTTTGAAATAAGTATAGACGATCTAATAGATTATTACCATTTACTGATTTTCAAAGAATTCTCCGCGATATTTAATACACTTTTGTATGCGTTCGAACCAGTTTTTAGAACATTTATTCCACTCCAAAGTGGGGGTAGTCAAAATGGCCGATTTGTATGCGTCAACAGCTTCTTCGAGTGAGCTGAAACGTTGACCACGACGACTTTGCTTAATTTTGGGGAACGTAAAAAAAATCTTTAGGGCTCAAGTCAGGGCTATAAGGCGGGTGATCTAAAATTTCGACATTTTGGGTACTCAAAAACATCTTTGTATCGCGGGCGGTGTGCGAACTTGCATTGTCATAGTGCAGTATCATACGACGTCTTGAGTTGTTTTTTCGAAACTCTGTGATGACTTGTTCTGTTTTCGAATTCTAAATTCAAAAAGATGAAAAAGCCATATGGTTTTTTTTTTTAAATAATTGCGGGAGGTTTACAAACGAGTCGACTTAAAAGGCAGCCTTCGTATAAGTCTTTGTTTGGACAGGGTCTAAACTAAGGAGGTCCACAATCAGGGTCTAGCTACTTTTACTGCCAATAACAAATGTCTGGATCATTTAAAAAACTTTTGAACTAGGAAGAATAAAAGCTTGCGAGTTACACATCCCAAAATATGATTTAAATATAAAACTGAATATTCATGACACACCACAGGAATCGACTAAACTAAGAAAATAAAAAACAACACTAGCTGTCAAAGTACACAGATTGTGAAAATAAATACGTCCATTGCGTTTGATGAAACTTTACATTACCAGGCTCAATAAATTATGTTCAATGTATTCATTAATATTAATGATAAAATAATATAAATAAATAAATTGATATTATACATTGACGATTCGTGTTAGGAACAAACGAATTATTTGTATGCTTAAATCTATTTTAAAAGTACCTATACTAATTTTTGGCATAGAAGGCAAAGGGAATATACTTGATGGTATTATTTTAATGTGCGTTATTTTAAATAATAACTTATTAAATGTGCTCTTATTGAATTAAAAAATACACATTCTTATGAAAACAATGCACATTTTAATACTACCCTTATTATAGAAACAAAATGCTGCTATGATATTGTACTCGAAGATAATAAAAAAGCTTATGTTAAACTAAAAATATTTTGATGTCAAATAATGACAGATGCAGGGTGTAATTGAAATCATCAATCTTCCAAAAAAACGTGTGCGGTTGGGGGACTCCCGTCAGGAAAAAAGTTCCTTTTGCGATACTCGCACACACACTCGTATATAATAGAAAGAAACAGAGAGAGAGAGAGAGCGAGAAAGTTTGAATTTAATACGCGATTTTAATACACAGCTAAAAACTGCCGAAAACTTTATGAGAGCTTCTACAAACTTATTGTACAAGCTCTCATAAGGATTTCGCCATCTTAGGTGCTTATTTTGATCTCGCTGTCGGCTTTAGTACCCTCGAAAACCATGAAAACGACACCCATGATAGAAAGTTTTCGCAGCCGCCATCTTGGATTTTCATTTTGACTCAGTATAACGCTTTTTCGTCACGTGACGATTTCTACCAGTTTATTCCTACCGTAAGCCGCGTTAAAGAACTTCGTTCCAAAATACTCATGTATATGAATGATTTCAATTTTACCTTGTATGGGATATCTGATAGTACTGCTTACGAAATTCTATTCTATGACTAAGAATCGGACCACCACATGTGATAACACATATGCTTCGTAAGGTTGTATGTGAGTAATGTAATTATAAATACTATAAATTATAAATACAGGGTAAGTTTTTAAATAGAACGCACTGTGGTAAGTATGCCGTCGGAGATAGGATGTCTGTTCAAAAACTCACCCTGTATGTGTGTAATACGTTCATAATCTTGCAGCTGTATCTGTTATTGCTTTGGTAACATCGTTAGAGAAAAAAAATCACACGCTTCTTTTTAACATTATTTAATAACAGTCATATTATTGTGCAATACGACAACGAAAGCTCTTCGAAAAAGTATGCCAATAAAAGCGTTATATGAAGTAAAAAAAACAGTGACCACTAAGTAAAAAAACTTGATTGCTTTCGGTGAGGTTACTGCATTAAAAAGCATTTGTTGTGATGAAAATACTAAGCCATCCATATACAGGCTGAAATTGAAAACATGCGACAAATCGAAATGAGAGATTTTACTCATCATTGTGAACAACTTTTACTATGAGATAAAACCTGAAATCGCGAAAAAAAAATCAGCTGTTCCCTACATTTATGTTGGTTGTTGTTGTTGTTGTTCGTGTTGTTTGTGCCTACTGTACTGCTTTTTACTCTTGCAGCCTGTGGGCTAGGTATACGCAAAAGTCGTACAGTGCTCTCCGCGTTCAATATAATAATGCGTTTAGGATACTGGTGGGACTGCCCCGTTTCTGTAGTGCGTCAGGGATGTTCGCAGATGCGCATGTAGATTGCTTTTACGCAACAATGCGTAAAAGGTGCGCTTCCCTGGTGCGCAGGGTGTGGGGCGGCTCCAACAGTGTCGTAAGCATGATTGCGAGTCGCCTAGACTGTGTGTACGTGGGTCACTGTTGTGCCGTCTCTCATGGGATGTTGCAACGGTGACCAACCGTTATTATATTGTATTGTTTTTCTTGTTGTGTAGTGTCTGTACTTAATAACATAGTCGTAAGTTTTACTAACAATTTTGGTGAGTCTTTGTTACTTGAATAAAGAAAATTCTATTCTATTCTATTCTATAACACGTCAAAATGTAGGGAACAGCTGATTTTTTTTTTCGCAATTTCAGGTTTTGCTCCATGGTAAAAGTGGTTCATAATGATGAGTACAATCTTCCATTTCGATTTGTCGCATGTTTTCAATTTCACCCTGTATATTTTTTTAATAATTTGTCACTCATTTTTCCTATCATCTAGTGCCATATCGTTTTAAACGTTAACGTTTTTCCAAAACACTAAACGCACATTTCATTGTGGAATTGTTGATATATACAGGGTTATTTTAAATAGGCTAGCTAAGATTAAGACGCGAAGGGTATCAATATCTAAACATGATGAAACAAAAAATAAATAAATTTGACTATTTTATTGGTCATCGATCGCAGTTATTGTAGAAACTTGACGTGTCAGTTTAGAAAAAACACGATTAAACATAAGAAAACAGTTTTTCTCAACTCATACTTCAAGTAACAACTTAAACAGCGGCCGTTGACCGCCCAAAAAAAATACATCAAATCTTAATATTTTATCGTGTTTAGATATCGATACCTACCCATCGCGTCTGCGGAGTTTAGCTACTCAAATTAAAATAATCCTGTATGATCCCTACATACGCGCATTGAACGATAAACATAAAAATGAAGTTTTGTTCTTCGTTTATATTATGTATGATTTGATGAATATTGAAAGGTCTTTATAACTTTAAAATTAGAACAGTAAAGTTAATCGCTGCCACTGTACAGGGAAACCAATACTTATGCCTCATTCTCTCACATTCGACATTAGATCTTATTTCACTTACATTTAGGTCTAAAGTTAAATAGCTAGCTATGTGTTAGATGTTTATATGTGTAACGTATCGTTATTGTACTTTGGGTTTGTATATTTGAAAATGGTGGATAAAAATGCACCCTAATTGCGTAACACACCATCAATCATAATCTTAAAAAAATTGTCCGCTCAACAACGTAAATAACGCAATGAGTGTTGAACTGTCAAAATGAAATCCAATCCTACTGTTAGTGTGTTACGAAATTACCCCGCAAGACTTTTACGTAAAGAGGAAGCCTGAAATGCCAATCAGCAAATCTGCTGTTGTTTTTGGTAGGTGGAAACAACAGTAGCCATTGATATCACATGACAACAGATTTAATTGAATAGGCATTCAAAAAGCAAGGTTTATTCTAGAAATGAAAACCGCGCTTGATATTACTCTTATAACACTCAAACCCTTAGGCTACGTACGCACTGACTGGTGGCTTGCTTAGTGCCTAGAGCCTAGCGAGTCACCTTGCGAGTAGCGAAGTGAAACGAACGTTCTAGAATTTTCGAAACCGGCCACAACGCGCCTGCGCTAGTCGCCTGGCGTGTATCGAATAGATATTAACAGGTTCTGGCGCGAAAACGAGATAGAATAGAAGTCTTACTGTTCTGACAGTAGCCGTAGTGCCCTTGAAAGTGTTGTCACTAGGCTCTAGGCGCTAAGCAAGCCATTTTTCAGAGCATACGTAGCCTTATACACCGTCGCCATACTTATTTCGCCACAACGATTATGTCTACCTAGTCTCTTTCTCGTCTTTTCTTTTCTCATATAAGTTGTAAATACAATTTGGTGCTAGATTAATATAGAGTTAACACCAAATTCTTCATAATGTTCAAGTTATTAAGTTATCTTTGTATATCTTGTTACAATAATCTCAATTAAGTTATACTGGTGCATGTATGTTAAGAGCTGTTTCCGTTTATTTTTGACATAAGATATTAAAGCAATGTTTATTTACTTGAAATGGGAATTACAATATACAAGGTGTATATTTCAGTTGAATAGAACTGGCTTGAACCTAATTGGAAATTACTGATAAAAGAAGAAAAACGAATGCCGTCACAGTCTGATTATTACTCTCAGCCCAAAACCCAATGTTTGTAATTTTTACACTCGTTTAAAAAAATAAGCCTAACGCAAATACACACCCTGTATTGTTTATCCATTTATTTCATATAGTAGTATATAGTATCTATACTAATATTTATGAGCTTTCCCTAGTGTAAGTTATCCAAAGAATAATTTGATGTACACAATCTGTTAAGTTACTAATGCTAGCCATCATAGTAATTATATAGCTGAAACTAACAATGCAAAGGACAAACGGTATGTTCGTTATATTTCGGTAGATTATGACTTTGTATAAATTGACAAAGAAAAAATGAGTATACTCAGTAGGTGTGACATATTTTTTATTATTTTTAAGAAGCTTAGATATTTGTTCACTATTGCATTTTAATAAGTTGCAATATGATTATGTTGGCAACTTCAAACTTGTTTCAGTGTTGCAACTTATTTAAATGTTAGTATTTTTTCAATCTTTAGCATGGTTACAGTAAATAAAGTTGGTTTAATATCGTATAGTTCTCATTAAGTTTTGAGATTTCCATAAAGTGTATTTATTTTGATTTTTTAAGTGAATGATGATCCTTTGTCGACGATTTATACAGAATTAAATTTTTAATACAGCGCAGTGCGCCTTTTTGTTCTGGCAAAAGTTCGAAATTCAACGTTAAATGTTAAAATAAATCGTCTATGATGGATCCTATTATAATCATTATGTTCATCGATATATTTAAACATAACGTTAACGGAGAAGGAAATAAGAAAAAACTTCAAAAATAATTTGACACAAGTGAATTTGACTTAACTACTCACAATGTCAGACATTTTTCTAACATTCAATAATGTGATTATTGGTTAACCTCTAACATTTGACCATTCTTCTGCTGAAAGCTAAACGAAGCGAGGTGTTAATGTAAATAGACGTAATACTGTATAACTGCAGATTGTATTTATGTTTCATACTATGTATTATTATATCTAGAACTACGAATATAATGTTTATTGTTAGCGTCATTGTTTTATTTGGCAACCCTGTCCTTGTATTGAGAATTAATATAGTAGTGAGATCTAGTGAGATCTTTTTTTGTGATGTATTCACATAAATACCCTCCATCTGAGAATACGGAGGGATAAATCGGAAGTTTTGCCATTATCCAAAGCAGAGAAAAAGTGCCATTGGATATTGTGACATGCATGAGTCTGTATCTGCATTTTAGTTTCTGTGTTACCTATAAGGTTTTCCATGATGAATTTCTCGGTAGAGTCTGCATTGCCCCTGTTGATGCCAATATACTCGCCCTTATTTTAAGGGACTGGCTAAATGTGGGTGTCACTATAGGTACAGACGCCAGCACATCAAGCTACCCGAAACTGTTAAATTTTCCTAATCAACTTTGAACCTTATGATTTAGCGATAAAGTTGAAATGCTATTCAAGAAATTTGACAGCTTGTAGTAGCTTGATGTGCTGGCGTCTGTACCTACACCTCTGCCTAACCCTTCGTGGATTACAAGCGTGATGCATTAATATTTTAGTTTTCCTAATTATATTCTTATTAATATTATTGCTGGTATTGCTTGTGCATCATTACAATACCGTGTTCTAATAAGTAATCGTTACGGTGAACCAAGATAAAAAAAACCCGTGGCAGTGTCCCGATTCACTAGATTCCGATCGGATACAAAGTTTCTCGTCGTCCTATCATACATGTATTATTACTTTCAAGTCAGATCAACCATAGATCTGTGGGCCGGTCTGACTTTGTATGTGGCAAAACTGCAAAAGCAGTTAATTAATTTTTTATTTTATTTAACTTCATTAGTCGATTATTTTAACATCATCACTAGTAGCAGTTTACGTTTGCAAAACAAAACGAGCTCACTATACGGAGATACCAACTTACAGATACTAACTATCCGAGTTCGTCATTGGTTGATTGATTTTAGGTTGGCAGTTGACTTGCGATTGTGATTGTGAACTGTCGAACGAAATTGATAAGTTTGTTTTGTCACAAAAATATGGTCATAGTTTTTATAAATTCAGCGGAACCATGAGATAAGTTGTACCACATGTAAACATACATTTGCAATGTGTCAAGTGAATAAAGCAAAAATACAATGAAAGTCGTGTGGGTTATGTTGTGAAAATGCGAAGTGTTACATTTGGATTATTGGATGTCACACGCGATTGTAATCTTCGAAGTGGTCTCCTCGAAGAACCATAAAGTTTTCACTGTGGATAAGTTACATGTACGCAGCGGGAATGACAATAATGGCAGTTTCTGTTGGCGAAATTTGCGAGAACACGAAGCTGGCGAGGGAGATGGCATTGATGGGGAACTATGAGTCGGCGCTGGTATACTACGAGGGCACCGTGCAGATGATACACAGACTGCTCATCACCATCGCAGATCCCACGCGCAAGTCCAAGTGGCAACTGGTGAGTACCTTCAAGTTTTCTGCATGTTTCCCAAGTACTTCGATGGCTGTTTACCTTGAATATTAACGTTTCCTTATATGATAAGCTGTGGTGCTAATTAGTTGCGCGGACGGTAGGAAGGCGGAAGGCCACCCGCTGCGTTCATATCATTTGCCATGTAGGTTTGTTTATGTCCTTTTTTGTTCTTGAATCTAGGTTATCTAGGTCTGTTGTGGTCCATGCTTGGATACCATAGTGCTATTAATAAGGAGAAGAGGTTTTGGTCAGGCTTTTCTTAAATCAACAACAATTTTTCCATTATCACAAAAAGTCTTTGTGTTCAATGACATGTGGCACTACACTAAAATAACATAAATAGATTTTATTTTGTTACTATGTCATTTATTTTTCTGTATTCCATACAGGTATTTGGATAAATCAAACTTGCCTACCATGAGATTTATTTACTTATAAAAACTTGTTACTATCCCTTCTCCTCTTTATACTAAATTGTAAACAATACCACCTCATAGTTTTTATTGTTTCAATAATCATCTACCTTTGAAAAGAAAGGGTGTGAATCATCCTACTTACAAAGGATGTCCTCATTTGTTTAAAGCTAAAGTATACCCATATCTTTTAAACAAAGAAACTGACTTAAAATAAACTTTTAAACATATTTATGAATGGACTAAATTATACAGTTACAAAAAGGAATAACTATGTAACGCTAACATATCCAAATTAGTCTGCCAACATTCCTAGAACTGCTACAATATTAACACATTGACAGAATACCCACATAAAAATTTCATTAGCACTTATGAAAGTTACCTATTATGCATTTCATAATCTTGAAATCCTCCTGCATGATAAGGAATGTTAGAATATTTAATTTCTTTAAGTTAGTGACACCAAATTATTTTTATCAGTGTGCTAAGAGTAATAAAACAATCTGATAAACACCTTATGGGAATCTGTTATCACTGTTTGCATTTTCATATCTTTTATGACATTATAATGGTAGGTTCTATTAAGCCCTTATGCCAGCAAACATTTTCAAGATGTTTGTGGTTTTATACCACAAACATCTTGAAAATGTTTGCTTTGTATGTTTGTTTGTATGTTTGCTTGTGGTTTTTATAACCCTTCCTATTCATGATCATTCTCATGCCCTTATACCAATTTATTTGGGGTTGGTGCAACATGTCTTCAAAAAACCCATTGTACTATAATGTGAAATTCCAAAAAAAACCATCATAACTATCTAATAATAAAAAGTTTAAAGTAATCTTTTAAAGAATTTGCCTGTGTGTTGCCATGTCCTTATTTCCGAACAGACTGTAAAACTATTCATGCATACATAATCAAACTCAATTATTGAGTTTAAAACCTCTACAAAAAGATAACTGTAAACAATTTTAAACAATCAATTTCTGTTAAGTTTCTTGTGTACAAACTCTTGTACTAATGTCATAAAAAGTACTGTTCTTTTATTTTCTTAAACCATTACTCATAGGTTTATATTTAGCATGACTTTCGCATTTATTTGAAGGTTTAGTTACAGTAGCCGGCACATAACTTGGCAAGAGTCCTCCCCTTTTCCTCTCCTTTCTTTAACTTTCTTCTAAACAGACGTGTTTAAAATAAATTATGGAAATAACCTTAGAATAATTACAAGCAATCAAAGTGATATTTTTTTTTGTTGCACTAAGTGTACATGCGCAAACTTATTCCCACTACGGCAAAACCTTGCCAAGTTACGTGCCGCTGACAGTTAAAAAAAATGTAGTCTATGATTTGATTTTTTTTTTAAATTTTTAAATTTTTTTATCAGCCGTTAATGTCCTACTGTTGGGCAAAGACCTCCCTATTCTCTTTCAACCTCTCTGTCCAGAGCTGCCAAGGACCAATCCTTATTAAAGGAGCCCAGCTCAGTCCAATCATTTGGCGATGCTATGAATATCTGGCTATAATCTGGTTAGGCTTTGTCGTTGGTATAGTGGTTGCACACGCATGAGCATGAGGTTCTGGGATTGATCCCCAGTTCGATTTTGTCAGTAGCAGCCTGGAGTCTGGATTTATGCCTGGTTGAGATGGCAATAAGCTCGCCCCCTACATGGGATTTAAACAAAACTGGCAAATTGCAGATATACTGTCTCTAGGGTCACCTCTGGGCTCCAGTGCACGTGACACCCGCGCGTGCGTAGCACCACTTTTTTTTGGGGTTAGATGTAGAATGCTTTTGCAAAATTTCACACAAAAACATAAAGTTTCACTTTCACAATACACTATTAAGGGCCTATTCTACCCAAAAAATAGCTATTATAAAAAAACGCCGGGAGCGCCCTTCAGGGAAAATTAGTCTTGATCTCATGTTAACCTGGCTATACATAGTACCTATAAAAAATTCAGCAAAAAAGTTGGCATTATGTACTGTATAAACTATCTTCAAATGCATCTTCCAGATCAATTCACAACTGAACCACCATAAGGTAGCAATCTAATTGAACACACAGGCATAATACACAAGCAGACATTCATTATCATAATTAACATCTCATATCTCAAGCATAAAGATAAACCCTAATCATATATCATGCATTTTATGAGGACGAAAGTGCAGCTGACTCACAAACTGAGTCACGTAGACAAAGAAGCAATATAGAAGGGTTCCTTACACAGTTATTATATCTCTGACAGCAACCCATAGAATGGTTATCAACCTTATACAATGTGTAACGTTAAATGCGCAAAACCTCAGACACCCCACCTGATTTTTAATTCAATTGACCTATTGCAGAGAGAAAATAAGTCATTAAAAAAATTGTAAAGGTTTTATGTGCGGTTTTAGTTTTACTGGCCATTCTGATCGTTTCTTGCGTCTGCGACGACGCTTTATCGAGGGAGGACTCGTCACCGAGCCGCTGCGCCGCGCTGACATTGGCTTGCTTGACCTATTAATAAATAGACACGACAACGTTTTTAATAAAAAATTTTTGAAAAATGTGACCTTTATTAAAAAGTGGTTAAATTAATTCTGCTTGTTATTCTGATCAAACTATTTTCAGGTTTTGCGCATTTAACGTTACACATTGTAGAAATGAGGGTAGAGATAAAAACTAAGATGGCTGTGATGTAAAATTAGAGGTGAAATAGATGTAAAAGATTATGGATTATCCACCTGATAGATTTTTTTTTTTGCCTACTTTTTGTCCCACCGCTGGGCAAAGACCTCCTCTTTTTTCTTCCAATCCTCCTCTTGTATGATCTCTGGCCATGTTGGCCCTGCAAATGTTACCATATCGTCACACCACCCTCGCTGTGGTCTACCTCGACGGCGGCGATGTGCTCCCTCATTTTATTAAGACATTTTAAAACCAATAACAACAATTAAAGATTCTGTTTATATTTACAGATGCACATAAAAGAGAAAATTTTAAATGATAAAGTTGAGGTCACTTGCTTAACTATCAGTGTCCTGTTTACTAACACACACTGAAGTTTGTCTATGGAACAATTGAGTGTAAACATCCTCTTTTTTGTTGATAAACTTTTTTGTTTTCACATTTCCTTGTTGGATTCTAGGAAAGTTTAAGTAAATCTACTGTTTCACAATGGGTTTGGCGACAGACTGATTCTTTGAATATTTTCTATTGGCCTTATCCAGAATTCTTACTCTTTAGGTATCTAATTAAGTTAACTGTCGGGATTTGTAAGAAATATGCCCAGAGGCAGCATCAAAGCAAATACTTTATCTCCAAAATAGCCTCAATACCTTGAAGTTATGATGATGAAAAGGATATTTGATACTAACCTTCTTATAAACTAGCTTATCCTTTATCCCCTTTACCATTAATCCTTATTATAAACTACCTGTGACCTGTGACCTGTGACTATGCCCTTTCAATAACTCATAAAAAAATGTCATGAAGAAATGGCAAGAAAAAATGACATAGAACTTTTTCCGAAAATGAAAATATTCCAGAAAACCAAATTATATTTCGATAATAATCAGCCAAAATTTTTAAATAAAAAATAGCCAAATCCTTCTCAAGAGATGCGCTTGCTTACCAACGAACATTATTTCATTTTTATTTATTAATATAGTTTAAAAAACCATAGTGCTCATTATTACAGGTTTTGCTCCACGACTACAGACTAAATTGGCATTGAGCATGTCTATTATATTTTTCTTCAATTCTGAATACCATTCATCTATTGAACATCTGTCTTGTCTCTTTTATTATTATTATATTAATATACACTTTAATGACTAGCCTTGAAAAGTTGAGACTTAGCATTTTATTCTGCTCAATAAACTTATTTTTTGTAAGAACAAGGAAAACGAGTGCTGTATGACCAACAGATACATGTTTCGAAATGCATGTTTGACTTAAACTTGACCTGGAAACATTTGGGTCTGTTATCTTGTTTTCAATGGCCATTTTTGTATCTGTGGTATTTACTGTACGAGTAGCCTTGTCCTTGTCTTGCGTGTAAGTAAAGGGTTTGGTTTGGTTTTGGTACGTTTTTCTAACTGTTCATAAATAATAGTCATAATCTGTCTCATCATCATCCTCTTGCCCAAATACCAATTTATTTTGGGGTCGGCGCAACACGTCTTTGTCTTCTCTCTCGCTCTCTCTCTCTCACTCTCTCACTCTCTTTTTCTCGTCTTTTTCATGTCGTTATTTAGACCGTCATCTCAGTACACTTTCTTCCTAGTCATGTTATCTTTCACGCAGAAGATCAGGAGGCTCATAGGGGGAAGTTCTGTTTCTTTCAGAGATTAGTGCATCTGTTTCTGCGCACACACTTGTACGCTATAATATCTCCCTCGCCGAAGGCTAGTCTGTCGAGATTGTCCGCCATGGCCGAAAGGAATTTCATACAATCGATCCTATGAATCTATCTTTCTTCACTTTTTGTTAGCTTATAATATCCCACTGTTGCGCAGGCTTCCCCGAAATTCTTTTCATTAAGAACTGTTTTCTTCCGCGCCACCTCAAACCAGCTCTCGCGGTGCGCGTCCGTTTTGTCACCTAATTAATAAATATTGCTTAGACTGGAACCTAAGCAAGTCCGAAACCTCTTTTTCAGTCCACCGTACCTAAACTAATTTCAAAATATTCATGAATATTTGATTGCCTAAACATTTAATACATTTGCATAGTTTAGCATGCATATTTCATAACTAAGAATCTAATTTCCATTCATGCAAATATTTGTAATGTTGCAGTTTTGCATCTAAAAACTATCAATCTCTTTTCTGTCTAATTTGCGTTGTCAATGTGTCGTCATGGAGTCGTTTTTCTTAATAGAAAGCTACATATAACGTTTTTTGATGAGGTCAATGGTATTCTGAGTCACTTATCTTACGCCTACGCAGAATCTTACGAGTATAATGATGCATACGAGCGTATGTATCTTGGTACTTGATTTGTGATTAGAAAACATGGCGGTCCTTCTTTTTCGTGTCGCTGACACGACTGTATTTCCCTAATTGAAATAACCCAAGCCGTGGTAAATATCTGAAATATTCAGCAAGGCGGTAGCGGCGTCGAGAGCTGAGGGTATGCCATGACTTTACTTAAATGTCGCCATCCTTAAAAGCAATGTAATGCACCAGAACTTCGCCACTTCCACGGCGTCGTCAGTATCAGCGTAGATGCCACTTTGACTGCGTGTTATGGGACACAGAAGGCAGTGTAGGAGGTGGAGCATAGTTTTTGACCTAGCCCCACGTGGAGGTTGGAACTGATCAACCGGCTGGACTGCCTTATTTGACTTTAGTGGCTGCAAGCGTAACTGCTGGGGGTGAGGATCTAAGTACCATCTGCCATCCTCGAAATTGTTTTTCGGTTTTTCCATCAGAACATTCTGAGAAGCAACCCGGAGTCTGAATTTGTGCTCACCCCTTATAACTCAATACTAAGTTGCGTATAAGTTCATAATACTATACTTCTGCCCACCCTTTTGAGGAATACTGGCGCGTGGTCTTAAGTTATGGCGGTTGGAATTTCAGACCAGAATTCGAACTACCTGCTATTAAGGTTAGGGCGCTTGGGCACAGGTAGGCGAAATGTTTGTGATCCGAAAAGGTCACTCCCATTTCTTCTTTATTTTAAGCGTCCCGACCGCTCGCCGTTTAACAGCTGGATAATACAACCAGCTATATTTCCAGTTACTCTGGATATTATTTACGTGAGTGTTAAAATCAATATTCCTTGAATCACTGGTAGTTTGGTTTTTTCTTTTGGCAAATTCCTTATACGCCTTGAGTTTCCTTATTACAGATCTCATAGTATTCTTAGCGGTTTTCCTGTTCCTTAATAAAGGTAATGAGGAGGTATTTGACCTGCCTGCAGTGTGAGAACTCACATTTGCAGGACAGCATAATTATTGCACGGAACTTTACTCATGTCATCATGATCAAAAAATAATATGAACAATGCAAAATATTTGTCTTATATTTCTCGCTTATTTCCATGTTCAAGTGCATGTGTTATCGACCAGAATACCAGGAACACAAGGGGTGATCATATCACACGTCATGGTTCAGCTGAAGCCACGTATAGCCATAACGTATGGATTTAGCGATTAAACACGCGCATAAGTGGCTATTGTGTTGGTATTGATAGAAGACTTACAAACGTCGTTAATCCTAATCCCAGCTTAGTTCCACATCCGCTGGTTTGGTAGTCAATCAAGCCCTGATAAAGCAAAAAAAAAATCATTAAAAGATACAAATACTATACGGATATTTTAATAGTCTTTTAAAAAAAAAAAAACTGGGATCCCACTGACGGCCAATAAAACCGCTCAACTCTTCGGGCATTGATTCTGACGATTCCAGCCCGTCCGGTCCTCCAAAATTTTATACTGCACCATTCTTGGACATTTTCGACAAAAACAAGGATATTAGCAAAAGTTTGTCCCAAATCACGTATTTTCCCTTACCACAAATACCTATTATCACTCAAGCATTAAAATGAAATTAAACAAAAAGTAATAATGCAGCGAGCAATAAAGGTAACCGCAATGATTAATTATGAACAATTGAGGTAGAAAACATCGCATGATCAAATTATGCACGCCATCATTAGTTGATAGAACGTCTTGGAATATACCGAGACGTTGTATGTGAAACTTTGAACGCGGATCTGCGAACTATGTATGGAACCAAACTTTTTGTGGAGGTGCTATGGTACCCGGAAGGGCCCTTTCCTACGGCAAGCTCCCGTTGTTTGCAGGTACGTTTAGCCGGAAAACAGGATGCCTGTGTGAATATGTATATTTAAGTCGTAGCAGAGAGTGAAAGTGAATTAATGGTGTGCAATCTGGCAGACTTATGTCCAGTGACACCTATAGGTTAGCTAAAAGTATTCAATTCACTATTCATAATATTATTTGGCATACGGATAATCTCTCTGCTCTCAAAACGGTGAAAGGAAACATCATGAGGAAACCGGCATGTCCCAGAACCAAAAATTCGAAGACATGTGACATCTACCATCCCGCACTGGGCCCGCGTAGTAGATCACAGCCCACTTCCAAGAGGAGGCCTGTGTCCCAGCGGTGGGAAGTTTATGATTAACGGATAATGATCTATTTAGCAAAGGAAAGTAAGATGACTCAACTGCATGAAAACTCGTGAGAAATCTCCGATGAAAATCTAACATTAAAATGAAGACATTACATTAAAGTACGTACATAGCTAATGTAATGCTGTATCGGTTTTAGCATAAGACACGGCTTCAAATATTATTGAATGACTGACTCATCTTCATGTTTACGCGATTCGTATGCCGAAAGCGTATGAAAACAATGTTTGTTTACATAAAATTTAGCTAGTCATAGTAAACACAATTTTCTAATAGTTAATTGAAATAGCACGTGTGGTCTATTGTCCTAATCGATTGTCTGTTTGGAATTAAGTAATGTGCGAAAAGCATTCATACTTTAAAACGATGACTGATCGTTATTCTACATAATTAAATGTGCAAAGAGATAGCTAGAATCATTGCCAGTCTTTTCTGGGCTTCCTTTTCAGAGCAAGTCTCCTCTATATTTCAGAACTAGCTGCGCCCCGCAGTTTCTCTGGAATGTCTCGTTCCCTTTTTGTTCCTTGCGTCTACCCATGTGCCTTTCTACGGAGCCCTCGGTGCGCGAGTCCGGCTCGCACTTGGTCGTTTTTTTTAAAATTAATTTGTGTTGTCCTACGAAGTAACTCACTCCGTGACTCGTAAAAATCTTTAATCACTGTCCTGCCTCTATACAATGCAGGTTATCTCAGAATGACTAGACTAAATCTATAGGTATAAAGATCTGTTCCTTATGGCCAGCGTGATAAATTGATGTCACGCCTCCAAGGACCAACCAATAAGGTGTGCTGCAAATATAATTAAACAACGATTTTACACACTCAATACACGCTTGATTTACATACAAATGGTTTTGTTAAGTCATACACGTACTTTGTTATTGTTCAGTCTTCACGCTGTTGATCTTGCGAGGGTCTGTAGGATTGAAAAGAATAACTTTACACCTCGCGTACTGAATAATGGTCTTGAATATTGGTAACCTAAATATTTAAATATTGCTCTGTGTGTTTCTCAGCATGGATTGGCCTTCCCAATTGTGATGGTGTGAGGCAACTTGTTCTCTTATAACGGCATGAACTTATGAGAACAGTGGTGGCCTAGCGATAACCCCCCTCCCCGACTTACGAGGTCGTGGGTGCAAACTCAGGCGGGAGCTGTACTTTATGTAATTTATTTCATCGCCTCTGCTCTCAAAAACGGTGAAGGAAAATATCGGGACGAAACCGGCATGTCCTAGAACCAAAAATTCGAAGACGAAGACATGACATCTACCAACCCGTATTGGGCCCGCGTTGTGGATTACGGCCTATTCCCTCTCACAGCGAGGAGGCCTGTGTCCCAGCAGTGGAAACGTTTTAGGCTGATAACGCTAATGAGAACAGCTCATACCGCGGTAAAAATATTACCCAGCCACCAAGGTCAAAAAAGAGAAAAAGAAAAGACCTTGGGAAGCTGGCCTGAAGCATGACCTCAATGCCTCAATGTCACTTTCTTAAAATTATGATGGTCAGTGGAGTCTTCCGGCCTGCTAATAACAACCTTTTGCGGTAGCCAATCAGTCTGCCAAGAGCATTGTGAAATATATGGCTTCTGGCCATTGACCTTTGACCTTTCGCCGTAGCGATTACTGGGAGTCGAGTGGAATTTTATGGGCTGTTATTTTGTATGATTATGACCTTTCCGATGCCCTTTTGACGGATTTGTTACAAATTGCCACCGCGGACGCGGACGCTCTTGGGGACTAATTCAAGAGTAGATGTTGATAGGTGGACAGAAAACCTGGTAAAGATTGCGGGAATCCGATGGAATGGGGAAGCCCAGGACCGGTAGCTGTGGCGAAATCGATGGATAGACAAAATCAGGATATACACAGATAAGTTAAAGCCTCTTGACCTAATCGGCTGAAAAGGGAAACCCCAACCCGGTCGTAGTGGTGATATTCTTGAGGAAGCAGCTTTGTCCCGCTTCCCAGTCTTTTGGCTGCAATGATGATGATGTAGACAGTAGAAGAAAGTGGATGTTCATCATCATACTACAGCAGTCCACTGCTGGACATAGGCATGCCATTCAGCATGATTCTGGACAACTCTAATTCAGCTGCTACCAGCCACCCAAGAAAGTGGATGGATCGTAAGGATGCGTTTCCACAGAAGCGGCGCTGGGCGAAGCGGAGCCGAGACGTGCAGGAATCGACTAATCACAATGGCTGAAATCCTCATCGCGTCACTCGTCTCGTCTCGTGATTGGACGATTCCTACACGTCTCCGCCCCGCTCCGCTTCTGTGGAAACGCACCCTTAAAATCAGGATTGAATGGGGAAGCCCAAGACCAGGCATTGAGGTATGTTTCAGGGCAGCTTCCCAAGGTCTTTTAGCTGCAATGATGATGAATGACGTCGATGGGGGTAGATAAGGTAAAGCCTATTGACCTTATAATAATCCTATGTTAGTCGCTTACGACACCCACTATAATCCACTCACTAAATACAAAATAGACAAACAGTTGTTGTTGTATAGCATGTCCTTGCGATCGATACAGCGACGGTTTTTGTGCTAGTCAAGTGAAACCCGACAAATTCTTTTGTAAGTGATCGAGTTTGTTCACTGTTGATGTAACTAACTTAATCCAAACGTCGACCTTCGCATTAACAATGACATTTTGGCAATACCGGTGATAATCACCTTGAAGTTGTCTACGTTTTAATCATAATAAAAATGTTTTATCGCAATTTTATCGTTCTGTTCTGAAATCCGAATCCTAAACGTACCTACAAAAGTTATCAGTGAATGTGATATTAAAATTGTTACAACAGTCTTTGAGAAAATCATCAACATCCCACATACATTTCACATTGTCACACAAAGCAGACACTCGACTTATGTCAAAGTCAAATAGGCAAATAAAACTTGACCGTCAACATGGTATTGTTGTATGGTTTCTAAAGTTTGTTAAATATACTTTCTATTCTATTAAATTCCTTATAGTTCTGAGTCGATAAAGGGAAAGGTATATTCAAGCAATATGACTGTGAACCAGTTTAGTTCAGTCGGCATTTGAAAGGGCCGATAAACATTTGAAACAACGGTAACCCAGAAACACCTTTATTTTGGTCAGTGTTATTGTTCTTCGCTAGAATATACTGCATTTCTACTGTATATTGGGCCTATACATTTTCATGGGAGCAGTAAAATAGTCTGGCAGCAATCCTCCAGTTCAGGATGTGAATGTTTGACTACGACCAATGTCCCCCCTTTCTTAAAACTTGGGTCTACTTCATAAGAAACAGAAGCAAATGTTTCAAAGCAACAAATTTAAGGCGAAAGCGTCGGGTTAGGGCTCTTTCCCACGGCAAGATCCCGTTTTTTGCAGGTACGGCTTTTTTTTGCAGGATTCCGTTTAGTACTTAGTGTACGTGTTTAAATATACATATACCCCGTTTGCAGTATCCTGCAAACAGGAGGCTTGTGTGAATATGTATATTTAAACACGTACACTACTCAACGGGATCCTGCAAAAAACGGGATCTTGCCGTGGGAAAGGGCCCTTAGCCCGCAAAATTCAAATTTTCTTACGTTTTTTGCAATTTGCAAGTCAGTATCAGATTGTATGTTGAATTGTTGAACTGTTGAACTAAATATGATTCGCGGTTTTTGTTGTAACCGCAAATCACTTACAGAATTACTGGATGATTTTTTTTTCAGGCTCCATATTTTTACAGGGTGTTCTACTCAAAGACTATTATAACCACTTGACTGCGTATACAGTGCCCCGACGCACGAAAACTATTAGTATTTTGTCGCCTATGTATAGGCTACGGTACTAGTAGCAATTTTAGTTGTGTCCAAGTGTTAGACCTGCGTGCACGCTAAATTAATATAATTTTTTTATAACGTTTATGCAATTATAACGCATCAAAATGCCTTCATGCGCGGTGAAGTGGTGTGGGAAACATTCTTAGACATCTAGTTACAAAAAGGATGACATAACTTTTCATCGGTACATAAACATTACGAAAAATTATTTTTGATTTAATCAGATTATAAGCCACTGCAGGGGTCTATTTAAAATGGTGGCTGGGTAAACGAGCACACTTTTTGAGTCGCGCGTTGATGTCTTTTGGAAAAGTCTCGTTCTTGTATTAGACAATTCTAATGCTTCTATCCCTTTCTTTCCTTTTGTATGTTTATCGTAAAAAATAGTGCTGTTATCTTTAATAGCTGACAGTTGATATCGAGAAAAATAAAATGAATACATTTTTTATTCAATTCACATACTTTAATAAAATAACTATCTACTATTAACCGACTTCAAAAAAGAAATACCGACGAACTGAGAACCTCCTCGGTTTTCAGTTCGTCGGTTTTTTTTTTTTTTTGTATTTTCCGGGATTTTTTTGTTCTTTCTGTCCCCGACCGGGGCCGATCAGTCCATTTCCGGGATTTTTTTTTGTAATTGATTGGTTTTGATTAAATATTATTTCTATGATTTTGATTTAGTATTTATTATAATGTTAAAATCCATTTTATCGATATCGACTATTTTCTCTTAATGAAGTAAAGCAGCCCTAACGATGCAACTTAACCTTGAACTGACCAATTGCAGCCGCGCGTTCTTCCTCATCCCCCGGCCCGCAGTAGTGAGTCGTGTGCTTCGAAGAAATCGGCCCATGCGCTCTCTAGTGGTTATATTCTCTATGGTTCTACTCATGAATGTGAGCAACTTTCACTATGGGACCAACTCTGAAATCACGAAAACAAAATCAGTTGTTTAATACAAAAGTTCAATACCCACTTGACCAAAATGTAGGAAACAGCTGATTTTTTTTCGTGATCTCAGAGTTGGTTCCATATTGAAAGTTATTCATATTCATGTTTGGAACAGCCTGTAAACATTTGGAACCGGTAAAAAAAAAGCATGCTGTATAATCGTAATAATCATCAATACATCATCTCTAAGTTCATATTATCCTATTGAATGACTTTCATGAAATCATGACATTTTAGGCAAATTCTAACTTAAGAGCGTTAACGCCAAATCCGCGGCACCAAGTTTAGGTAATTGCAGTGCTCTTTGCACTCACACAGATGCGCGCGTGTCTGTGTGCGTAGAGTTGGTGTGCTCTCTGTCATTATAGTCAAACTAACCCATGTTGATCCGTTGAGTTATGTATAATGATACTTATTTAACCGTTGGTTGATTTTTATTTACTATTCTTATTTTTATTACAACCTTGTGAAATAAATAGGCAGTTTTGGATAGGTAGTTTATAAAGTATATATATACTAATCAGGGGTGAAAAGTTAGAAATGTAATACAAATGTAAAGTCCTACAACGATTAATATTATATTAGGTCATCCCACTTCCAGTGTCATATTTTTTTATTATTATTATTTTACAAAAACTGACTACTATACTATATAACCTTGTGACACTAATCAATAATCTCCACCACTATTAATCACTCGCTCCCAGACTGCTGGCAAATCTTGAACACCATTTAAAGTACCACTTTCATTTAATTCATCAATAATGCTCTTTAGTTTAATATCAAACTCCTTTTTGCTATTGTATCGAGTACCCGACAATTTCCTCTTCACATGGCCAAAACAATTGAAATCATAAGGATTCATATCCGGGGAATATGGCGGCTGAATAATTTCAATCCATCCTTTATCTTCAATTAAATTCTGAACTATTTTTGATTTGTGCGGTCTGGCGTTATCATGTAAAATTATAGGACTCGTTATATGATGTTCGTCTGCCCAAACAGGAATATTTTCTTCTAAAAATGACTTATATCGCTCTCCAGTCATAGTTGTATTTTCATCATAAGTTCTCCAAAAAGCAATGCCTCTGACATCCATAGCTACTATTAGTAGTATTTTTCGTTCATGTAGCTCTGCACATGGTAAATGTTCAGCTGAAGTACCCGGTTCCACCCAACATCGTGACTGATGTCTTTGACGAGGAGTATAAAATTCGACCCAAGTTTCATCAAGGCATATGAATCTATTAAGTATATTTTTCTTACGGCGATACCACGATAAATGGCTACGCGCAGTTTCATAACGAAACTCCTTCTGATCCGTGTTCAGAGTGTGAGGCACCCACACTGCACTTTTATTGACCAGACATAAATCCTCCGTGAGTACTCTATGTACAGGGTGTTTGGCAGAACGTTGAACATACGAAAATGGTGGATAGGTGGGGTCATCTGCTACTTACTCAGCCCTAATTCATTTGGCCCTGGCCCCCTGGATATTCTTTAAAAATTTTCTTTGCTTTCTTCTACTTTCACCACTTTCTTAACTTTAAAGTGTAATTTTTATTAAAAATGGGTAAAACAGGCATTTTTTTTTAATTTCTACATCGTAACACTTTAAAGTTAAAAAAAGTGGTGAAACTAGAAGAAAGCAAAAAAAAAATTTTTTTTTTAATTTAGAGTGCGCCAGGGCCAAATAAATTAGGGCTGAGTAAGTAGCAGATGACCCCACCTACCCACCATTTTCGTATGTTCAACGTTCTGCCAAACACCCTGTATAGTGGAATGAAGCCGTTTCTAATGCTTGCGAGTTTTCCTGAATTTTCAGTGTTATTTCACTGAGTTTTTCTTTTTGTTGAGTCTGAAAATAACATGTAGGTATAACATAGTGACACAAACCGTAAGCATCGTGTCCAGCGGCCAATTGTCGGCTTGAGACACAACAATGTTTTATTTGTGCTAAAATATGTTTACAAATGTCCAAGTCATTCTTACAAGATATCCTGCGTCAGGATCTTGAGTTGGAACCGTTTCTAACGCCTGCAAGTTTTCCTGAATATCCAGTGTTTTTTCAGTGACTTTTTCTTTTTGTTGAGTCTGAAAATAATATGCAGAGTATAATATGAAGTGACACAAACCATAAGAAGCACCACGATAGGCGATCGATTGTCGGCTTGAGATAAATAAATAACGAAGATATGTCTTATTTAGTTTTGGTTTAATAGATATAAAATCTGAAAAATTGCATAAAATATAAAGAAGTAAAAAGAAAAAAAAAACTTACAACAGCATTTTGAAATATTTGAACTTCTCTTTTCTGCCTATAACAACGAATCGGATATTAATTTTATCTTATTACTACTGTGTTTCATAAAAATACCCAGACAAAAAGTAATTTAAAAAAATTATATTGACTTCAGAAAGTAGTAAGTATAATATTGTTTCTTATGGTTTACGAATTACACCTAATATAGATATATTTTTTATAAGTAGAGAACCCACCTCGTTTCAGTGGTATATTCTCAACTATCCAAAACTGACAACCCCAGAATGGTCAATTCAGTTTATGAGATTATAAGACAGAATAAACGCAAATTATTAGGAATTCTATCCCCGTGTAAGAAAATTATGAATTGGCTATAACCTGTTACATAGTTAAAAAGTGGCTCCTCGGTAACTTACCTTTTAGCTTCATTAGCCTTGGCTAAATTTTCATATTTGTTTCTTTTTATTCCCGTATAGCGCCTTTTGTTAGCCATATCTAAAAAAAAGTAAAATCGAAACATACATAAAGAAGTCTAATTTAATCTTCTTAAGTTAATTGAATACCATTACATTAAAGTATGTACTCACCAAAGTTCTGTAATATAATAAAAATATATTATAATAAAAAGTATCAATATGTCCCAGTCGCGCTAAAAACTCGCGAAAGTACGATAATATTTTACGCGACACGCAGCGATGGGAGCGACACACGTCCTGTCTCTGAAAGGCCTCAGCCGGCATTGAGCGGTGGCGTGAATCCGCGCCGATTATATAGCAATACTAAATAATTAATAGTAAAATAAACATATAAGTTATTAAAAAAATATTTGAACCATGTTTTAGAACATAAATGTCTTAATTTACTAGGTCTAAAAGAAAATATAAATATTTCAGATTTCATCCTAAACTAACACGTTTAATATCTCGAAAAGTGGCTACAATTGACACTTTTGAATATACTTTTCTTGAATGAAAACTTACAGTAATCGTGTTTTTTTTTCAGCCATGCACTAAAAAATGTTCTTATTTTTTATAAAGTAATGTTGTAATAAGTTTGTCATATATGGTTTTACTAATATCTAGCATCTGCTTAGACCGTCGATCGCTAGTTTTAAAAAAGGCTTGCATAAACACGGTTCTGATGAGAAAACTAAACAAAAAATTGAAAATGTTTTTCAGCCATGCACTAGATTATAAAATTGCCAATAATATGACGTCAATATCTCATCTATAAATTAAACACATTATGGTTTTTTTGTCCATCGGAAATCATCAATTTTGACTCCAGCATGGCTCTAACGCATGAACCCTCTTAAGGAGTTGTATTGCTGATTCTAATGATTATAATTCAGTAAAACCGTATTTGTTACGGCCGGGAATAATATTTTAATCAACATACAACCTGACACCTAACCTGTAACTTACAAGTTTTGAATTTCTCGGGCTATCTTAGCGCATCCCGTTTTACGAAAGATTTCCTCACCTGAAAGGAAATTATATACTTTTCGTTAAGAGATATAAAATAACCATACTTTTTGCTTCAACACAGTCCAGTAATCAATCGTGACCAAACGTTCCTGTTTTACGACTAATGTTGAAAGTAATTAAACTGATACGGCTCTAATCTCAGCATTTATATTTAGAAACAGTAAAAATATCATCACGCTTTTTACAGAGGCGTTAGATTCGACTCTTCAATCAATGTAAATGTTCCATCTACCCACGATTTCCTGCTTGACAGAATCAAGGCAACCCGATCGAAAAAAAAAATCTTTTAGGCTCTCGTCATATCGCACCGATCAGCAATCGAAGCATATTAAAACCGAGAAAAATCACCTTGTCATGAAGTTCTTTATTTATTTCTTTCTTATAACTCCACAAGAAATATTCCATGTTAATTCACTGGAACGTAAATCGATCGATTAAATGATTACCAATCATTTTTAATTAAATTGTTGCACTTTTACTACTTTGCCGTCATGCTTCGGTTTTTGCACCTCCATACATTTGCATATGAACACGTAACTTCGTACAAAATGATTTGAGTCAGGCGATTTCGTGCTATTAAGTAATTTGTTATAAATAAATTATCTTACTTTGAAAGAAGAGTGACCGATCCAGTGATTCTGTAGTCATTGTTCCCATGGTGTGTACAAGAGATGGTTAAAAAAGTAATGGCTGAATTTCTATTGTTCTCAACCTTACGTAAATATTACGTTTGTGAAAATAATAGTTCAATTCGGTAGTTTTTGGTTGAAGTATCTTCTCTTTAATCAACATTTGTATCGTCGTAGATATGTAAATGTAAATTCTTGCTTGTAACGACCAGAGAATATTTGTAGTTGAATGCAGCATCAGACAATCTCATGTTTGTTCAACTCAAGACTACATATTTTACCGGCGAGACAAGTATTGCCCAAGCACTATACCGTCCAACATGAACTGGTTCTGAGTGAACCAATAAAACATAATACGAGCTCGTCCACTCATCTCATATAGTATATTTGCCTTCGTTCGCAATAACTGTCTTGATTAATAGCAGGACTTTATGGTGCTAAGAGCTACAGGCTTTTTACTTGAGTTTAGGTCACCTAGTCTAAATTAAAGACTGGAAGGACGCCAAGCGTTTGTTCTATTGTCGACGTGTGTCAGTCGTGGTTGTTTTATATTGTCATGCGTGTTGTTGCCTCCGTCAGGCCGCGAAGTGTTGACGAGGCGGGTCGACGAACCTTCTCCACGCAGTATATCGGTCGTTCGGTGACGCGTACGGACTGCCCAATTTTGTTCAACACTGTAACTGTGCCGATCTGTCAAAATTATGCACGCTACTTCCGCCTTTACTTGATCAATATTACGGCATATATTATTTTGACGGATACTTTTATTACTACGTTGTGACTTGTGAATATCGCGGTGTTCCTATTACACGTGCGTCAGTTTGTTAACATTGTGGGTAGTTTTAATTACTGTCCTAGTTAAACTAAATTTGTTCATATTAGTGGCTCCTTAAAGAAGTCGGTCAAGGTATTTAAGCTTAAATTAGGTGAAAATAAGCACGTTATGTGGCGTGTGATCGCCGGATGTTACTCAACGAATCGGACTTTTTGTGTGGGAAGTGCTTAAGATATTTTTTATTGTGCGCGAACATTGTGTGATAATCGTAGTGAGAGATCGTCATTTTCACTTTTGTGCCCACGTCAAGAAAATCATGTGCGTATCTTTGATGCATCTTTATCTGTATATGTGTTTTTTGTGCAACTTGCTGAGCGATTACTTGGAGGATTAGATTGTAATTTAATGCTAATGCTGAGATTTCACAAGTGTGAACTTGGTTTAATCTTAACACAATATACCATTTATTAAACGAGTTTCCATTGAAACTAACATTATCCATTAAAACATTATCAAGTTTCATTCAATTTGTCTTCACAACTTGCTGCTTTCAAGTTTCATTCAATTTGTCTTCACAACTTGCTGCTTTCAAGTTTCATTCAATTTGTCTTCACAACTTGCTCCTTCATTTGAGTGTGACACTTAAATCTGCACTCGTCTTGCAAAAGTCGTTACATCATTAATATTCAAAATGGCCAATGATCAGCATTGGTATGCGAGACACTTTCTTTCCCTTGAAGACGTTATATCTTAAATATTCATCTCTATTGGTTCGTATTCGTTTAACATCTTTATATTCACCGTCACATCATCGCTGATAAGTTTAAGAAATTTAGAACAAGTGTTCCTCAGACAATAGCGGTTCTATGTACTCTAAGTCTAGACATAAAATTAGGCACAAATACAGGTCGTTATACCGACCTGCATTTCTGCATAATAAACTGCCAGTAGCATACCGTTGGCGACGGGTGAATGGTGATTAATATCGCATTTTCGCCCACATACAAACTACATTAAGTAAGTCACACCTCTTTAAGCTGCAAACACTAAGCTCCTACGAAATTTGTACTCCTCGTACTATTGAAATAATAATGGATCGTTTTAAATAATCCTATGGAAAATACATACGTGTGTTGTGTAGTAATAGTGTAATACAATGTAATTGGTTAGTTAAGGTTTATTTTGGGGCCTTTTGAACTTGTTGCGAATTGCGTTTTGTAATTTCGGAGCTATTGTATTTAGACAGATACACAGGCCATTTTCTGACTCAATTTTTTGCAAAAATCGTCACCGTTATCTCTGTTTACGTTACCATCACCTATGTCGCAATCTAGGCATAGATTAATATAGGTGCGTCTTCTTGTTGACCTTATTATCATAAGCTCAAGCGTGTCATCTTGACAATATATTAAAATATCTCCAAACCAAACAAAATCCAATCCTACCAATGGTATCTCATCATGATTCAAGATCTATAACAAAATATTGGCATAGATTGTCCCTGAAAGAAAACGGTTTTTTTTTTCTACACAACCAACAATAAACATCTACATGTGACTTAAGCCAAGTTTTTACCTAGGCCAAGATTTTTGGTAAATAAAGTTAAATTACTTAAACTTACATCTGCTAAACCATAATTATATTTATACAAAGTGTAACGGAAAGGGGGTATCAACCCTGAAGGAGGTGAATGTGCTCATGAAACTCAACAACTTTCCCCAAAGAACATAGGTCGAAATATGAAAAAAAAATTTGGCCCTCCCATAGTAAATCAATCAGCTGGTAGTCAGTTTTGTAAGGGAGGGCCAAATTTTTTTTTCATATTTCGACCTATGTTCTTTGGGGAAAGTTGTTGAGTTTCATGAGCACATTCACCTCCTTCAGGGTTGATACCCCCCTTCCGTTACACGCTGTAGAAGTTAAAACGTCTCTTAACTTTAAGAAACGTTTATAAATAAACCCCTTTAGTTGTATAATATTCGGTAACCCAGGCTTCGCCAAACCAATGCCTTGATGTTACTGACCGTCTCATGGACCCTCCGTGAGACGGTCAGTAACATCAAAGCGTTGCTGGCCTTCCTTGAGGAGCTGGGATGGATCGAATTATCGATTTTCCCACCCGTACGCAAAATACGCGCATTGACGTGGAGTTGCGGACACCGGGCCTGGTGTTTTAACTGTTATTATAATATTCTCACTGAATCTGTTCCATTCCCTACCTAAGCAGAAGGTAGCAGCCATTTTACCTGTTGTGAATGTTTTTAGAAGGTAGTTGTTGCTAATGGACTGATGGGCTATCTTCTTGGTTGTGCAGGTTCAGAAGCAGATGGCACGCGAGTACGAGCAACTGAAGGCGACGGTGGCGACCTTGCAGATGTTCCAGCACGACGGAGAAAAAGCCATCACACCACTTACAGGCAGTGAGTATCATCCTTGTTCTAGTGTAATAGGAATCCTTCCACTATGTGTAGTGGTCCAAAGCATTTTTCTTTGGGGAAGCCACGAAGATTCCCTCCATTTTTTTACGATACATCTAACACAGGGTAATTTGGATTCCCTACCGACTAAAACCCTACCCCCAGACCCACGTCGTAGGTTCGAACCCAGTCAAGCGCTTTACTTTGTGTAAATTATATCATCACCACTGCTCTCAAAACGGTAAAGGAAAACATCGTGAGGAAACCGACATGTCCTAGAACCAAAAACTCGAAGACATGTGACATCTACCAACCCTCACTGGGCCCGCGTGGTAGATTACGGCCCACCCCTTCTCACAGAGAGGAGGCCTGTGTCCCAGCAGTGGGAACATTATAAACTGAGTATACAGGGTGAAATTGAAAACATGCGACAAATCGAAATGGGAGATTGTACTCATCATTGTGAACAACTTTTACTATGAGATAAAACCAGAAATCGCGAAAAAAAAATCAGCTGTTCCCTACATTTATGTTCGCATAACTCGTCAAAATGTAGGGAACAGCTGATTTTTTTTTCGCAATTTCAGGTTTGGTCCCATGGTAAAAGTTGTTCATAATGATGAGTACAATCTCCCATTTCGATTTGTCGCATGTTTTCAATTTCACCCTGTATATGTATGTAAAACCCCACCGTGTTTCTCCTGCTACGTTGAGTCAGAAGCGCGGGATGGTTGGAAATGTTGGAATAGACGATACAAAGCCTTTATTTCCGTAGGATTCTCAATCGATCTTAATTAAACAGGATAATTAATGACATGGGCGTGAACGGTAATTAATATAAAAGCTATGGACGATAAGAACGCTTTTCTGTAACTGCAACTGTTAATATAGCTGCCCTTCATGCCCCATTTCAACTTACCACCCTATTATACTGCTTTTAAAGTCGAATGTTCAAAGTTCTCCAGGACTGAATATCATTAGCACATGTCATAAGAAGTAGTTGACAAAAACCTAGGTTGCGTTCAATGCCACTGCCTGATAACATAACAGTGAATATTTTCCAACTAGTTCATCTGGAAATGAGCTATCACGCTATGTTGGTCGACACTTCCGAAGGAAACAGACGACTATTATAAAACTGGAAATTTTATTTAATTTGGCGCTATTAAAGTTACTTTAAGGCTAGGTACTGGTCCCACTGTTAGCGAGTAGTAAGTTCTCAGAAAAATTGTGAGGGTCGCTTCCTGGCTTTTGGAGAGACAACTGCCATAAGTGGAAGAAAGAAATTAGGGAGATATCTACCTCAAAGCGGATGGGCTCAGACGATGCCGTGATGTGATAAATATAGTATAAAAATACTTTAAAAAATTGTTTTTAACCTACAGCGGGTAGATTGGCATTTCCGTTCACAATTAAGTTTAAATTGTCCCCTTTGTTTTTATTCCGAATAGACTGGCTTATAGACACTGAAAGCTCGAGAATTTACGTGCCCTATTTGTCTTTAGGGTCATCGGTTCTACGGCTAATATGACCGGCCCATTGCCACTTTAGTACAGCACTTTATGCACTTTATATTTATGTCTGTAATCTATATGGTGTACATAATAAAGAGTATTCTATTCTATTCTATTCTAAACTATCCGTCAAAATAATATATGCCGTAATATTGATCAGGTAAAGGCGGGAGTAGCGTGCATAATTTTGACAGATCGGCACAGTTACACTTTAGCTTGCCTATTCTGTGAGCTATGTCGACAATGTTGGTTCTCTGCCGGATCGCCTCATTCCGGATTCTATACCTACCTCAAAGAGACTTCAAGCATAGCTCGTTCCATAGTCCGCTGAGCGACATTGAATTTATGGACTAGCCATACTGGTGAGTGTCTGTCCTCGTTTCGGCTCCGTAAGTCATAGCAACCGCTGGGGTAGACGTGTTGTTGAGTGGAGACCGTGAATCGGAAAACGTAAGGAAGGACGCCATCTAGCTAGGTGTAGCGATGATCTTCGCAGGCTGGCTGGATGAGAGTTGCCCAGAATCGAGCTAAATGACGTGCAATTGGAGACGCCTATGTCCAGCAATGGACTGCTGTTGGCTGATAATGATTGTGATGATAATTTATCTTTATTCTTTGCGCATAAAAATCTCGTTTTTGCCGTTGCCAAATTCCCAATAGGATATAGGTAAATCAGTTTTTATACAGCACAGCAGTTGTAATAGCAGGCAAACTCAATCAAAAACACCAATGTATGCAAAGTTAACGCTTCAACACTTTTTATTCAGGCAGGTCGTAGACTTTTTGACTCATGTTTCTATAGCAAACATTAATAAAAAAAACTGGAGTAGGTTCAATATCCTAACACAATGGACTTAGCCTAGTCATCTCAGACTGAAATTTAATTGCAGTATTTATGCCTCTATAATAGATATATGATTTTTTTTTCGATTGATTAATTTCCGCATTTTGTTTCCTGGTCATAATATGCTTTATTAAGAAGAACAATAAATTGCTAGTACCGTACTTACCTCTTGACCCCTACCTAACCTAAGGGGTCTTCGCTTTGCTTATTTTTAATGACATGGGGGATTTTAGGCTCGATAGTGATTACGTCCGCAGTATGTACTTCTTTACTTTTTCGGATTTTCTACAAAAATCAATTGTAGTTTGAACACATATTATTATTGCAACCGTACTTGTCTATGCTTGAAAACGAAACGCATTTTCAGGAATTGCCCAAAATAATTGAATAAATAGTTTTAAGAGCAGCAGGCTCATGAATCAATATAGAACCAGAACACATTGAAAAATGCATGTACAGACCGCCAGCACATCAAGCTACCCAAAACTGTCTAATTTTCCCAATCAACCTTGAGCCTTAAGCTGTAGCGATAAAGTTGAATGTTTACGTAAACATGGGGGGCGGGTTGGTAGATGTCACATTTCTTTGATTTTTAGGGAAAACGAACTCGAACCTACGACCTACAACTCGTAACTCGCGGTTGTTACCTCTGGGCCACCACTGTTCACCTCACACACTGCTGGACCTCTTGACACGACACGGTTTTGCTTTTGAGACAAATCCATTACATTTATTTTAATTATATTGCCCAAAAAATGGAGTTCCCATAAGATGAGGTCACTACAATTTTTGATGGCGTCATTGTAATATCAAGAACTACTTTTCATGGCCCAAAATTTAACCTAACTGATAAATAATGTACACTTCGTGGAAAGCCTTTCATTTCATGTCTATTATATTGTGGATACCGGTTGATAATGACTGGTAAAAAAAAACAATTTTCGTCCATGTACACCTACGGAGTTCGATAAACTTTAACCTCTAGGTAATATTCAACAACTGGGCACAGTACGTTTATTTCCCACCCTTGAATTATCAAAGAACTTCCTTTATTGAAGGTCTGCTCTAGATTGACAGGTTTCAGCCACCGTTTATGGTTTGCAAGAAACTCGTTTCTTTATTTATGGCTTGAATGGTACAATAGTAGCTCTTGATGGGTTTCGAGTTAAAAAACTTGAGTGAAAGATTACCCTGGGATGTCCAGCTTGTAGCTTACTCACGATTTCTAAAGGCTTTTCAAAGTAATCTGCTGTTAAATCGAATAATAATCTGCTAATCTTCCCACCTGGGACACAGGCCTCCTATCTGTGAGAGGGAGTGAGCCGTAATCCACCACGCTGACCCAGTGTGAGTTGGTAGATGTCACATGTGTTCGAATTTTGGTTCTAGGACATGTCGGTTTCCTCACGATGTTTTCCTTCACCGTTTTGAGAGCAGTGGTGATGGAATAATTTAAACACACAAAGCTCTCGTAAGTCGCTGCCGTTACAACTAGGCCGCCAATGCTTTCAAAGAAATCTAGTGTTCAATGGAATGCCAGCTGTAATTAACAATAAGGACAAGACATGAGATTTGTCAGCAGTTTTATTGAGCATAGATTTTATCAGGCTTCAAAAAGCTGATTAAAGAAACCTCGCTATCCATAAAATTGAAAGAACTGCTTCAGCGCTTGAAAAGTAATTAACTCAAAGACCCATTTCTTTTACCAAAACGGACGCTTAACACGACACTAGATAAAAGAAGAATGGCACACCAGTCAAAACACGCAGATCTAATCTAAGCCATTGTTATATCTGCACAGTCATTCAATAAACTACATAAAACAGCAATCACCAAAACGCTCAATTTCAGTCACTAGATTTCTAACTAAAGTAAAAAGTGAAACCTCAGACTGTTTGATGAGCAAGCAATTAGCAATAAAAGTTCGTTAACCCACGTCATCAGGCCAAAGACGACGGTAATCGACTGCGACCTTCGATAGAACCATTGAACGACCGTTAAAGGCCACTATGTCGTCAATTATGTCACCATTCATGGTGGTACAATAGGGGACGATACCGCGCGCATATTCACCCGTTTGCATTGTCTATTTTGTTTTGGTTCAGGTTTATGCTTTGTGCTTTTAAATTGTGGGGTCTTTATGAATAGAAGTTTTATTGCTATCGGCAATTTGGGGTGGTGGTAAATGATGCGATTGATTCTAGTGATATTGATCTATTTGAGCAATCTAATCTTTTTTTTTCTAAAATTCAACTCTTTGTTGTCCTACAGCTGGAGGTACTGGGGACTCCGATAGCCGTAGTTCGCTTAGCTCCCATGGAGTTTTTAGGGTTCCATACCTCGAAAGGAAAAAACGGAACCCTTATAGGATCACTTTGCTGTCCGTCCGTCCGTCTGTCTGTCTTGATCTTGATTTATCACTTGATCGGTTTTTTTAATATCATCTGCTGTTACGCTTTGGGTTTCGGCAAATACATTTCGTTTAGCCTTTGCCTTACAGATTATCATTGATTCATTATCTAATCGTGGAAGTGAAATGGACAGTTAATTCGATTAAAATCCATGATTTATCGTTATTTAAGTAAGAGTAACCTTGTGTTTGATAAAAATTGCTCGTAACTTTTTCTGACTAGCTTCTGCCTGCGATTTCGTCCCCGTGAAATTTCTTGTTCCCTCGACATCCCGTCGCATTGCATCGCCAACCCGCGGTATTACCTACTACGTTTTCACTAAGCGTTATTTCTTTTTTCTTTTTGCTCGCCTCCTTAGGGTCCTAGCGTGATGTTAATAGCCTTCATCAAGAATTGGGCTATCAATAATACAAGATTCTTTTAAATCCGGCTATTAGTTCCAGAGATTAGCGCGTTCAAACAAACAAACAAACTCTTCAGCTTTATTATTAGTACATAGATTATCATCATCAGGAAACATTTTTAATAACATTGATGTTGATTTTCTGATAATTTTAACATTACCCAATCAATTATCAAAATCACGCGAATGTCACTTGCTTTTTAGGGTTCCGTACCCAAAGGGAAAAACGGAACCCTATTACTCCCGCTCCGCTGTCCGTCCGTCCTTCCGAAGGTCTGTCACCGTGCTGTATCTCATGAACCGTGATAGTTAGACAGTTGAAATTTTCACAGATGATGGTTTTCTGTTGCCGCTATAATAACAAATACTAAAAAACAGAATAAAATAAATATTTAAGGGGGGCTCCCATACAACAGACATGATTTTTTTTGCCTTTTTTATAGATAATGGTACGGAACCCTTCGTGCGCGAATCCGTCTCGCGCTTGGCCGGTTTTTATTATAAAGCACTTTAAAAGGCACTCTTACACTTTAACATCGTCAAAGACTGCACATAAAATTGAGTCAGTCTGACTCTCATCCTGCCGTCTTTGTGTTCACAATTCTTATAATTTTTATCAGCTACAACATCTTACGAGCGAACTGCAGACAAAATTAATCTTTTATTGTGACGAAATTGGCCAAAAACCATTACATACACGGATTTGGAGTTTAATGGCTACTAATATACTCCAAAATGTCTTTAAGAGTTCCGTAAAAAGGAGGTCGGGCTTTTTCTGAATAAGTGCAGTTTTGTTTTTGCTGAGTTTAATATTGCTTTAGTTGCGTAACTATAAAATTTGATTCTTATCTACAAACATTGTTGTAGAAAGTATGATGAATTGTAACACGGAATCCCCGGTGTTTTATAGTTATGCTTTCGGACTGCTTGACCGAATATTTCGTGTCTTATCAGTATCACTTTTATTAACTTCTAGTTGCCTAGTTCGTTTTTGTATTCAAAGCAATCATTGATGAATAATTTGTATGCTGGTTTTATCGTGGTGTAGAACGAATGGTAGGCGACAAATACATTAACCTAAACATGATTTAATACGTCAGTCACATTTACATAATACTCGTGTTTGGAACTGTGTTTGGACTCTTCGAAAAGTCGTTATGATAGGTTAAATACATCCCAAGGTCGTCGGTGACGGCATAAGGATCCATTTTGGGTCCTTGTGAAATAAGGACGGTCATAACGCGTTTTGTCGGGCACTATGCCAATCCTAAGGTATAACGTCACGTTTCCATATACATAGTTATTTACTCATTTACCTTGGTCTGACTGCCTCGTTGGTCGAGTGGTCACAAGCGCCATGCTGAACATGAGGTCCCCGTTCAATTCCCAGGTCGGGCAAAAGTGTTATTGGGATTTTCCATCTGGGACTTCTCAGTAGCAGCCCGGAGTCTGGATTTATGCCCGGTTGATGGCAATAAGTTCGCCCCCTAAGACGTGGGACTTAAACATAACTGGCGAAATGTGGATGTACAGACTCCAGCAAATCAAGCTACTACAGTCTGTCAAATTTCTTTAATAGATTTTCAACTTTGTCGCCAAAGTATTAGGTTCAAAGTTGATTGGGACAATTTTACAGTTTCGGGTAGCTTGATGTGCTGGCGTCTGCACTATAGGGACACCTCTGTCTCACGCTTCGGGGAATATGTTATGTCACGTTCCCATAGAATTACTTATTCATTCACCCTTGTGTCCCAAACTCCAAACTAAGAATCGAACCCGATGTTGCTTCGAGCCTTTATACCTACATGAATGGCGCATTCATACTCTAGATAAGTTTTCAGCAAGATGAGGATCAGAAGTACTAAAACATCTTCAGTATAGAAGACTATTCAAACAGGAAGTCCTCCATTAGACCCATATCGCCAAAACACAACAAGCAATTAATTAAAACTAAAAGCAATTAGTTCTCAAGGTTCGCATTAGTGGGCCCCTCGATAACCGATTCCCTCCATTAACTTTTGACACATGAGGGATGATGGCGAACTGATAGTAACCACTTACTAATTCCACTCTCTGATCAATATAACTACCTACATATGTTTAGCTTTTGACTGCCTTTTGGTTCCTTGCGGAGTGGGGTAGTTATATGATATCCCCGTATCGAGTATTATTGGGTTTTCTATTAGAAAATTCTCGGTACTTATAATAAGCAGCTTGAAATCCAGATTTGTTCCCGTCAATAAACTCGTTCATTATATGGGACTTGCAACATTACTGGCGAATTATGGGTGTTCTATACCCCATATGTCTAAACCCGCGGGCTATACAGACGACATGTTATATAATTCCGATTTTTCAAGACCTGTTATTTCGCTATTTGGCTGTATGGTGTGATTCAATTAATGTGGGCCTCTCAATGTCGTCCAAGTTCTACGCAGGTAACGCTTTTACGCGTAAATTGGTGCGTAATCGAGCGTGTCGGAAAGATAAAACTAAGTAACGGCTTTCCCTGGGCGTCATTAAATCTCAATAAACGCAATTACGCGTGCCATTAGACATGGTGACTATAACCTGTCGGGTGACTATCGATTTTCGTAGATAATGAATTAATAACATGCGTGTAATGGCTTTAACTTTGTGTTGTACTTAGATCGTTGCTTTTTTAATGTATTTCCAAATAATAGGTCATAGGTCGTGAGCATTAACCTGTACAACCGTAAGCGTTAATTGTCTGTTTGACACGAAGCATGCAAAAGAAAGTAGCAGAAATAGAATTCGGGAAAATCACATCATACATTTTAATGAAACCTCCGACCCCTCCGTGCCTCGGAAAGCACGTTAAGCCGTTGGTCCCGGCTGTCATTCGTGGATCTTTGACAGTCGTTACGGGTCGTCAGAAGCCCGAAAGACTGACAAGTAGACTTACGAAGGGGTATCGTTTTAGCCAGTAACTGGGTTGTGAAGGTCACATAGGCAGTCGCTCTATGTAAAATACTGGTATTCAGCTGCATCCGGTTAGACTGGAAGCCGACCACAACATAGTTTGGAAAAGGCTAGACAGAGAGACATTTGAATGAAACAAAGAATAAGCGCATCCTCTAACAAAATATTCTTGTGTCATGGCAACTGATTCTTTCTGTTTTAAAAAAGTTCACGGAATACAGATTTGCAGTGTATGAACTTATCAACTTAGTAGTTTACTGATCTGTCCTAATTGCCTATTTTATTTACTGCTGCCAAATACTAATTCGCCTTTCACTCACTTCAGAATCTGTAGCAGCCATGTAGTTTATTTTTCGGGACTGAGCGCGCATTTTTTATTTTTATTTTGTTTATAAACGCTTCTTGCAGTTCAACCTATGAGGTTGTCGTCTGCTTAACCGGGCTTGCCTGTGGATGCCTCAATAAATTAAGGCCATCCAGGGCGAGCGCGCATCGCCGGCGCAGTGAAATATATAGTACTTTTATTTTATTTATAAAAACAAAATCAAACTATCAATATATATATATATATTATATTATATATTTTTTTATAATTGATATTGTTTAAGCAATTATTGGAGACTATTTTGGTATAAATACCACGTGAAAATGATGTAGAAGTTCGGAGATATTCAGACTTGTTTCCAGTAGAAAATTGAATTAGGTCTAGTCATTTTTTCTTTTTTTATGAGGTATATAACAAAAATTTATTTTATTATTATAAAAGTATATGATATTTGTGATATGAGAAAAATTGTTCTGATGGATTATATTAAACAGAATCTGCAAATTAGAGCTATCAAATCATCTCTCCATGAGTTTTTGCTTAAACATGCATCGGGAGAGCGATTATTGCTACATAAATAGATAAATAATAGAAAAAATCGCTTTATTATTATTGTAGAAGGTGCCAACGCTATTCGCTACTCAAACGTTAAAGTCTGCTAAAGGAAATTGCTATTGTCCGTTCCATTCCGTACAAGAATTTTTTAATAAAACCTGTCTGTCACTTCTGCCATTTTGCTAATTTCCGGTACGCTTTCTTATCCACACTGGCGGTAATTTATACAACATTTAATTAATTTAAAGGCATTAAAGACATACGACTTTGGTGCGAGGTGATGCCTGAAAGTTGTCCAACAACTTTTAGTTGCAAACTTGCAATACAGCTGTTGTGCAGTGCCAGAGCTTATGTTTGTGTGTTAAAGACGAGAATATTAAAAACAAAATGATTACTGAACCGTTCTTCTTAAAGGCTGTCAGTGACTTATAAGGGTTGGAGTTCATCCTTATCTGATACGTAACGGTAAGTGCTCTTAGTTTTAACCTGTTCCAATATGTCGGTTAATTTCCGTTCAGCATAAATTGTAATAAAGCAGTTTACGTCTACTTTTATTCCAGTGTCGGATATACGTAATTGAGTTTAATAGTTTGCCAGGGAATTGAAGCAGCTGTGCTTTGTGTGTATGCAATTGCTGCAACGTTTTAATTTAGCTTCCAAGAAAATAAGTCGGCAATTACTGGAGTACAAGAAGTTGAGACATAGTTGTGAAAAAAGTGGATTGATTAAGAGAACTCTCTGTTTTCACTTTAACAATATTGTGAGATGATAGAGGTAAGCATGAGGGACATGGTGTATAGTTCACTCAACCTCCATAGAAAAGGGAGGATCCTTCCACCGGACGGGTGCTGTGTCCGGTGAATATGCTATAATACTAGTCGCGCGGTAAACTCTGCTTGCGCGATGCAGGACTTTGCGTGACGTCATTGTGGTACGTACTTCGCATGTGGCGATGTAGATGCCGCCACAAGATATCGAATATAGTGTAGTATTTTATACAACATAATATGATTGCTGTAGGACTTTCGTTAAAGAAATATAAACTGGCAGAAGGGGACCATAGCGCCGGACAGAAGACGAATGACGTACCCTGTACTCCTAGAATTTTCCGAGAAGCTCCCCAAGCCCACTGCATTTTCAATAAAACTTAGCTTAAGCTTCTTGCCCATCAATAAACATTCTTCTCTCTTATTTTACAGACTACGAGGACCTGCCAACACGCGACCAGATGTGGGGCCCCGCGCCGCACGAAATTGACCCCGACATATGGCCCCCGCCGCCCGACAGGGACCCGAATTTGTGGCCCCCACCCACCAGCGTTGAACACAAGTTAGTACACCTCTACTAGTAAGGCCAACGCAATCCATTGTGTGATATCTCGTGGAGTAGCTTACGGCGTTTTACGATAACAGAGCCTATAGCTACGCGGAGTCGGAAAGCTTATAAAGTCAGGCTTGTTCTGTGTTCATCTTCCTTTCTCTCTTTTTCTTTCTCCACAATTCACATTGCCAATTTACCGCCCTTACGGGTAATGTAGGTACATCTGAATGATCACCAATATGGACCAGCCAGCTTGACGAATACTGGCCTCCCAAGGCGATTGACCCCCAGATTATGTCATGTCATTTGTTTTATCGAAAGATGCTGACTTCGGTCATTAGTCGGTACTTTTCGGAAGCTAGCTACAAAAGCTAGGTTGACAAGCTTGATGGCTGTTCCAACAATGTCGAAACACCATGTTCATTAGGACTTTCTGCAAAGGAAGTTTGTTTGTCTTCAGCTGGACTCAGCATAACTGCAGTAGGATTTGAAGGTCGGGATTTTTTTTGTTTTTATTTAGTATCTCCAACAAAAGATATACAAAAGACATGACACAAATAATGGACAACATCAGGATTAAATAGGTGTACTGCTTCACTGTGGCTAAGTAATTACAGCCGCACGGGTCGATCGGTCAGGTTAAGCTACGATTGCCGCGGTTGGTCCGTGGATGGGTGACCATCTTCACATACCAAGACCGCTCCGTGCCTCGGAAAACACGTTAACACGTTAAGCCGTTGGTCCCGGCTGTCATTCGTGGATCTTTGACAGTCGTTACGGGTTGTCAATAGCACGAAAGTCTGACAACCAGTCTTACCAAGGGGTATCGTATTACCCAGTAATTGGGTTGTGGAGGTCAGATAGGTAGTCGCTCCATGTAAAATACTGGTATTCAGCTGCATCCGGTTAGACTGGAAGCCGACCCTAACATAGTTGGGAAAAGGCTAGGCAGATGATGACTGCTTCACTTATAGAAGCACAACATGCAAGTTAACAACTAAGGTAACAAGGCTGAAATATTAGCGATTGTTTGTTTGTTTGCCATGTTGTCGTTGCGTTATATCAAAAATGCCTTTTTCGTCGAAATACGTCGTAACACAGTATGAATCAGCGTCGAAAGAATCCTTGATCAACAATATTTGTATAAAACTTGTTGACATCCTTTTCCTCTATTTGTTTGTGGTTCTACCTGCCGAGCTAATTAAGTTATGCGGTTAGCTATGTTTAGCACGTTGCAGCTAAAAGGAACAGTTGCAGTTAGCACGTGGTCGTGCTGCATGTGCTAACTAGTTTAATAACTGCCACGTGTTGCCGCGTGTTGTGAAACTGCAACAGTGACACTAAAACAATGTTTTGTTTAAACTGAATGAAAGTAGTTTCGCAGAAAGGAGATGTTGTATCCTCCTAGCACAGGTATATATTTTACTTAAAAAGAGGTCCCTATGTAAGATTTATTGTAAAAGTTGTACAAGTTTCTGAAATAAACTTTTTGTATTTTTTTTTTATTATATTCAATAGTGGGTTAGTCCATAGACATAAGAAAGGATTCTACGGATCCCATCACATCGATATCGTCCATTAGCTGGCTATAAACCTACTCTGTATTGTACGTCTATTTCTCCTTATTTACTGAAATATGTAGATATATATATATTTTTAATCATTTGCTTACGACGAGGTTAAATATCTAAAACCCGCCTCAAGAATCATCATCTGTCTAGCCTTTATCCGACTGGGGGTCCGCTACCAGTCTAACCGGATGCAGCTGAATACCAGTATTTTACATGGAGCGACTGCCTATCTGACCTATAGTGCCCAGTCATTGGGCAAACGGATTCTATTTTATAACTGATATTGTGTGAGGCCCAAAAATAATCAGACAGTCACAACATTACCTAATTCAGTAGTAGTAAAACTCCAAAAGGTATCGTTACATCTTCGTTTCACTTCGTAATCATTCGGAAATGAGTTGCGTAGGTGCAGATGTGTCGAAGGTCAATAATGTTTGCAACATAAACATTAAGTACAATCGAACAAGGTATTTGGTATACAACAAGCAGCTTACTTGCCTAGCCTCATGGTAAGACTGGTTGTCAGACTTTCGGGCTTCTGACGACCCGTTGTTATCGTCACACAGAATAAGTGAATATTGGCAGTCCACTACACTTCCAATATTCACTTATACTTTGTGATGACAACAAAGATGAATATTTTTGCCTGTATAGCTAACACCTTGGTTGACTGTACTTATATAATTATGCAGAAACAGCTGTTTGTTGTAAATGACGTTTTAACGCACAGGTGTTAACATTAAAACGGATTTTATGATCTTGGTTTCAATAAATTGATTGACCTAAATAGTTATATTAGTTTTGCATGGTTTCGATTTTATTCGTTGATGAATCGGTTTGTTACAAGGATGCCATGAATTATGGGTGCTAACACGAATGGTCGATTCCAATAATTTACCGACTGTTACTGGTTAAAATGAAGACTTTTGTATATTTATAATAATGAAGCAAATACCTCATAGCTTTGCATAGTAGACCCTCCTATATGGAAGTAGCTATCACTGGTCAAATTTGCTTACGAATCCATTTTTTTTCGTGTTTTAGTTTTTTTGTCATTGTTCTTCTCAACCAAAGCACCTGCCATCTAATCTCTTCTCCACCCTTGGTTGACAAGTAGAGCATGCCTAAGGCATTCAGTCCGCCTTTGTACCTTTTTGTAAGCAAAGTTTAAATAAGTAAATATGCCCAGTTTAGCAATAAAAAATATACTACCATTGGTAAGCAAAATTATTCGTTTTTGTTTATAGGAACTGGGCATAAACCTAATTAAAAAGATGAGACCATAATAATTTGCATTATTATAATTCGCTGTGTGTGCTTGCTGCTTCTGGAATGGTAAGTGCGAAGCCTCCGGAGTTGTAGATGTTCACAGGAGCCAGAGACCACTTCTATTAGATGGGTCGCCAGAGAGCAGTGGTGGCCTCGTGGTAGCGGCCCCGACTTACGAGCTGTAGGTCGTGGGTTCGAACCCAAGCAGGCGTTTTACTTTGTGTAAATCATTTCATCACCACTGCTCTCAAAACGGTGAAGGAAAACATCGTGAGGAAGCCCATATCCTAGAACTAAAAATTCAAAGTCATGTGTCATAGGTATACCAACACATACTGGGCCCGCGTGGTAAATTACAGTCAACTTCCTCTCGAAGTGAGGAGGCCTGTGTCCCAGCAGTGGGAAAATTATATACTGATTATGGGTCGACAGATTGTTTGCCATACATTAAAAATAGCACTACCCTTCTTTTGGGCTCCATCGTAGTCGAGCAAAAAGAGCCGCTCCCAAGTTGCGGGACAAGACCTGAAAACCAATTCTCGTAATTAAAAATCTTCAAAAGCTAGGTGCGATGTCATCTCAGCGACAATCATTGTCAAAAACTTTAAGGTATTTTTGACAGATTGAGACTGAAATCAGACTGTGAACGTTCTTAAAATTACGAGATTTGTCCCGTTGTTTTTATACCTTTTGCGTCCATTTCCTTATAGCATTCTGCATGCGTAATTCCTTACAAAAAAGGCAACATTAGAATTACTGACATAACAATGAAATTATTCTGTTAATATCGTGAATTCGTGATGCTCTTAATGAAGTTATTAACTTTTTGTTTTAATTTTTTATAGACGATGAGATAAAAAAATATCTACAGCTGTTTCTTGTTATTACACAATGCATAAATGTTCTTGATGCATCTAAGTAAGGGGCTGTTCATTTATTACGTAAGACAATTTCTAACCCCCTCCCCCCTACGTAAGAAAAAATAAGACTCGAATGAACCCCTACCCCCTTTGAATCTTACGTAAGATCAGTATCTACCAAAAATGAAAAGAAAAAATAGCAAACAATTTTTAAACATAAATATTTGCTTACTTTTGTGGTCTTACGTAAGAATAATCTAGACCCGTCTCACCCCCATGTAATAAAATATATGAGTTGTTCGGACCCCTCCCCCCCCCCCAAATCGTCCATCATCCCCTAATAAAAATAATTAGATGACATCAGGTGGTAAATATACCTACAATTCTATGTAGACCTATAAATAACTTAGTTTATGACAAGTTGTACTGATAAAATATTATGTTGATGTTTAAATTAAATACAAATATGACAAAGGTGTAGATCGTAAAGATGTTCCAATCGTTTAAATAAAATAAATTGTCTTAGTTATCAGAGTTTACAAAGAATGCAACGTTTGTAATAAGTTACAAAAATTAATAATAATTGTAATAATAATAAGAAGTCAGGATAACAGTTTAGATAAGTACACAATCGCATTACTTGTAATAATAGATAATAGTTGGAAAATCTATCTTATATCTTATGTATATAACGCCGGGTCATACAGTAAATAAATAAAATCTTGGTGAACCACCCTGCAGCTAGGAACTTTTAAGAACATTGTTCCTTCAAGCTTTGCAATTTTGAAGACAACTTTAACCCACTTGTTGTGAAATTTTTGATGCTGTTCAGTATACCATAAAATACAGCTGTGTGCATAGTCCACCTTTCCCCATGGGGAAAAGCCATGAGTTAATATATGCACAGTGAACCAATACGAACCGCATCTATATTCACACTCAAAACCAACCAATTAGAACATCATCCTTATAAGAAAACTGTTCCTAAATCATTGTACATTATCCACAGAGGCCCCCCCGCAATGAAATCGGCACGAGCTAACCCACGGACGGCGCGCACAGACAACAAGAGGCCGACACCGGGCAACCGCAACGCCACCTCCTCGCAACGGAAGACCTCCGACGTTAGGAATCCGAAGAATGCAGCAAATAAGGCACACAGCGGTTAGTAACAAAAGGCTTTCCTTGCTTTTTCTGTACCTTACAAATGTACTGATTTTAGACCACTGTCCACTGCGACACAAAGGTTTCTTGCCGAATTCTAAAGGTAGGGAACTCATCAATCCTTGATACTCTCTGCTGCTTGCAAGGAAAAGACAGCTGACAATGGTCACTATTCTGTTGTTCACAAACTAAACTCAATTTAAGTTCAGCGCATCTTTTTCTTTCTATTTCAAGAAAAGGACACATGATAAATATTACTTTGGTCCTGTCAAATTAAGATACTCCATAGACAAGTTTAGACGTGATTAAAAAATTGGCTACTAAAAGTCCGTCAATTTACGTCAGGCGCTGACATAGACATATATATATGGACTGGAAATACCTACGAAAAAAGGGTGCCTACCTACAACTCATATTGTCTCAAAAAATGGCTGCCATTGCTAGGGTTGTATCAATCAAGGAACATTGGTGTTACTATAACGAGTATCGATACTAAATACGAGTCGTACTAGTTATCACGTTTGGATCATAATATAGTATCCTAACTTATAGTCCGTTCTAACTAAGGTTGCCTACTTTATAGTAACGTATCCTAGTTTATTTTCGATAAACATACTTTATAATTTTGCATAAAAATACAGTATGCGAAAATACTTTATTTCTAATATTTTGTTATGCGTAAAAGACTCATATGAACTATTTATCGATAGGTACAGACGCCAGCACATCAAGCTACCCGAAACTGTCAAATTATCGCAATCAACTTTCTTCCCTGAAAATAAAATTAATGCCAAGTGTTTTTTCGGCACAGAATTAAAAAACACTTTTTAATTGCATCACGTTTACGTATTAAAGTGAAGGAAAACAGCGTGAAGAGATATGTATCCATATGCCCAAAAACAGGTGCTTTCGCATATTATACCTTTGGGTTGGAAGGCCAGAGAGCAGTAGTTTCTGTTAGGTATGCGGACCCTAGTGAAAAAAAAGATAATCACTAGGGTGAATGAATAATATAAACTTCCCATAACATTCTCCGTGAATGGGATGGGATGCTTATATTATTGTGTTAATGAGTGGTGGAGTAAAAATAAAATAAAAGTATTTTTTTTTGCCTTTGTTTATTGGTATGATAATGATTAACAAATATAACGTTCAATTATCGTTCAAATATAACGTTTGATTAGTAAAATAGGCTTACAAAAGTAATACTTTGCGAATGCGATGCTTTGGGCATCTTTTGTGATTGGTCCAAGGCATTCAATTGTATTCTTCATGAAACCTTAATCAGGAAACTTTTTCTTTAGTCCTTCATTTTTAGGAAACCTATAAAAAGTGCAAGTATTTTTATCAATAAATAATTTTGGTTACAGCTATATTATATTAGCATATGAAACTAAAATCAATAGGAAACGTCAGAAGCTATGTGCACGGTTCCAATTGGTGGTTTCTATGGAGAAGAGTCGGCAAGAAACTCCACGGTTACTCAAAATAATTGGCTTTTACAATGTTAATAGGTAGGGGAGGACAGTGTAGGCCTGTCAACAAGTACCGGGTACTTAAAAAATAGAAGACATTGTAAAAGCCAATTGTTTTTAAAAGAGTAACCGTGGAGTTTCTCGCTGGTTCTTCTTAGGAAACCACCATTTGGAACCGTGCATCTAGCTTCTGACGTTTCATAAGTGCCCATGTAGGTTTATGTGAAAGAAAATATTTTGATTTTGGTGCTGCGAACCACGGGCCGGACCTAGCAAGGTCAATTGGAGCTAATAAGACGCAGGACTATTTATGTTAACATAGCAGAATATACCGATATCGTTCCAGCGGAGGAACTAGTTCCGGAAACTATTAGGCAACGGTACAACACTATTCTATTATGACATATTATTGTAAACAAACGAATGAATTAACAAAATAATAAAAAGGTCTGTTATACGGAAATTCACCCAAATATCAATACTTTAGCCATAAATTCATGATCGCGTTACAATTATATCATCGAATGTCTATTATTGTATGTGTTATTGCATGAAAACCGGTTACTAACCTGTGCAAAGAAAGTTGAGGTTGATTTTTATTCTTCCTTGCACCACACTTCACAATACAACACACAGGCATGTTGAATTGCTGTTTTTCAACATTTACATGCAGTTTTAAAGGTAAAGTCCTCGTAATTTTCTCGCAAATCTCAATAATACAAAAAATAAACAACCATTTGACAGCTGAACTACCACGAAACTTGGCGACAAAGATGGCTGCTCTGGCACCTACCTACAACCGTGTATAGAATAACAGGGCATCTCCTGTTATATCCCATCTCAATGGGCGCTGACTAATTTGACAGGACTAAACTAATATTTATCTTCTGTCCTTTTCTTAATTAAATAGAAAGAAAAAGATGCACTGAACTTAAATCTAGTTTAGTTTGTGGACAAGAGAATCGGCGCCAATGTTGTGTAAATGTAGTTATCCAAAATGAATAACCTAATACGTCGCCGTATAATTTGCTATATTATAGTGGCTTCCAAATTCCATGTACCCAGACATTACAGCTTTGTTTTTCCCTATTGATATTCCCCAAGTTATGATGATTTTGTATTAGGGAAAACACATGTCATGGATCTTAAGATGCAAAGGCACGGCAGGGCAAAAATGAATACATAGTACATAGTGATTACATAGTAGTAGGAAATAACTCGTATTCATTTTTCATCTACCTCGAAGTGTTATGATATTTTACGTAAATAATCAGAGGAAGCTACAGCGAGATGGTTTCATAACAATCTGTGGTTAGCGGTTGATTGACTCAATACAAACGCTAAATAAATTGCATACAATCGATTTATCATAACAATGTTTTAATAATAATACGTCTCAGTAGCTTTAAAAGTTTGTACGTGGTTACGTTAAGTGTTTTTGTTCAAGGAAAAAAAATCTTGAAGTAAAAAGGTACTTCAAATAGGAAGTAGGTTGCTATTGGTTACAAATATAGAAGCACACAAATTAGAATCAATGTTTACTAATTAATTATACGCGTATTTTGTATGCGAAGCACGATGCTCCGTGCTCTTAGTTATTAACCCATATACTGATTGACATTTTGCGTTTTAATAGTTATCCAGTATAGCTTCTTGCTGGCTAGATAATTTGTTTTAGTTGGATTTTTTTTATTATAATTATTGATTTATTTATCGTATTTAGATATCAATAGCCATCACGTCTGCAGGGTTTCGCTAGCTATCTTATTTGACCCTATTCGTACATCTTTGACAGTCGTAACGTGTAGTCAAAAGCCCAAAACCAGTCACAACCAGACAACCAGTCTTACAGCGGGAGTCGTTTTACCCAGCAACTGGGTTGTAGAGGTCAGATAGGCAGTCGCTACATGTAAAATACTGGTATTCAGCTGCATTCGGTTAGACTGGAAGCCGGCCTCAATATAGTTAGGAAAAAGCTAGGCAGATTGATTGACTACAAAAGGAAAGAGAAATCTTGCATTAGAAAAGACTACTCACGGCACAGGGAATTCTAGTGTGAAGCAGTGAATTTATGTATAGGGTGCAATTTTTGAACAATATGTTTTATTGTATTTATATGAAGAATGTAGGCAAATCATTTCCGAGCAGTGCAAAAATACTGCATAAAAAAATAATTGCATTTAAGATTTCGAATCTTAGTACTTTTTTGTCACACAAGACGTGCTCTAGAAACCTTGTTGATAAAAACTAACAATTCTGCAAAAAAACAGGAATTACCATCTCTTAACAAAATCCACGTCTTATTACTTGTGTCAGTATTACATAAATAATAATAGATGTTTGCAGAGTATGGACGTAAAACGTGCTCACAGCTCCGCAGAGCCTTAATAAAAAAATGTATACAAGAAGGCCATAGGACAGGCACAAAACCTCTGTTTGGTATACACGAAACAGATAGTTCAGAAGGTTAACTCAAAGAGTCATTATAAAAAATCACACACAAAAGATTTCGTGGTTTTATTTGTGCTATGGCAAACAGCAACGCTAATTGCATAAAGTGCTAGTCAAGTATGAGTGAATTTACCATTACATTTGCTTCTAAATAAAGTGATTAATAATTCATGTATTTTATTTTTAGCCTCACTGTAGGGCAAAGGTCTCCCTTTCTCCTTTCCACTTCTCTGTCTTGAGCTAGTGTGGACTAATCCTGTCTGTAGTCGTCAAGCTGCCAATTAAAAAAGCACATCAATTTCTTCTTTCCGATGTGCACGATAGGAATTCCCGTCGATAAAAATGGCAAACTTTCTTCCCCTTTAGGGGTGACTTTTCAAAAATCTTTCGTTACTGCTCACTTGCGTCAAATAAGGAGCTCTTGTGCTAAATTTCATGCAGAGGCAAATTTCAGGCTGTGCGTTGTCTACCAGTGAACGAACGAATGAATGAATGAATGAATTCTTTATGCCTGCAAGATAAATATTTAGCGCAAGTATGTGCCAGCCATTGCAAGTAAACTGCATGTCACTGTATTACATCTGATGTCGATGTTTACATACAATTGTTGCATATTGGATTAAAGATGGGTAACGATGAAAATTAGTAAATTATCTTATGTCAATTTTTTCCAATATCATGTACTAGAATGGCCTTGGTCAGAGCTATTTTGATGCTACTATGTTAGCCCATACATATATCTCACCCATTGATCTAAGTGGATCTTCTGAACTTAACACTTTATGTGATTACTTAGAGAGACGATATTAAATGTTCTCTCACGTACATTGCAGCTGGGTTTAGCAATAATGTTACATTTTATTGTTAGCATTTGTGAGACTCTTTAGTCGTTTGGTTTGATTGTTACGTGAATTTGAAATTAAGATGATGTTATACAATTAATACTGTGCTTAAAGGCAGGTGTAAAACAGCTGTAAAGTTGACGTATACATCGCGTTTTGTGGCATACTTTTGTATCTTAATCCATGGGTTTTAACTTCTAATTTAGTTCATAGTAATCAATATAGATGTACCCATTTACGTTGAATCTTTTGAGTCAGTACACTTCTAATGTAACTAGTTGATTGCAATCAAATCGCCGCTTTTTCTAGTCATTCAATCTGATAGGTACGCATTTAATTCAAATTCATTCATATAGTTTTTACATAATAAACATCTTGGTCATAGTCGTTATCTTGATAATCTCAAAAGTAACGTGAAGCTAATTTGCATCGTAATCAAATTATATGAAAAGCTGTTTGTTTTATTCAGGTCAACCCTATATAAAAAATTGAGACTTTCCAGCAGTTTAGAGACTTCATACTTCTTCTTTTCGTGTCGATGGTACTCTTCCTCATTGTTTTTTTTTCTATACAAAGTGCAACGTGTAACGTTAAATGCGCAAAACCTGAAAATAGTTTGATCAGAATAACGAGTAGAATTAATTGAACCATTTTTAATATAGGTCACATTTTTCAAAAAAATCTTGATTAAAAACGTTGCCGTGTCTATTTCTTAATAGGTCAAGCAAGCCAATGTCAGCGCGGCGCATCGGCCCGGTGACGACTCCTCCCTCGGTAAAGCGTCGTCGAAGAAGCAAAAACGATCAGAATGGCCAGTAAAACTAAAACAGCACACAAAACCTTTAAATTTTTTTAATGACTTATTTTATCTCTGAAATAGGTCAATTGAATTAAAAATCAGTTGGGGTGTCTGAGGTTTTGCGCATTTAACGTTACATGTTGTATACAACATTTAACGTTAAATGCGCAAAACCTGAAAATAGTTTGATCAGAATAACGAGCAGAATTAATTGAACCACTTTTTAATATAGGTCACATTTTTCAAAAAATCTTCATTAAAAACGTTGCCGTGTCTATTTCTTAATAGGTCAAGCAAGCCAAGGTCAGCGCGGCGCAGCGACGTGGTGACGACTCCTTCCTCGATAAAGCGTCGTCGCAGACGCAACAAACGATCAGAATGGCCAGTAAAACTAAAACAGCACATAAAACCTTTACAAATTTTTTAATGACTTATTTTCTCTCTGAAATAGGTCAATTGAATTAAAAATCAGTTGGGGTGTATGAGGTTTTGCGCATTTAACGTTACACGTTGTATAGGTATGGTTTGAGCCCAGTAGCTGGCCACTTTAATTGCAGCATCAGTGGCATTTTTAGGTCATCCAACACACTCCAGCATGGTCTGATCAGAAGCACTGCACCCGCACTGGGTGTTTGACTTCATACTAAAGATTAAGTTCGACTTCAAGTTAGAAGTTGAAAGTTGCATTTCTGTTTCTTTTACAGCAAAAACAAAAGACACAAGCAATAAGGATCACGGCAAAGATAAACAAGACAGAGACAACAACAATGGCGACACGGAGGACGACGAGAAACATAAAGATGAAGAGAGAAGGTTCGAGCCCCCGTCCGCGGCTGACGGCGACCTCGTCGATATGCTCGGTAAATATATTCTCAACTAGCTCCACCTCGCGGTTTCACCCACGTAACTTTCGATTCCGTGGGAATATCGGGATAAAAAGTAAGAGCTTTAAGTAACAGCTATATACCTATCAAGTTTCATCGCATTCGGTTCATTAGTTTTTGCGTGAAGAAGTAACAAACATATTATATACTTCCCGCTGCGCTGCGTGAGGCCACACCGGCCACTTTTGTTTAGATTGACATTTTTGAATTCGTAATATCTTTTGAATGGAATGACCGATTTGATTAATTCAAAAAGCAATCTACAGACATTAAAACAGTCTTGAATACGAAACCATTTATTTGGATAAGGATTTATACAAAGGTATAGATAACGTGGCCTGATTTCGGTCGGCATTTCTATCAACTTTTAAAATGTAAAAAAGTAGTTATAGTGACATAACTACAATAGTTGGACATATGGTATCGCGAAGTTTTTTGTAGATATTGATATGTTCTTTAATATTGTAGAACATTCTTTTTGTTCTATGTGGGTCGTCTTTTTTGCCATACACACAAGTCCTAGAAATCAATAAAAATGCATGATTTATGCAATTCAAGAATTTAAAAGGACCCATGTCATGGTGATAATTTTTTGTAATTTTTTCTTCTAATACCATATTTTTAATGTTCCAGAGCGTGACATAGTACAAAAGAACCCCAACATCCGGTGGGACGACATCGCGGACCTGGCGGAGGCCAAGCGATTGCTGGAGGAGGCCGTAGTCTTGCCCATGTGGATGCCCGACTTCTTTAAAGTTAGTACTCATCATTATTATTATAGAAAACAAAAAAAAAGAAGAAAATCATGCCCCATTTCCCAGGGGCCATGTTATGAAGTATTCCTTCATTTTCTACTGCGAGAGAGAGATGAGGCTACATATGACTGATAGCACCATCCCCTTTTCGCATGAAATCATGACGTCATTAATACGGCTCTGGACTATATTTTGGTGCAACTAGATTATGGTCGATCGTGTAGGTATTTATCGCTCTAGGTAAGGCCGAGTGAATGTGGCCTGAGACCAGTCGCCTTATTATTATTATTGTTAATTCCGACCAGTACGACACCCACGACCAAATTTAATACGTCCGAAAAGGGTTAATCATTTATGCACATTGTAATAGATCATATAATTATTTACAAAATACAGAATTATTTACCTACTCTTGCAGCAAACTGATCACTCATTCATAACCGGCTAACAGTGTACTAAAATCTCCTTCTCCAACATTACAGGGCATCAGACGACCTTGGAAGGGCGTGCTGATGGTGGGCCCGCCCGGCACCGGGAAGACCATGCTGGCCAAGGCCGTCGCCACCGAGTGCGGGACCACGTTCTTCAACGTGTCCTCGTCCACCCTCACCTCTAAGTACCGCGGCGAGTCCGAGAAACTAGTCAGATTGCTCTTTGAAATGGTAACTATTTATATTAACTTGCATAACATAATCTACAGGGTTAAATTAAATTGGCTGGCTAAACCCCGCATACGCGATGGGTATCGATACCTAAACATGATAAAACAATAAAGAACGACCACTACCCGAATGCAGCTGAATACCAGTATTTTACATGGAGCGACAGAATATCTGATCTGCACAACCAAAGTTATACCTGCAAACTTAACCTCTCACACGTCGAATGTACACCACGTGTACAGGTAACAATAAAATTTGTATTGTGTCTGCTAATTGGCGCGCGACGGGTAATTTTTTAGTTTACTGCAAACCTGAATATAGTTTGTTCAGAATAAGTAACTGAATCGATTCCAATAATGTTTATACCATGTTATATTTTGTCCCAAAAATATTTAAAAAAGCTAACAAGTTGGACACCGAGCGACACTAAATACGTATCCGCAATCATATGCGCACAACACAGGTCACAGCCGGTCGGCCGGCGGCGCGTGTTAAGTGGTAACCAACTTTTTGTACGGACAATCAGGTAACATAACAAGCTTATAACTTCGTGATTGTTCATAATACAGTTTTGAAATTTTGTACATAGATTCTTTACATAAAAATATTAGACACGTGTTTCGGGTTTCCCATATACTAAAAATAATGTTCTATAACGAAGGTGAGCACTAAAGAAGGATTTTTGAAAATCATACCCTACTAGGGTTAAATGGCGGATGAAAGTCTGTATAGAAGTTCATAATTTTTGACGATGGAAAATCCCGATGGGCACATTGCTAGTTTATCGCAAGTATTAATTTTTTTTGTTTCTCTATTATAACCATTACTGAAATCGTTTCCAGGCCCGGTTCTACGCGCCGAGCACGATATTCATCGACGAGATAGACTCGCTGTGTTCGCGACGCGGGTCGGACAGCGAACACGAGGCGTCGCGACGCGTCAAGTCAGAGCTACTCGTGCAAATGGACGGACTGGGCTCCGCCAACGATGAGCCTGCTAAAGTAAGTGTACTCTGCTTGTTCATTAATTCGTCAATACACCATAAAAAAACTCAGTTAAACGTGTCATTGACTTGAAGAGTATAGAGTTCACTTGACACTTCTCGTCGCCATTCATCATCTGCCTAGCCTTTTCCCAACTATGTTGGGGTCGGCTTCCAGTCTAACCGGATGCAGCTGAATACCAGTATTTTACATGGAGCGACTGCCTATCTGACCTACACAACCCAGTTACTGGGTAATACGATACCCCTTGGTAAGACTGGTTGTCAGACTTTCGGGCTTCTGACGACCCGTAACGACTGTCAAAGATCTACGAATGATAGCCGGGACCAACAGCTTACCGTGCTTTCCGAGTCACGGAGGGGTCTTGGTATGTAAAGATTGTCACCCATCCACAGACTAACCGCGGCAAGTGTAGCTCAATGTGATCAATCGACCCGTGCGGCTGTTATGACTTAGCCACCTGCCCCCACACTTCTCATCGTCATTGCTAGCAAGATTAATTTTTGCTTTTGGTGGCAAGATTATTCAGGATGCAAAAAATTAGGGTGCACAGTATCAGTCTTCCGTCTGACATAAGACATAACAACAATTACATTATCTTAATAAATCCTCGCAATGTTTCAGGTGGTCATGGTATTAGCAGCAACAAACTTCCCCTGGGACATCGACGAGGCGTTGCGGCGGCGACTGGAGAAGCGCATCTACATCCCGCTGCCGACGCAAGATGGCCGCGAAGCACTCCTCACGATAAACCTGAGAGAGGTGAAGCTAGACGCCGAGGTAGACCTGCACGCTATCGCCAAGAAGCTGGACGGGTATTCCGGAGCCGATATTACTAATGTCTGCAGGTTGGTCCCATTTTAGCCAATTCTTCGGCTTCTCGTATCGAAACGAACTTAATACGAAACGCTCATGACCATGGTAAAAATACAAGCCAGTCGGCAAGGCAGTGGTTGCCCAGGGTGCCTTCTGGTGTGCGGTGGAAATCCTCATGTACTTCCTCCATCGTGGGGGTGAAATAGGGGCTTACCGGCTAAAACCACCGCGGTGTTTCACTTCTGCCTGAGATGGGGGGGGGGGGGGGGGGGCATAAACATTCCCCGCTTCCCGGACAGGCCTCGAGGATGATGCCAGGGTGCACCTAGCGTACATTTAAGATTCACCACTCTAGGAGGATATAAATGTTTTTAGACCAGTGTAGTTGTTGGGGACCGAGAGACGAGATGTCGGCCGTCCGACGGCGAGATAGACAGACGACATTGTTGTCATCGCAGGCAAAACCTGGATGAAGCTGGCACAGGAGCGTGGGGCCCACTGGAACATAGGTTCAGCAGTGGGTCAAGTCGGGCTGTGGATGATGATACTTTGTTGGGGTAAACATACTGTGTCTGTAGGTTCTTCTAAAGAGAAATTAAATCTTAGGTTGTTGGGAACAATTTCTAAAATAGAGACTGAATTTGGAACTGTTTCGTATAAATAAATAGTTGTTTTTTTTTTCCTCTTTAACATGGAGCCTTAGATAGTATATCAGGATAAATTATTATATTTCTGTAAGTAGGTCTCTTACACGTCAATCATATTTTTTAAACTGGTTTAGGTCAGCGTTTTAAAACCAGATAGCTCGCAACACTATCAAGCTAACAGGCTTGATGATGTGTATGTAATACTCCAATCAGCATGAAATAAGACTAATGAATATTTCTGTTCAATTTCCAGGGACGCATCAATGATGTCGATGCGACGCAAGATAGCCGGCCTAAAGCCAGAGCAAATCAAACAACTTGCCAAGGAAGAGCTCGACCTCCCTGTCACGAAGCAGGACTTCATGGAGGCCCTGTCTAAGTGCAACAAGTCCGTGTCTAAGGGAGACATCCAGAAGTACCTCGCCTGGATGGCAGAGTTCGGCTCCTCTTGATTAAAGCACTAACGTCGACAATACTGTCCACTGTTCAACGTAACACAAACAGCTTCTATCGCAAATGCTCAACACATTTGATATAGAATCTAAAGAAACACGAAAAAATTGCCTTATAAAAACTCAATGTAATAAAATATTTAAGTTAACGAAGTAACAATCAGACTGTTGCAGTATTAATACGGAAAGTATAAAATTGATAGTGGCATATCGAAATTGATAATATTATGTAAGTGAAGAGAAATCATCTATTGACACAGTAGAGTGGAACATTCCGGTTTTCAAATGTTATGTAGATACGCTTCGAACGCCCGGTTTCTAAAGGGTAAACAACTCAAAAATAGACAAAACTACAACAGTCTTATTATAAAACGAGTTTTAACTTAAGACCTATCCTAATCCTTCGAGCCAGTTACTGTATTTTGAACTTTATTCCGACAAACGTAAAGTTATAATGCAAAATTGACAACTTAGAATTTTAAAATTTAACGTCAGTTTGAATAATAAGAACTTTAACACGTTCAACGCCACGGAATAAAATATACACCGTACGTCGTTAACGACACCGAACGTGTTAACTTTGTCGGATTATAGTTCGAAATTTAAAAATGTCTCTGTGGTTTAAACTTGGTACTCAAGATAAACCTTGTTTTATAATAAGGCCGCAAAAGTCTGTCAAACATTGTTACAGTGAGCTCCAAACTTAATGGCGGTTCTGAAGTGGGATACTCGCTGTGCGGTACCCCACGCCGCACCCCGCGGTCACATGAATATGTTATTGCGCAGCTACTCGTCTCGTGTTCAGAGCCGCGATAGTTTGCATTGGGCTGTAACTAATGTGATTCGCTGACTAAAATAACAATAGCCAATCTAATCACTTGATTATTTGTTTGCAAAGGGCTTTGGAAACAGCGGCCTCGTATGAGCCCTGTATAAATCGGATGGATCGATGTCAGATGATTTATATAGGTTTCATACGTTGCCGCCATTATGAAAAAAAAAAAATACAAACTGCCATGGACCCTCGTGGCAGTTTGTATTTTTTTTTATTTTTATAATACAGGGCTCATACGAGGCCGCTGTTTCCAAGCTCCATATAAAAATCTTCAATCCCCTTTTGAGTTAACTTTCCCGAAACCGGGACTAACTCTACTAATTGTTAGCATTTTATTGATAACTTTCAAGACGAGATATTTATTCAATTTGTGATCATTGTTAACTTGAACATTGTATAAAGCACAATAAGATACTTCGTTCCATGTACATATTAAATTAATATTATAATACTAACTGCATTCAATCGAGCTTACACCAGCGAGATCTGTCATCACATATAATAATTTCAAATGTTATCCTATAAATTGAGACCCGTGATCTTTGTACTTAAATTAGGTTAAATTTGAGATTTGTTTTTATACTTAGATAATAGTTTTATGCCATAACTAATTTATGTGTACTTTTATAGTTTTTTTTTTATTATTATTAAAATGCTATTTTACGTTATTTTATGAAATGAGATATATATTTGGCATTTATATTATAGAATTTCGCTCAATTAAAATTAGCATGTTCCCGTGTTTATGTTGCGAGGTGTTTAGATAAAAATTGTAACGATTTTCTCAAGAAGCCACATCAAAACCTCCTTGAGTGAACCTTTTTATAATTTTACTACGAAACTAGTGTGAAGTATCAATGTAATCTTGTGTTCAGACATACCGATACTATATGATTGAAATAAAACATATTTGGTGTAATAACATTGGTGAAGATAACAATATTTTTGCAAACAAATTAACAAAACTTGTATAACGAAGACATGAAAATAAATGAAATTTTAAAATATATTTCATATTTATTTTACTCCTCAAACATCTGCCAACAAAAGAAGATGGATATACCTAACATTCACACGGTATCACAATATGGTACCTAACCAGCATACGTACTCATTACAAACCCTGTCTACACAAAAAGACTTGCAACATTATTATTTCCGGTAGGAAACTTATCTAACTACCTATACCTGCTTGGAGATATCCAAGCAGGTGGAGTCGAGTGCATAGGTAGTTAGATAAGTTTCTCTTAGGCACCCACCGCCGACAAGGAAGCGACTACCTTTTGACCGCCAGAGCGAAAACGCATCGGCGCCCCTCCCACGCCAAGCCACAAATTCAGCGCAAATACCTAAAAAAAAAATAGTGATTCCAACATCTTATCGATAACCAATTAATCATTGCTTATCGACCCATATTTTTTAAATAAAATATTACTTGTAACATCATTCTTTTATTTATTTTGACCCTATTTCGAATTATGCTATCATTAAACAGCAGTTGCAAAGTTTTAAACAACGTAAAACTAGACTTTAGAAATACAAATGAATAAATCAAACAATAATAAGGTGCATCACTAATCTCGTTCGTGACGTCATCCGCTGTCGGGAAGAGCCGTCTCTGGCGTGGCTGGCACACCTTTTAGCGATTTTCTTGCTCAATAATATCCCGTGTCAGTAAAAGAGGTACAGACCTACATATTATAGTAAATATTAATAGTTGCTCGATGACTGTTCACATCGCGGCGCGCGGCCGCAAGCAAGTACTCAGTTGTAGTTTCTTTTGAGAGAGTTCTCGCTCAGCGAGTCAGCGACACTCACTTGGCGGGCAAAATTCGAAGTTCCAATGAAGGTTTACTATCACACACTGACACGACATACACGGAGTTTACAGAAATCCTTTGCTGAAACCGACAGCCAGCCGGTCGGCTCAAACCTGCCCAAACACGGCTATTTGAGGTTTCATGGTCCGAACAAAAGCTTATAATCAAATTGTATGGAGCAGTAGTCGTTTAAAAAAAAGGAACATTTTATCGTTACTAACGAAATATTGCATTACGGTAAATTATAAAACTTCTATCATTCGTAGATCTTTCACAGTCGAGTCGTTAAAAGTTGTCAGAAGCTTAAAAGTCTTACAACCAGTCCTACCAAGGGGTATCGTATTGTAAGGTGCGGTGTTGATTGTAAATGAAACTCGTGAATGCCAGAGTAATGCTGAGTTATATTTCATAAGATAGTGCATAATAAATGATTACAAAGGTGCCTAGATTATAGTAATACAGATCTTAAAGTAGGTAATTAATACAACCTTCACAGTATTGAGCTTCATCCGGTTAGACTGGAAGGCGACCTTAATATAGTTGGGAAAAGGCTAGCCAGGTAGATTTGTTGCGCAGCCTCATTTCACTGGAGTGGATTCCGTTCAAATTCGAACCTTGAATCTGTCTGAAACAATTACTGCGTTACGGTGCGACCGGACACCGCTTCTAATGGGCTTTGGCGCAATTTGGCAATGCGGCGCGCTGCGGTCTGTCGCGTCTCTATGCGCTTTTCATATTTATTTAGATCGGGAAATTAGACCGAAAACCGATCGAAGAAGCTAAGTTTCGCCACATAACATTAATGGCCCGCTGCGGTCCATGCTGCGGCTACATTGTCGCGATAACGCGAACTACACTTCGCTCGCTCTCTCTCACACCGCTCGTTCTCTGGCTGTACAACAGAGAGCGCGCGAAGTGCAGTTGGTGTTATCGCTACAATGTAACCGTAACTCGTCTGTGGAGATGAGCAGCCTTAGTCGCACATATAAGTTGTTCGTAAGATGCACTGCACACAAAATAGAGCACTCTATCTAAGGCGGCATCACAAAACACTAAACTTATTTAAACCATCATTCTGTCTGTGCCATCTTCAAACGATTGACATAAAAAGAACAATATTTTAAATTCGTTTAGTGTAAAACGTGTTTAGTAGGTAATTTGTGGTGCAACTGCAGTGCTATTCTGTAAAAATCTCACCGTGAGAACTTAGGTGGAGTGAGCGGGAAGTGAGCTCTGTCATTCCCTAATGGTAGGGATTGACACTATTAACCCGTGAGAAGGCGCGCCTAATTTTCTTACACGAGTAGGCGCGTGCGAGCAAATTGCTCACACTATCATAAATGTTTATATTTTTAGTGTTTCTATATTTATTGGCTTATAATGTATTTAAATAAATAACACAAGGTTTAGTAAGTAAGAAAACAAGTATTTTAATCAAAACTATTAAACATAATAGCAACTTCTAACGCAAATAACAAAACAACCTAGTATTAATTAATTTTTTTGGCACGTTTCATAAAAATCACAATAAAAACTGTTCCATAACAAAAACTAAAAAGTGTTATTCATCCATTAAATCTACACTAATGTGCCTCTCGAAACACACTGAACACATGTATTTTACATGTTCGGTGCAAAGTAATTGCTGGGCGCGTGATGAGCAAATTGCCGCACGTTGGTACACGGCCTCCACAAACGCCTTGCTGCGCGGTCGCAACGCCACTGAGCGGATCGAGAATTGCGTCAGGGGAGAGGGGGTGAATATTTAGGAAGGTACTTAAGTGCTTGAATTGGTGTGGCATGGGAAAGACAAAAAATTTTTGAATTAGATTTTTGTGTGAGCAAATTGCTCATAGCGCGCCTTCTCACGGGTTAAGTGCTCACTTCACTTATGATTTGACGGTGAGATTTTTACAGAATCGACCGGCTGGTCCTAAATGTTAGTCCTAGAATACAACTTCAGTAAGCCCAGTTACGCACGGGCGATTTTTTATGGCGCGCTGGATTTTCAACTATATGTGATTGCGGCATCAGTGGCGATCATTAGATATTCTTTAGTGCAAGTTTTATATTAAAGAGTATTCTGTGGTGCAAGTGAACGGGCACTTGGGCACTCCAGCAAGTAGGACATGAGGGCCTAGACAAAATCCCTTTTCTGTAAGCGTTAACGCCTACGGAAAAATCAGTTCAGTGATAAAGTTGAAAACCTATTTAACAGGTTCCCTGTCCACAAAGTAGACACAATAGTTAAACAATGAACATGAATCATATGTGATTCATGGGACAGGGAATGGGTTAAACAAATTTACAGATTTTAATACCTTTATGTGCTGGCGTCTGTACAAGTGCTGCTGTACTTACTAAAATAAAAGAATTTATCACAGTATGTCTTCTCTTTCACATCATAAACGGATTTTATGAAATAAAACCCGTCCTCACCTCGTCTCCAAAAAATCAATTCGATTTTACTAATTTCTTGAGAAAACTTTAGTCGCTACCAGCGCCAGGGCTAAGTGAGAGCTCATTATACGAACAACCAGTTCAGTCCATGGTCTTGATTACATTGCTATCTAACAATTTTGATCGTGTATTGTTAAATAGTCGTCACATTTCCATTCATTGAATTTATGCCAGATTGATCGCCTAAAGTCCCCCAAAGGCGAAGATATATTTTGCAGGAATACGAATAAAACAGACCGTAAATACATATTTTAATATATAGGCCCACTAAAACTTTAAAAGGTTTCCGTATTTTTTTAATTCTTTCCCTAATTTAATATTAATTTAATTTTCTTTCTTTAATCGACTAATGCTCTTTTACGAATACCAAACATAGACAAGCTAGTAGTGTAACCTAATTAAAAATATTTTAATTTAATAAAGTTAATGCTGACTGAGCTGAATAAACTAAAAGAAAATTTAAATCAATTGTAAAGCACTTTATATCTCGAAAACTCTAGATTATAAAACATTGTTTCATAAAAAATAATATTTCCATGTTTAAAATATTCTATACTCTATGCATCTAATCTTTAGGCGTTTTTATGTTGGTAGTAATCGGAAATGGAATTTACGCTTACACTTTTTTGATAAACAAGATAAGATCATCGAATTGTTTAAACTTTAGAACAATCAAATTATATGAAAATAGGTAATTAAATTTACAATAATTTTATTTCAGCGATTAAATCATCATCTAAATAAAAAGTGGCCACCAACTTGAAATGAACTTAGCAACGAGAGCCTTGGCGCCAGCGGAACTTATCACTTTGTTGCATGTTTTATGTTGGTACCGCCGTAGTAACTACGTGGTCGCAATAGTACAAAAATGTAAACATGCACAGATAATTTTGGGTTATTTTCCTCCAATTAGTGTACAATTAGCTAATTATTTAGTATAATCGAAACTGAAAAAATATCGAGATAAATATTTAGACCTAGTTTAAGCTATCTATGGTAACAGTTTCAACAAAAATATTTTTTGTAACTGGAGTGAACATAGGCAGAAGCGTCGTCAAGCGCAGAATTTCAAGTCCGTAATGGCGGACGCTAATAATTTTGGAAGTTTCGTGATTCTATTGTTCTGTTTTTAAGTATTTTACTTGGTTTTGGGATTGGGAATGAGTTTTGTCATAAGTGAACGTATACGGAGTGTTAATAACGTGATAGTGATATGAAATGTTCAGTTATAGCGTGACAAAATCGCCTTCTAGATATGTAACCTTTTCCCTAACCTCGTTTACGCCAATGGAGTAGATATGTGATCGATGTGTGTGCGTCGGTGAACGATAATTCGTCCGTTTCGCGTTACTATTTGTGTATAGTTAATCTTCTTGTTAGTGATGGAAGTGTCCGCGTCGCGGTTTTGCAATCCGACGCCCGATTCAGATGTAACGTAAGCGAGCCGGTCGATCGCCAGAGCGAGTGTAAGCAGGGACGGCCGTTGCCAGCCGAACATGGCTGCGACGCAAGCTGAGTCTCAGCGTAGCGAAACGAACATTGAGCAGAATCCATCGGAGCAGCTCAGTGAATCTCGGAACTCTTTGTTGCAAAACGGCACCGACAAGTCCATCGGGCGCGTTCCGCCCGATGGCGTCGTGAACACAAAGAGCAAATCGCCGATGTCGGCCGAACCGGGACAGCCACGCGACAGTGGCGAGGCGCCCGGCCACGACCGAGGCGTAGATAGGCCAGTGACGGACCAGTACGGCCAGTATAGATACGCAGAAGGCGCGGATCCCTATTACGCGCCACGGCCAGGTTTTCCCGGCAAACCGCGGCCACCGCCGCAGCAGCCGCGCTTTTTTCCGGGACAAGCGGTGTCGCAGGCACCTGGCCCCACGCCCACGCTGAATTCGTTATTGCAATCAAGCGGGGCGCCGCCGCACCGCTATCCCAATAGTTATGAGCAGCCGCCGGCGGGCTACGGCCCGGGCCCCGGCTGGCCGCAGCACAGGCCTATGCCGCCTTATAATCCTCAAGGAAGCCCATATAGAAATTCTACGGTAAGTTTAGTATTGTTATTATAATTTCTGGAATAATGTTTTGGTAGGAACAATTACCTACTTACTCTATGAATTACCATGATGCAACCCCCTGAAGTGCTTTTAATTATCTAAATCATTATAATTTTTTTTAAGTCTGTTTTAAAAAAAAGGTCTTAATATGTATGAAAAATTGATAAAATATGTTCTGGAAAACATTCTAGGTCAAATATTAAGCCATAATCATTTTTAACTATGGTAAATGAAACCAGCTACAGCATTTTAGCTGATAATTTGTATATGTTTGTCAGGTGCCCTGTGTTATACAGTGTGTTATACAATACCCGGTAAACATTTGTGCTCATCAAATTCAACACTGGATTAATAAATTTCATATATAAGCTGACCTACACTGATTGAGAGTTAACTCACTAACATTTCCTTTAATAAATTATGTAAATAAACAATATTGAAAGAATAAGATATGAGAAAACAAAACTTATTAGGTAATTTCAATATCCCTTACCTTAATTAAGAAAACTGATTAAATAACTGGTATATAGATTATAAATTGTTATGAAATCATCGATTGCCCAATATATAAATTTTACTGGATGTTGCCCACAACTTTGCCACTGCATATTTTTAATCACATAATTTAGGGTTCCATACCCAGAGGGTGCCAACAGGACCCTATTACTAAGCCTCCGCTGTCCATCCATCTGTCTGTCTGTCAGCAGGCTGTATCTCACGAACCGTAAAAGGTAGACAGTTGTGTATTTCTATTGTGGCTATTTTTATAAACTATGCATGACAATAAGTATTAGTGTGTTTACCATTGTTTACCATAAATCAGTCTATACATTTTATAACTATTGGCTTCAATGGCTTATGTGTGAAGGTGTGTGACTTTCACAAAAATAATATTAGTATAGATTGGATTTTTTTTTTAATTTGAGACCCACTTTTCTGGAAAGAAGTTTATTTTTAATTAAAGTTATTGGGAAATTTATTATTTATATTTTAATCGTAACACTCTTTCTGAAGTCTGTCTAATCAAATTGCCCTGTTTAAATTATTGAGTAAAGAAACTAAAAATGGTTTTATAGAATATTAATGGAATTAGAATTATTTTGGCACCAAATAGAATCCGCATTTATGGAGATCAATCAGAATTTTTGTAAATAATAAATAAATAAATTTCTTAATTTTCATAATAAAAGCAGGTCCAAAAAATGTGAGCCCCTGTCTCCAGAGCTAGGTTAGACTACCAGAAGGCCAATTCCTGTTTAAACACATTCAAAATCTAGTTGCAATCTCATCTCAGCGACTATCAATGTCTAAAACGTAGGGATTTTAGAGGTATTTTTGATAGATTGAGACTGAGATCAGACTGTCAACATTCTAAAAATTACTAGAATTGCCGCTCTGTACTTGGCTTCTTCCATATATGTTACAATTAAGAATGTTTTATGCAGCAAAAGGTGACAAAAATGTTATATTAATTAAAATTAAGTTTGATAGTAAACATTTAATTTAAGCACTAAAAATAGAATCCAAAAATGAAATTAGAATTAAAGCAAGTTAAATAATCTCATTAAATCAAAGAACAAAAAGAATAAAATCAGGATTAAAACAAAATTATATAAATAAAAAGCACTAAAAATAGAATCCAAAAATGAAATTAGAATTAAAGCAAGTTAAATAATCTCATTAAATCAAAGAACAAAAAGAATAAAATCAGGATTAAAACAAAATTATATAAATAAAACTGTGTTTTTAACAAAGGAGTATAAAAAACAAAACTAGCATCTGAAATGTATGTCTATATTCATTCCAACTCCATAGTAAAAACAAATGTTATACATATTGATTGATTATTAAATAAATTTGTTCGTACTTAATTTTCTCTAGAGATAAGATCCTTTCTATCGCTTTTAAAATGTATAAATGATTATGATAAAATCTTTCATCAATCAAATACCATCACTTTCCTGTATGTACACAGAATTATGAACATGTATTTACTCAGGAAACTCAAAACTCAACTATAGAATAAAAAGCTTTATAAATGCATTTGGAGAAAGGCATGTATCAATGTACCTCTAACACATAAAAATACATTAGAAAAGGGATAACCAATAAATATGTGTACATCTGCATAGTCAACCTCAGAATTGCATTATCACCCTGGGGTTTAATTTCACATGTCAAAAAATGGCTAGGTCTGTTCGTCTATGTGACAGTTAAATAGTTTCAACCCTAGATTTATGTTGGAATTTTTTTCAAAAATGGTACAGCAATCATTGCTGTATTGTTTGTTTGCCTATATCCAAAAGACACATTTGATGGCAGGCTTCAACCTAGAATACACTAGGTTCAGGATTAGCACCTCAATAACCGCATGAAAAGTTAAACTATGTGGCCTTATGTTGTGCAAGTAAAAATAGAATAAGCAACATATTTTTTTTTTAATCAAATTATGTTTTAAGTTTTATACAACATTAGTTTTAGTATATGCGAAACCCGAAACACGTGTCTAGTATTTTTATGTAAAGAATCTATGTACAAAATTTCAAAACTATCATGAATGAGGAGCTATTAAACAAACTTGAGCGCTTGCAAAACCTGTGCATTCGCTTTGTTTTCGGTCTTGGAAAGTATGACCATGTCTCTCACCTTCGCAAGGAACTCAAGTGGCTCCCAATCCGCCTTCGCAGGAATACTCGGATTCTATGTCTCCTCTTCAATATCCTACACAACCCGTCTTATCCTTCCTACCTGCGTGAGCGTTTTTCTTACGCTCGCTCTAGTTCCACACCGTGTAGATCACATCGAAGATCCCTCCTCAAATCCCACCCTCATAAAACAAGCTACTATTCTTATTCCTTCTCTGTCCATGCTGTAAGATTGTGGAACTCACTTCCGCCTAGCATTCGTGATTTAAAAACTATTTCTGTATTTAAATGTCGATTAAAAGAGCATTATCTTTCCTCTTTACTGTGAGTATTTCTATATATATATATATAATATATAAATAAATATATGTGTATGTATATTTTAGCATTATGTATTTATTTAAGTATACTTATGTTAATTTTCGCATTATATGTGTAGGTATATTTAATATGTTACTTTTAGACTTCACACATTCTTATTTTTCTCTTCATGTTGTCGCACACTATTGTCTACATTTCTTTTTTACTTCTCCTTTCGCAGGTCTGCTGGAAGAAATTTCTTAAGAAATAAGCAGTACCTTTGTACTCAAATATTTAAAATGTCATATCCATATGTTTTTTTACTGTGTGTACATAAATAATAAAATAAATAAATAAAATAAATAAATGAAAAATCACAAAGTTATAAGCTTGTTATGTTACCTACTTGTCCGTACAAAAACATGGTTACCACTTACCACACGCTGCCGGCGAACCGGCCGCCGCGACCTGTGTTGTGCCCATATGATTGTAGATATATACATAGTGTTGTTCGGTGTCCAACTTGTAACCTTTTTTAAATATTTTTGGGACAAAATATAACATCATCTGCTATGTTAGGGTCAGCTTCCAGTCCAACCGGATGCAGCTAAATACCAGTATTTGACGTGGAGCGACTACCTATCTGACCTCCACAACCCAGTTACTGGGTAATACGATACCCCTTGGTAAGACTGGTTGTCAGACTTTCGGGCTCCTGACTACCCGTAACGACACAGAGGGGTCTTGGTATGTGAAGATTGTCACCCATCCATGCACCAACCACGGCAAGCGTAGCTTCACCTGATCGATCGACCCGTGCGGCTGTTATTACTTAGCCCCTCATTTTATAATAAACAGTGATCGGAGTAGGTAGATTGAAATGGGGTCATTGATCCGAAACGTATATATTAATATGGACTTTCCTCCGTAATTTCGGAATTGGATGATTAATTATTAACAAAAAAAAACCGGAACTTAGGTAGGAATTGTGTTAAAATGAGCAATATTATATTCTTTATATTATTTTTTTTTTAACGGCACAGTCACGAATTGACACAACCCAGCGACCAATCAGAACAAAGGATCATGGGTGGTGCACTAACCGGTTATCAAAACAATGCGTACGCCCACCGACGACATGCCAGGTAGCTCACTCATTTACTTCGGTTCGTAGAGTGCGCTTCTTTGTTTGTTACTGTGTTGTTAAAACGTTACTTGACCCTCACTTGTGTACATACTGACTTCTGGAATCTGCTCAAAAATTGTTTTTATTATTCAAATAAATAATAAATGAATTTAGTTTTGATACCTACCTTTAAATTTTGAATTGAGTAGTAATAATATCACTACCAACGTTAACAATATTTAATTGGATCCGGAAATACCGGAATTGCTTTCCGGGAAAATAGCTTATCCATGTTATTCTTTCTGTGGGCATGTGACTCCGATCACTGATAATAAATTAAGTATAAATAGACAGTTATATAACTTACTGTTAAAAAAACTAAAACTTAACATAGATAACTTCCTTCTCTCTCAAAATTATGTAAATACTAAAAAAGTATTAAAAAAAGGCCCTCAGGCCCATTCACAAGGGCAAACACATACATGCACACACAAACACACCACACACACACACAAACACACCACACACACACACAAACACACCACACACACACACACACACACACACCACACACACACACACACACACACACACACACACACACACACACACACACACACACATACACACACACACACACATACACACACACACACACACACACACACACACACACACACACACACACACACACAAACACATATTCATACACTTGCACAATAGTAATTAATAGATTATCAATATTGTAATACATTTGCACCGCACCACACATGCAATGGCAGCTTGATCACAGTGGTGACAGAAGTAACTGGTGCTTATAGGAGTCCTCCTAGTTTAAGCACAGTTGCACGTGTCTTGTATTTTGCCACTAAGTTACAAAGTCTAATTTAAGCTACAATAATAATGTAGATAGGTTTTTATGTCTTGAATAAATAAATATTGTTTATTATTGTTGGGACCAGCTTCTAGCCTAACCATACATTTTACATGAAACAATAGTCTATTTGACTTCCACAACCCAGTTATTGGGTAACACAATTGTCCTTTGTATTGACTGGTTATCAGAATTGTAAGACTTTTGAGTCTGACTAACTGTTAAAATTGTCAAAGATCTAGAAATAGGAGCTCTGCCATCCACAGACCTACTGCGGTAAGCATAGCTTAAAATTAATTGATTAACTTGTGCGGATGTTACTTAGCCACAAGCCCCTTAAAGAACAATGGCTGTACTGGGACTAAGAAAAAACAGAATTTTTCACAGAGATGAGACTACATTATGAAGTATGTACATTGTTAATGAAATCATTCAACATTATTGTTTTTTTTTAATCGGGGGAGTAATAATAGATAATCGCCTGAAAAATATAACTTTTGCTTAACAGAAAGCAGGATAATTTAACGTATTTTTTTTTTAAAAATTCGTAATTATTACATTCTTTGATAGTTTTTCTCAAAATAAAAATCAAAATCAAAAGTCTATTTCTATTTTTTTATTATGGCAAGTAAAGCCGATGTCGACCATTCTGCCAGTGTCAAAAGTGAAATGGAAACCAAGTGTGCATTGAGAGAGAAAAAAAAAAAAAAAAAAAGGTAATATTAAAAACTAAATTAAATTACGACGATACAGTTGATCTTGTGAGGTTAGTACAGGACTGAAACATTTATTCAAACTAGGCTGAGAATCAGCACTTTTCGAACGTCAAAATTACAAAAGACAGTCCCCCAAAACGCCCGCCCTTCACCACTTCCTAGTGCTTTCCCTGGGAAGAAGAAGTGGCGCAACAAACTCCCCAGCAGCACAGCTGTCTGTTCAGTTAGAAAATACTTGACTGAATACAATACAAGGTATGCAAAGTAATTAACATTACAAGACATAGAACACTAAATTAAATTATTTGCCATATCGACGGTGAAGTGTCAATACCTCCTAACTGACAAAGTCAAAAATTTACACAAACTGAACCAAAACGTTCAAAATAGACACGTTTGTTTAGTTGGGAGGTACATATTTCCACATTTTAATTTAATGCTGTTACAACTAAAAATACACTTAGGCGATTTCACTAAAACATGCGATTAACGCCTTTAAATTCAAAACGAAAAAAAAGAGAATTTCTCAAGAAAAATGTCAGTTAGGAGGTATTGCCACTTCACCGTCGATATGTCAGCTAGCAACGCCAATATACCAAGAAATACAATAAAAAACTATACGTACATACTCAAGCAAAAATTAATAAATGAAAATTAAATAAAAGCCTCCAGGTATAAAGGGCGTGACCGCTAACATATTTATGCAATGCTGGGTTCTCTTTACATAGCTGTTGCTTGAAGTCACAAATGATAAACTAGGACCATCGAAGGAAACTAAATAAACAAGTTATTACTAATTATAACAATAATAAAACCATGGTCAGCAAGACGACCAGTCACCACAAGCAGCACCCGTTCACGAGCATAACGCAAGGATCAGCCATTACCCCCCTCGCCATATTTGAGGGAAGGAGGCAACCTGACCCCCGACGCTACCGCAAGCAGTGACATCTAAGGGAGCATGACGAACTTGCTGCCGGTTGCTCAGGTAAGAATAATATGATCAATCGTCGAGGTCACTAGCTAACCACATATTGCAATCAACTCATTAGAAAAAATTGAAGTGGGTTGATTATGTCAATAATAAAATAAAATTAAACTGATTTGACTTATACAGCCCAATAAAAACAATTGTATAATGAGCTTATATAACCTATCGGTAATCAAATTCTGGAGAAAGAACATAAACATTGTCTTGAGTTAATCAGGGCGACCAACTATTCTTATCGTTTAAGTAGTCAAAAGTCTTTCTAAAATAAGGGTTGATTTTTCAATAGTCTAAAATCATTTTTCTGAATAAATATGTATGTAAACATGACGGTTAGGCATACTTTCCGTACGAAACTAATATTTATTCCTCAGGTAACAGTACTATTGAAAAATCTGAAATAAATCATTCTACTTATTACTAAATCTATTAATAAATCCCAGGCAATATAAACCATATAAACTCGTGTTAATTATTTAAATAAGATAAGCCACTAGCAGAAATTTTTACCTATAAGTAAAGTTTTAATAAAGCCAAATTATTAATTAAAAACATTGGGTACCTATTGGCGTAAATCGATTGATTTCGTAGCTTCCTTACTTTCGAAGAGAATAAAATAAATATTTATCTTTTGTTTAATTTTAAACAAAAGATAAATATTTATTTTATTATGTTTTTTAGTATTTGTTGTTATAGCGGCAACAGTAATAGGTACATCATCTGTGAAAATTTCAACTGTGTAACTATCACGTTTCATGAGAAACAGCCTGGTGACAGACGGACAGACGGACAGTTGAGCGGGAGTAATAGGGCTCCTTTTTACCCTTTGGGTACGGAACCCTAAAAATAAGAATTGAAATATATGTGTATTTATAGAATAGAGGAAATAATAATAATAATCAGTCTATGTTGTCTGCAAAGCAAAGGCCTCTCTTTCCCTTTTCTACTCAATTACATAACCTCAAAAACATTTCACGTAAATTATTACTTTGTTCTCTTTACTTAAAAAATAGGCTTTCGTCATTTGGTGACGTAAACCTAAAAAAAATCTATAGTTAAAAATAAAATAAAAAATTTTATTGCCAAGATGCTTAAAGACAAAAACTTGTATTTAGAAACACAACTGCTGTCCTTATTAAATTAATATAATTCAAAATACTGCTAATTTATTCCAAATAGCAAACAAACTTAGATTTATGTTTTGAACATTTCCACCTCTGCATAACTGGGAGCATGTAACAGTAATCCTAATTTTATTGAGATTGACTTCAGGACAGAATCCTTTTGAAGCTTTTAAACTTTAACAAGTACGCCGAAGTTTCAATGACAGGTCAATAACCGTATGAAAACTTCTTACCAATAAATAAGTTTCAGATGTTCTCTTCATGGTGCTACGACTTTGAGCTGTTGCTTCAAAAACTTACCAGGGCAATGATAGTTTTTAAAGTGGTCACCACTTTCGAGCCAAAACAAATCGTCCCTTGTAGTTACAACAAGTAATGATTTTCTAAAGTTACGCCATGCCGCATAGCCTATATTTTCGATTTTTTTTTTTTTAACTATCTATTTTTATTTATTTATTTAACCATTTAATACACAGAAAATAAAACCCAAAGTAAAGACAAATAAGGTTCGAAGCACTGTTTATTTCGTTAATTTTATATGTTGTAAATAATAAAGAGTATTCTATTCTATTCTATTCTTTTATAAAGAAATCTTGCGTCTTATAACTGAATTCATCTGAATTCACCACATATTATTCAACTAGAATACTAGAATTCTTAGCAAATAACTTGAAGGACTTACAGTTCTTGACACTAAATAACATACACGACATAAAACTTATATAAGGTGTTTCATCTTTCGAGAAACACCGGGAAGCCGTTTAGGTTTATAGACCACACTAGACGCTCAATATAAGGTCCCATTAAAATAGGTGGACAAACTTTTACAAATCATTCAGACCACCAAAATAAGGACAATGGTAAAAAAAAAAATAAGAAAAATGCATTAGATACTTTAAAAAATAAAAAAAATCAGTTAGCGAAAATGCACTAAACATTTTGGTTACCCAATGCATAAACACATCCATGTCTGCTATCTCATAAATTCTGATTCTACGAAATAATGGTCCAGGCGCACGTGGCCATGTCACCACCCGCCGGTTTCATTGTTCAACTCATGCCATCTCACTCTAACATAGCCCTTCACCGCGGGGATGCCCGGGGCGAAGGGCCGCTGACGTAAAATATGACAAATTGACAATGAAGCCATTTCAGTTTTCGTCGCGCAACCGAGCCAACAGAACATGTTACATGAAAGTCTGCGTGTGTGTTGTTACGTAGTTATCACAATCGACAACAATGCCTTATTACGCGTACAGCAACCAAGAATACTTGGAAATGGTCCTGTGTTATCGTGAGTGCAACGAAAGCTTACGACAAGCCCAAATCCTTTATCAAGAAAGATTTGGAAGGCGGCCGAGCCTCACCATAATCCTGAGAGCAGTACAGCGCCATCGTGAATGTGGCACCTTCATGCCACCAGCGGTTGACGCAGGAAGACCGCGCTATCCGGTGCGCCTTGAAGAAGACGTTTTAGATTTCTTTAGAATACACCCCACGGCGAGCACTGCCGATGCCGGTCGTGTATTCAACGTCAGCGATTTTTACGTGTGGAAGAAGCTCCTTCGTGATAAAGGCCACCACCCATATCATTGCACTCGTGTGCAAGAACTGAACAAATTAACATTTTGTAGGTGGCTACTGCAACAACCCCAACGTCACATTCTCTGGACTGATGAATGTACTTTTACACGTGTTGGGTTATTTAACATACATAATTCCCATTACTGGACAACTATTAACCCAAATAAAGTGAGACCGGATTATTACCAAACACGGTTTAGTGTAAATGTGTGGGTAGGAGTGCTAGACAATAAAGTTTTAGGGCCTGTTTCTTAACCGTTTAAACAATAATACGTACATAGACTTGTTACGTAACGATGTTGAAACAATGTTAGAAGATGTACCCCTGGTAGTCTGGCGTGACCTCTACTTCCAGCATGATGGCGCGCCAGCACACTTCGCTGGAAACGTAAGAGACTATCTCAATTCTCGGTTCGGAGACCGGTGGATTGGTCGGGGTGGTCCTGTCCCGTGGCCTGCTAGGAGCCTGGACTTGACTCCGCTTGATTTTTATTTCTGGGGTCGTGCTAAAGATTTATTGTACGGTGAAAATGGAC
>OX451405.1:5960362-6049788 GCA_949629135.1 Eremobia ochroleuca | reverse complement strand
AGACATTCGGGACGCATCTCTTATGTCGAAGCAGAAGACCATAGTCTATGATCTTCTAGTGTTCTTCTCTCAATCATACAAAAAATAGTGAACATTTTCGTGCACAGGCGCCCTAAACGCAATAAGTCTTGTAGTCTGATTGAGCAACGCAGTAAGTCGCGGGCTCGAACCAGCTCTGTCAAGGGCAGCACCCGTCACCGCGCGACCGCGTGCGTAACGCAGCAAGCCGAGGTCTTTACTTTCCCATCCTACAATAACGCCACAGTTGCACGTGCAATTCAGTGCAAGGTTTCTGTTAATGTTACTTTGAAGTTTGAGCATGTGTCTCGAAAAGAAACTGTCACAATTTATTCGGTGAAGGTGTTTTATGAGCAAATTGGTGTGTCAAAACAGGATGCTCTACAGACTTATCGTATTTGGGTTTAACGCCTAGCATGTTATCAACCTATTTGCGAAGGGCCTAAAAATACCTCTTTTTAATGGTAGGTAAATAAATATCACACTAATATTATAATGGCGAATGTTTGTGAGTGTGTATGTGTGTTTGTATGTTTGTTACTTTTCACGCTCAAACGGCTGGACCAATTTATCAAATTTGGCGCACAGATCGTTTATAACCAGGATTAACACATAGAATACTTTTTATCTCGATATTCTTACGGGATCGAGACTTATGCGGGTGAAACCGCGGGAGCAGCTAGTAAGAAATATAAGCTATTTTCCACAAATTAATTTTAGTCTGAAAACCTGTTTCTATAGTAGTATCCTCTACATTTTGTAAGTGAGTTTCGTTCCAACCAACTTTACTCAGCTTATCTTATGGACTCACAGAGAACTTGTTGGTGTTGATCGGCTTGGAATACCTTAGCACATAGATATAACACGGCGTGCATCAGTGTCAAGCGTCAAGCACGAAGGGCGCGGGCTTGCGAGCAATGTGCGGACAGCCGCGCGAACCTACCGCGGTCATAGCTACCAACACATTCCGCGCATACGATCAACCGCGCCCACGTTGGCTGCATATAGGGCTACCGAATGATCGGAATCGAAATGGAGTGTCGGTAGAAAGCGTGGAATGTTTCAGCTCGCTGTTTTGTTGCCATTCGGTGCAACGTGCTTACTTTCTGCTCTCTTATTCTCTTGTGGGGGATATCAGTGGAGAAAGCAAACGGGCGGAAGTATAGTCCGTAAGTATACAACGTGTAACGTTAAATGCGCAAAACCTCAGACACCCCAACTGATTTTTAATTAAATTGACCTATTTCAGAGAGAAAATAAGTGATTAAAAAAATTGTAAATGTTTTATGTGCTGTTTTAGTTTTACTGGCCATTCTGATCGTTTCATGCGTCTGCGACGACGCTTTATCGAGGGAGACTTTTTTGACATTGACTTGCTTGACCTGTTAATATATAGACACGGCAACATTTTTAATGAAGATTTTTGAAAAGTGGTTCAATTAATTCTGCTCGTTATTCTGATCAAACTATTTTCAGGTTTTGCGCATTTAACGTTACACGCTGTATAGCAGTGGTTCCACCGAGATCCACGAAGTAGCAAGTAAATGGAGTACTCATGTGAGTACTCCTCTAACGAACCACCCCAACTCGACATTGTTGGGGAAAGGAAGAGGTCTGTCTTGTGAGCTATCGTCGGCTTTGATTGGTGTATGAGTGCTGGGAACTCTCCCGGTTATCCTGTGGGTAATCCGTATTACGAGCGAACTTCCGTACATGATTCCTTACTACCTCATTTATTTGACCCACGTCCAAAGACCTCAGTTATGTTTGTGCCAATCTTAACGCATTATCGTGCGTTTTTATTATGGTCATGGGAGAAAAATTACTATGGAAAATCAAACATAGTATTTGTTGGGTTTCCTAATGACATTTTTTTTTATTTGCAAACCCTAGATCGCCACCGCAAATTACTGCTATTGAAACCGCCAACAAGGCAAGTCATTTAATTGAGGCAATAAAATATCTATTTACTGCAAAATTCCATACATAACAAGCCCAAAGATTGAACATTATATCATCATCTGCCTAGCCTTTTCCCAACTATGTTGGGGTCGGCTTCCAGTCTAACCGGATGCAGCTGAATACCTGTATTTTACATGGAGCGACTGCCTAACTGACCTCCACAACCCAGTTACTGGGTTATACGATACCCCTAGGTAAGACTGGTTGTCAGACTTTCGGGCTTCTGACTACCCGTAACGACTGTCAAAGATCCACGAATGACAGCCGGGACCAACGGCTTAACGTGCTTTCCGAAGCACGGAGGGGTCTCGGTATGTAAAGATGGTCACCCATCCACAGACCAACCGCGGCAAGCGTAGCTTAACCTGATCGATCGACCTGTGCGGCTATTATTATTTAGCCACGGGCCCCTCGAAAGATTGAACATTATATGCTGATTATAATTTTGATAAACAAGATAATAAATGTATGTTTTGAGGCAATAACAGAAAATGTTTTGACAGTATAAAATACAGCATATTTTCGTTAATATAAGCTATAATAAACGTTGCGTCAAGTGCTCACACGTTTACACGAAGTATCTAAACTGACAGACTCACAACGTGGTCGTTCAAAAGTGGTATGACATGAGTATTTGTACTAAGAGAATTCATAGTCACGCAGACACGACGCTATTAGCAACACGATGTATGCCATGTATTCTATCTGTACATAAGGAACCATAATTTAGATTTCATTTATTTGTTTTTGAATGTAAGTTAGGTATTGGTATTTTTGGAATGTTTTGACGAGACGATGCCTGTCATACACTCGAGAGCAATGAATTAGGGTCACATATACATACCCGAAAGTCTCGGAAACTATGAATGCTAGCTTAATTAAATACATTGTGTTTAATAGACAATCAAATGTTAAATGAAAGTAATAAAATGTATGTCACTTTGTATTGTATTCATAAAAAAATTCATACTTAAACAAAATATAACCATCTCATAACAAAAATAGAAAAGCAATTTTTTTTCTACCACTTCAAAAATTTTCTTGAGTTTCAGTACTTTGTATTACCCCCACGTGCTGTCATCACTGCGGTTATGCGGTTTGGCATGCTGTACACCAAGTCTCTTATACGATGTTGGAGAATATTCTCCCATTCCTCTACGACCGCAACTTTGAGCTCTTGAATCGTGATTGGGAAAGGGTATCTGTGTTTCACATATAGTCAGAGCTCGTCCCAAGCATACTGGATTGGGTAGAGGTCCGGGCTGCGTGCTGGCCACTCGATACAGTTAATGTTCACCTCATGAAGGTAGTCATTCACAATTTCACCAGTATGAGGCCGGGCATTGTCATGCAAAAAGATAGCATCCTCTCCCAAATTGACAATAAATGTTGACCGTTTCTTTAACCACCAGCTCTGTGCGATTTTTTGCAGAAATTCCGGCCCATACAAGTACGGATCCATCGCCAAAGGCCACTTTCTCTTCGATGCATGCTTGCTTGAATCACTCCCCTGGTCTTCTATACATTTTTGTCATTGTGTCGTTCTTATAGAGCATACATATTGCATTCATCTGAGAACATAACATTTGACCTAACTTCAATACTCCAATTTAAGTGGTTCCTGGCATAGGTTGATCTCCAAATACGATACCCAATTTAGGGCCGTTTGCAGGTTTTAAATTTGCTTCAGCAAGTCGTCGTCTTACAGTCCATGCACTTTACTTCCTCCGAGGCGTCAGAACTGATATGAAAGTGCAGTTCCTGTGAGAAAGCGGTTTCGAAGCATTGTGTTGACCAAGTATCGATCTTTTCGTCCTGAGGTACACCTGGCCCTGCCTATTCCTGGTCTGCGTAGGTTACAGCTGGTTTCCTCGTAACGTCGGAGAACTCGTTGTACAGTTGACAGCGACAATTCAACTATCCTTGTTGTATCACGCTGACTCTGGCCGATTTCCAGCATTGCGAGAATTCGGGTGCATTCTTCAGGTGTAAGCGACATTATAACAGCTTCAATAATTAATATTGAACATCAGAAACGCTCATACTTTTTTATATGACAGAATAGAAACAAAAGCAAAAAGAGATGCAGAAAATTCGTGGTTCCACTTACAGAAGTCCCATTTTTTTTATTTTGACATTTTTGATACCTAGCATAACTTTACAGTAACTAAGAAGTTTTATTACTTAAGGAACATTTAATTGTCTACTAAACACAATTTATTACATTAAGCTAGCATTCTTAGTTTCCAAGACTTTCAGGTATCTTTATGTGGCCCTAATTCATTGCTCTCAGTGTATTTCGTAGCTATTAAACATTCAGTGTCAAGACTACTAGACTATTAGACTTGAGAATAAGCCAAAAGGAATGCTTTGCATAAGTTTTTTCTAACATAGATTACTGGGTACATCGTGTAAAATGTGTTAACAGCAAGGAGTATAAACAGAACATAGACAATAGCGTTAACAAGCGGCCTAGTTGAGACAAACGGTGGCGTCGGAGCGACGGCGATGTTTGTCGACCCATTTAACTTGATCACCACTAACACACTCGCCGTCCCCACATACCACATGATAAACAGCGCTGATTTATCTTAGAATTTACACATTTCTACAGTTTACATTCAACATTGAGCTATGCTATCACTAATATATTCCACGTTCAGCCATCTAAGACGAATATAGGGGTAAACTCCCCAGTTAACAGACTCTGTAGAGAGATGAATTCTTTTGTAAAATCTGTACCAGATGTTGACATTCACCATGATTCCTTGAAAGTCTTTAAGGCCAAAATACAACAGTACCGAAAAACGCAACTGATTAATTAATAATTAATTGTTAATTCATAGTGTTTATAATATGATTTGATTATACAATTATACATTCTTGAAATTTTTATGTCATTATTTTTTGATAACTGTGATTATTTTGTTTTGTTTTGATTCTATTTTAATTTAATTTTAATTTTGTAGTCATTTTGATCTCATTAGCTCCCACTGTACCCAATATTTGTACCTTTAAAACGATTTTTTTGTTACTTACCGTATACTTGTAATTTCTTTATGTTTTCTTTTTACTTTAATTCGATTATTTGTTATTTTTTGTCGTAATTCCTTTATCAAGATTTTAATAGCTAATAATAATTAAGTGTTATTTTACTTACTTAGAATGTTGGTCGACCTATTATTGGCGACTGTATAAGTCTGATGCTTTGTTACTATTATTATTGTTATGTAAAGCTGTATACAGAAGCTGTTGGTTTGCCTTTAACAAATAAATATGCTATACAGCGGCTGCATACTAAAACTTTTAGTTACGTCACCTTGGGATTTCCAAAAAAGAAAAAGTATACAAGAAAATAATAACGTATTTTAAACCGTGTTTAGCAATTTCATACGTACGGTTGAATAAATTTCATTTATTCAATATCGAAAGCCGAGGCAAATTGTCACAATGGCTATATAACAAACAAGACAAATCAAATGAAACCATTAGAAGTATTTCATTGACAAATTAAATCTCGTTTTCCTTTTCAATCTTACAACAATCTCGGGGAGAGGGACCGAAAACAGGGTGGTTGTTACGTCTGTGAGGTAAGTACATCTGGTTATCGGGCGTAGGGGGTAGGTGGGTACAATTGTACACTTAGCGAATGTGTATAGTATACTATAGAGTATATAGTGAGCCGGGCAAGTCTGGTCGAGGTTAGGGAAAGAATGTCCGCACCATTAGCCAAGGGGGCAGACGGAACGGGGTGAATGGGCTGTCGAACCCTCCGACGACCTTGACTCGCCGAGATTTATCACTTTTCCGGGGTAATCTGAATACAATTAGGCGATGGGCAGCCAACGGGCGGGACCGCAGACACGCAACAGGTTCCCGTTACAGAAGTCATATTCTTTTACAAGTTTTTTTTTTGTGCTCCCTCCGTTACTCAGGACCGCTATGTATTCAAATCTTAAATCTCAAAGTTGGACAAGAATAATGAGAATCGTGTTTACATTGAATAGCACTTGTGCTTTGCAAAACAGACCTGTAAGTACTTTTGATCAATATCAAACTGAATGATACTTGAATGTTTGAGAAGTCTGGACTTGCTGACTAGAACAAAAATACACACACATACAAGAGCTGGTCACAATAGAATTTACTTAGGTGACTTTTCGAGATAGAATTCTAAAAGTAGAATAAGTATTTATTTTACTGGATGGAAATATTCTAAGAAATCGCATAAATATGAAATAAAAATTGTTTGTGACAGCAATAGGTGGGCGGTAGTTGGTAGAAAGAACACCATAAAATAATAACGACCACGTCGTTTCTGGCACAAAAAAAAAAGTATTAAAAACAAACCACGAAGGATCGTTTACGTGAAAACGATCAAAACAAACATTATGGCAGGATCGGGGCAAAAAGCGTTTTGTTTTACCTTTTTTTTAAAGTTAGGAGGTCGTTGGCCTTACCAAGGACGTGCAAGCACGTGGCCGTACATAGAGTCATTTCAATTAAACGTCAAACACTTGTACCGACTACCGACCCTCACACATCTGCATGTGTGAGGGTGAATACTTAATGCACAGATCACTTCCGAACTAAGTAACGAGCGATAAAACACGATAACACATAAATGCACTATGCAACCGTATTAATTAGGATTACGTAAGGCTTTATAACGTAAGTTATTAATTATTGTTATTAAGTCATGATATGCAAATCAACTGTTCAAATGAATGTCTTTTAATTGTTTAACTTTGTTTTTCCTGGCCATGTTAATCGGCACATGGGTCTAAATACATTTTATTAACATAATTCCAAGTGATAACAATTAATAGCCTTTAAAACGATTGCAACAAAGAACAGGATAAACTTCAAATATTTTCTAAATAAAATGCTAAGCATCGAGCTAAGTATAAACCGAAGTAAATATAGGTTTCAAATGTCACGGAGAAACAGCGAGCGGCAGCGTTCGACTTGGTCCCAAGAGCCAGCCTTATCTTAGTTGATGGCATTCCACTGCTCGGCGGCCGATACGCACGACGGACGACTGCGAAACGCTTTTAGCGCCCGTATACTGAACAACCGACCACTGGGCCAAGGAATTATCGCCCAACACGACAACAGCACAAGGTCTGAAATACCACAGCCGCGATAATAGGTACACTTCGCGCAAAAGAAACCTTATTGGTCGAAAATTAAAGTTGTTTTCGAAAGTCACGTTGTATGCGGGCGTCAAACAATACGCAATTCACCTTCGAACGCTTCGGGTTGCGGTATTGCGGCTTCATTGTGTTAAAATAACGATGGAGCTTGGATTGGAAACGAGCACAATGCGGTCGATAAACAGAAATTTATTTTTATTTACACATCGATAAAGAATATTACGATCAATCAATGAGACTGCCGCATAGATAAGAGATAACGAATTCTTGCACACAGTTAATACCTACGTACCTATTTGATAACAATACCTCCCTTATTTCGATTTGATCTAATATGCATACCTACCCTATTTACTTGAATCCAATTTCGAACAATAATATTAATAATGACCTACATATATTTTGTACAGATATAAAATTGTCGGTCAGTCTTTTTATTGCTTTTCTTACCTAGTAACCATATTGTTTGTTTAAAAAAAAATCTATAATTAGGATTGATGAATCCTTGGGATTTATGTATCTTTGGAGATAACCTATCAGTACCTATCTATTTTTTTTTATAAAATAGCAACGTAAACTTAATAATATTTAAAAGTTTTAACAATTTATAAAATAATGTGAGTTATTGGTGCACATTTGAGCGCAGGCAAGCAACATATAAAGCAGCGTATTTTTCCTCAACCGCTTCGTCTATAATTTTCTAGCGCGAGACTTCACATATACACTCGATGTTTGTCGAGAGTCAAGAAGTCCGACGAGCCGAACGGTTGACGTCATACAGTCATGTTAACCTTCTACCACTCAACTAGTTCGTGACAATTTATGTGGCGGGCTATAATACACTGCTGCGCAAGTTCTCGCCGTATTTGCCGGCGAAGAACACGAGCAGCGTTGGACTTGGAGGTTGTTTGGTTCGCTCAGAACGCTGGAGATACAGTGTGAGGGTGTATTGCGGTCATATAACCGGTATTCGAGTGGCGCGGCAGTCGGAGCTCGGCCGGTCTACAGCCCGATGTTTTGAGAAAGCCACGTTCGGCAATCGGCGACGTTAACAAAACACGATTGCTTTTGCGTTTGCCGTTCGCTACAGCCGGTTTAGGCAAAATACCAAATTGCTTTTTATGATACCTGCATATATGAGGGCGGTACAGTGTTTATTTTGAGGCCAATTACTTCACTCAACCGGGACAAATTGATAACTGTTAATGCTGTGTATACGAACTAACCAACCCTGACTTTGGTGATTATCTAATTAGCATAAGCTTAAATAATAACTAAATTATGGCCTTCGCTTCAATGTTCGTGTACAAACGTCTGAAAAGGAAGATGTTGGTATTTGCTTCTATAACAGTGATTAGACAAGAGCTTCGAAAGTGAAACAAATAGAAGTAACGATTGCTTATTGCAACACATCATCAGGTGCCCTCTTGTGGAGTAGAAGGAATGTTCGAAAAGATAGTTTTGAAATCATGGAATTCTGGAATGTTGTTAAAACAGAAAATTAGTCGAGAGTTTTCTTAATAATGAGGTTCATGGCAAAATATTATAATTGCAAGCCATGCACGGTGTTGCCTCTGACAAAAGGAGAACCATTGATTAGACATATACACAATTGAAATAAAAAATGTAAACTTGAATTATGCAAATCTCATATTTGTTCGTAATATAGGCTCTTAAAAGGCACTTATTGCGAAAAAATTGAGCGTGAAATAAAACAATCGAATTTTAATGGTTTGGAATGGTCACCAATCGTAAGTTATTGAACATGTGTGAATACTTTTACAAAGCAATTTACGTTCCGAGTATACTTCAAGTAAGCGAATACTATGATCTTTATTGACATTTGATGCTTTGGTAACTGTGAAGTGGTCCCTTATTATTAGAACATGGGAAATTAAATTAGATAAAATCTATAAGCCACAACTAATAGGTTTCCACTGCCATTGAAAAACGGACAATATCAAAGTCCAATTACTTGTTTGCGTCGTACTACAGCATGAATACCTGTTTAAACATCGTTTGTTTGTTTGTCCGGGTTAGTATCGGTTGCAATTTTATTATTTTTAATTGACTGATAACTCTATCAATATCAAGGTGCACCCTTTATCTGAACACTATGTAATAACTGTAGTGTCTAGTATAATAAGTAGTAATAAGTGTCTTACTTGTTGGCAAAAGAAAATAATACGATACTGTTGCGTTTTGGTCTACTTTAGAGGGGAAAGGGAGAGAATTTACCTAACCATTGTATCCAAGCCAATGTTATATATGATGAGATATGTACGGCTTATCAAGTTAGGTACATAAAGTTTATAATTATTATTCAACTGTTCATGAATGGAATTGTAGTAGGTTAGGTATTACTCGTGTAAAATCAGATGAGAAGGCAAAAGTAAGTCTATGTACTCGTAATATACATATTCCTACGCCAAACAAATCGTGACAGTGAGTAGGTAAGTATATAAGATGCGGCGTCCACGGTGGGTGGTTAGGGTCATTTCGAGGGAAACCCCACAGGGGTGTTCTAGGAATCTTTCCATTTCAACTAGATGTAAATTGGAATGTCAACAAACACTTTTAAAATGTATTAGGATTTAATACGCGGCTCGTTGATCAAATATTGAATACATTCGTAGCATATCAGTCAGCCTATTGAATAACGCCGTCCGTTCCAATTGATCGATTATGCGAATTCATCATTTAACGCAATCAATGTAGCTCCAGTTTTCAAACGGGATTTTTTAGCTTCTATCAAAATCGTGCCAAGTTCGGCAAAGTAAAAGTCGGTTTCGTTTTTTTATGTTGTTATGTAGGTGGGAAGGTTTGTCAATGGTGAGGTCGGTGGCGATCCGGCACATAGGAGCGCCTCGTGGGCCTCAGGGGTAGAAGGTCCTGTTTTGCGTGCTCGCCCCGACCGTCGGTGGGGGTAAGTTTTTCACGAGGCCCTATATACCGCGACCACCCCGACTCGTACATAAGGTGGGCGGGCTGGGGTGGTTCGCGCCCGCAAAAGGGGCAAAATACGGCGTACTCTGGGCGCCCGTTCTATGTGGGTCAATGTCGGGAAAGCCCGTGTCTACCGGTGACGGAGTATGCACAACGAATCTGATCAACACACCCGTGACAAAACAAAGGATAAGGCAAAACCTCCCAAGAATATATTAAGACCTTAATCCCTGGAAACAAGGTTCAAATTCAAAGTGAACGCAAACGAAGTGCAACTTCGCTCAATATCAGTTGACGAAAACATGAATCTGATTTAGATGATTAGTGTTTGCACTTAGATTATGTGATTAGAATCAAGCTTGTTTTCAGGGCAACATTGTATTTCATTGGCTTTTCTTCAAAAACAAACGCACTCGTGATGAAATTACTGTCAAAGTTCTGAGTCATCAATTCACATGTGTCAGGCTAATCATTTTCAATATTTTAAAATGTAAAGCTATGTTGGTTTTACTCATTCATGCGGAATTGATGTCATTGTCTTATCACACCGGTATTTTACATCTACTACAATTATTGGTACCATATTTACGCTTGATTTGTGCCCAAGAAAGCATTTACTTTTAGAAAATAGCGTTCGGGCATAACTTGGACAAGCGTATTGTTCAGTAATAATAATAATAATAATTTAATTTATTCTTATGCTTCAGTATAACAGCCACAGTAGCTTGTCAAAGGCCTACTACACTATTCCCAACCACTGACCACCGTCATTGCGGCTAATATGTGGCTGTAATTTTGACTAAGGAACCGCGTGTCACGAACCCAAACTTATGACCCACTTGCACCACAAATCACAAATGTAATCAACGTTAAACGTTTTTAAAACAACATTTTGTCTCTGTTATTTTTTTTTATAGTTTTGTTATTAATAGAAATAAAGTGATGTTTTTTATTGCATTTAGGATCAATTTTACCAATGAATATGAACGCGATCAGTACAACTAAACCGAGTCCAAGAACTGTGTTAGTGTCATACCTTTTGTGGAATATTGATAATGGCAGCTCATGAACGCGATTTAGATGTGGTAATCAGCCCCCATCTCAGTCTGAATCATTTTGAAGGATATTGCTAATACATTGCTTCATACTGGATGATTTTTTTTCTGACTCCAAATTTTTACAGGGTGTTCTACTCATGAATATGAACAACTTTAACTATGGGACCAACTCTGAAATCACGAAAACAAAATCAGCTGTTTAATACAAAACTAACCTACTTGACCAAAATGTATGAAATAGATGATTTTTTCTTCGTGATCTCAGAGTTGGTTCCATAGTGAAAGTTATTGATATTCATGGGTGGAACACCCTGTAATAATTTGGAGACGGTAAAAAAAGCATGCTGTATATTCGAAAAATGTGTCTGCTCAACAACGTAAATAACGCAATTAATGTTATTGAACTGTCAAAATGAAACCCATTGGTACTGATAGTGTGTTACGCAATTAGCCTGCGGATTCAGTTTTGTTGGTGAAATTCGCCCCTAACCCGTCGTATGCACGAGTATCCACGCGAGACACAATGGCTATTTAATTGTTTCTGTAATTACGGCATTCAACCGGTTAATGATTAGTAGTGCAAGTGGCCCTAAAACTTGAATATGTGAAGAGTATTGAGGGTTAACTTACCAACAGCCGGTGACATGGAGCGTGAGCCACTGGAGCCTGTCGGGCTGGGCGTCGGCCTCAGGTGCGGCGTGGTAGCGCGCCCAGCACCGCCGCTACCGCCCGAGTCATTGCTGTTCTGACCGGTCAGATCCTGTAACAACACATAACAACATTAACTTCAAATTTAGTATCTTCTTGTGCAACTCCCAATAAATACTTTTTCTTTCTATCGGGGTCCAAGTCCACTCTTATGGTAACGCAGGTACGCAAAAAACAGATGAAAAATAAGCCTATGTAATTTCTCAATAAAATTTCATAAAATTTGGTTTGGTATGGGTTTAAAATGTATTATTTACTCAATGTAACCAAACGTCAGGGAGACTTTATTTCGCATTTACTTATAAATAATTATTATTACGATCAAGAATCATAATTCTAGGTACATAAGTTCAAGATCGTGAACTTAGGATAAAACCTAGAATTACAACTGGTCCTTGTATGCATAATTTCTTAGAACGTAATTTCCCTGGGTGGAAATCTTTTAAGATTTAAGGTAATTAAATTTTATGAGCCTCAGGAAAAAATGCCAAAAATTTTCTGTCAATTGTTGAGACAAATATATTTAATGTATTGACATTGAATTCAGTATTGTGGTCTCTAGGTCCTCTTTACTCTACCTATTAACCAGATTTACTTTAGATACCAACGACTCTCAGCTATCACCTTAATCTGCATACAATGATAGTAGTTGGTATGCCAATTTATCAGAACGTAGACAAATGATTGCGCTTAAGATTTTGATTAAATTCTAGTTGAATGTTATTAGTTGTTAATAACACATGAATTTCGGAGGAAGTGTGAAAGAAGTAATAAGAAAATGATCTTTGAACATAATCTGCACCCTAATTGCGTAACACACTATTACTCGAACACACTATTATTACACTATTATTTGAATCATTTTGAAGCATATTTCGAATCCATTGCTCCATATGTTCGAAAAATGTGTCAGCTCAAGAAGGTAAACAACGCAATGGATGTTGTTGAACTGTCAAAATGAAACCCATTGCTACTGGTAGTGTTACGCAATTAGCCTGCTGTTTTATGTATGATTAACATTTCTGGGCTATTTACCAAACTATGTTATTATTTCCTGAATGAGGTAACGATTTCAGTATTAAGCAAATATTGCCCTTTAGACTATCGATCAATGTAAACATTGTGAAAATTTTTACCCAACCTTAAATTCGACCCTTGTGGAATAAGGAAAGAATGAAAGAGTTGGAAAATTAGTGCACTTGCGAGTAACCTGCAACTTGTCTTAGTTTTGATGTTGATCAATAAATGAGCACTTAAGGACCAAAATCTTGATTGTTGTCAATTTATTATTTCTTCTCAGAATGATCATCATAACTGTCTTCCAAATATAATGACGAAAAAAACAGTTGATAAAAGTTTTAGTATTCAAATATGTAACTATTATTAATAATAAAAGAAGAAGCAATCCCTAAGCAAATCCTTAGAATTTATACACACCACAAAGGTTCATAAACAATCAAATACGGTAAAAGATCACTAACAGATGTTAATGTAAAGGGCAATTCTCATTTGCATAATCCACACGGCATAGTGTGCATTCTTGTGCCTAGGTGAGATGCCTTGACACTGCAACCTCGGCAGTAAAGAACAACAATAGCACGCCGAGTCAATAGAGCACGGCCACTTGCGGTAATCGTGAAATAAAACAACGTACGGAATCTCCGCAAACAATGCGCTCGCAACCAACACCAAAATAAAAACAAATGCGGCACGCCTCGCGCTAACATAATATTAAACTTGGATGCAGATCATCTTTTGTACGGTAACTAAGTTATGTAACGTAAACCAACAGTCGTTAAAGTACAATGGAACAACGAGTTATGCATAATAATGCAAGTTCATACGAACCCATAAAAGCTTACCCAACAAACTATTGTACACAATTGACAATCATATGATAGTACGTACCGTTTCAGCGCAGTCAATGTTCGTAGCTCGTAAATCAATCAGTGGTCCTTTTCTATTACAACATACGACGGTAAACGCGATTAGAGCGAGCTTAAAGCGGAGAGAGCAACTGTGCAACGGACGCGTAAATGTTAAGCTTTTTCAAAGTTAAAATCGAGTCGTATTATAGAGAGCGGCGAGCGACGGTGCAACGCGTTCTCGATGTTCAAACGGGCTCGACGAGGCAACTCACGACCCCCCGCTGTCGAGGTTAGCTCGCCTGCGAGAGGCTCCGGCGTCGATCAGACGAGTCCGGTCGGTGGGGCGGGGCGCGGGGCGGCGGGGAGCGCGATAACTGCGGCGATGTTTTTGCCCAGCGCTCCAGCTCGCTCGCTCGGCGCACCAGGCGCGTTCTTCATTTCGTATAGAGTCCATTATCTCTAAGGCTGTCCCTCTCGCACTCGTTGCTCGCTTCGTCGCGCCTCGCCGCACCGGCCGCTGTTTTATTGCCAGCCGACGATTTTAACGTGCGCTCGCAACGTCCGCCGGAGCACAAAAGTTTTTATGGAAATTTCATTCCGAATGCGCCTCGCTCGCTTGCTCACTCGGGAACGTCAATATAAAAGCACGATAACGAACGGACGAGTCAATTAATTATTATTGTTGGAAGCTGTCGGGACGTGCTGGGCGGCTCTATCTAGATACAGTATCTGCTGTAGTGTTTTCAGATGTATACCTAGTAAATTGGAAGCGAAATGATTTGACGTGGGCCACGTACCTAACTTAGCTAGACAGACTAAGTGACTGTTTGATAAGTAGACACAGGATTATAAAAAAAAAAAACGTTAGATGAGACATGGCAAAAAAGGAAATTAACAGATCAGAGTAGGTTTTGATATTTAATTTAATGTTCGACCATTACAAATCTTTTAATAACTTACTGATAAAGTAGTAAACATAGAACTGATGCTCGGTAAGCACTTAATCACAGAAATGGAAATACGTTGATGAGAGACATAATAATAATGTTGGGGTTCCATGATTAACTATCTATCATCTACTTAGCCCGTAATGTCCCATTTCCCATAGATATAATTAACAAGTATCTAAATTCTCTGTTCATACTTCGGAGAATTTAGATACTTGTTAATTTTTTCACACTTCCTGATACAAAAAAATACCACAATGGCTCCAGATAGAAAGTCGGTACAGCCGTGGAAAAAGTACAAAAGAACTTTGAGACAAACAGTACAGTGAAAATTTGAATGAACTCTTAATAAAACAGAAAGTTTTAACTACATCTACATTTCAGACCTCTATGGCATTCAATTAAGATCTAACAAAACATTGATCAGCTGTTAGAGTGATTGGGCTACGTCGACTGCGATACGTCAGTCGAGCACGAACGAACGAGATCGGCTTAAATTGACCGACTGCACTTGGCCCAAATCCCGACGCAAATAAACACAAAATCGCTCTTGTTGGTGTGTCTACACATTGTGTGGAGGCTGCCAGCAGCACGGTAAATAGAGGGACTAACGCAACCACACAAACCTACGTAGCCTACGTAGCCTACGTACCTGATATAGGTGAGGTGCAGTGGGAACGAGGCGACGACGATCATGAAACCCGCTATTGAGCCGAGAGAAACGCTCACGTGGGCCCGACTAACAATGTGCGGTACTTACATAGACAGGATTGCTATGGTACAAAGATTTTGCTTCACGACAGTACGCTTTATAGCATCAGAATCAAGGTGCGGTTAGTTAGGATTACTTTTATATTATTATTAGATACAATAGTTCATTCCTTCTTTGTAAATTAAAGATACCGAGTTTAAGCTCTTATTTTGATTTTGGTTTCGTAAGTTTATTGTAGAACTTTAGATATACTTTAACTCCGGACTTTGAAGTCTGGTGAGTTTACAAACCTCTAGAATCTATATACGAGTTTTCCAAGAAATGCTCTTGAAAAACCTTGGTCATGTAACAAGAAACGGTGACTCATATAGCAATCAGGGCGATCGCAATCGGTTATAGCGTCTCATGTCGCTATTACGTTAATTACTGTCCCAAGCTACACATAGATAGATACTTAGTTAGATCTTCATATTAATATCTGGTAAGCTAGGTCAGTGGCACGGGAGCCACGCTACGGAGTGACGTGCGCTATAAATAGCCTACTGATGGGCGTTGAAGCTCGTCTAAATACCCGCAAATCCCCTGCCTCACAGTTCTCCACATCATCAAACGTACCTAATGTATACGCTTCATTTTGCTCGCTATTCATCGTTATTGAATGTTAAGACGACTATAAAGTCAAGTAACATTAACGACATTACTTTTAGAATGTTTGAGTTACCTTTAAAATAGATTTGATAGTAGTATTTGATTTGAAACTCACCCAATTTGGATAGAGTTTATTGCAGTGGTAAAAATTTACGTAGAGAATAGATAGTCGTCAGTCTTGTAATAAAACATGTTGAATCAACCAAGGGAATGAGGCTCACCGATGTTATCGTAAACCCACTTTCCTCATTTCAAGTAATAACAAAAGTATAATATCAATGTCATATGAGACATGTCGAGATTAATCGGCGTAAATGCGTTCCAAGACCATTCAAGAGTTCGTCGACCGGCGTGCGAAAATGTTGTCGTAAATAAATAATTCACAAGGCTAGTGTTCTCAGTTGGGGCACGTGGTGCCGACCACGTGTAGTAGGTACGTAAACATTTACATTACATAACCGGCTCGTCATCGACGACCTCGCGCTATTGAGAGCGAAATGCTGTGCAACTCTTACAAATCGTTGCACCGTACACCAACTTACCCCACTCCAATACTGCGCTCTTTCACGTTATAGCTTATTCACTCGTTTAACACTAATCATGCTAATCATGTGAAAACGCTGGACTCTCAAAATCGGAATTCAGAACAAATTGCTACATTATCACCAGAAACAGTTTCTTCTAAAAAAAAAAAACACGATACGCCAAAATGTAAGAATTCAACAAGTCCTTCATTAGAAACAGGAAGGGCGTACAAATGAAAGGTAAACAAAGAGGGTGCTCAGTGATGTTTTGAGTAGGGACGGGTAGTGCGTAGTGCCTGGAATGCCTGGCCTATAGTAATCTTACGCGGCTCGTACAATTATATACAACGAACCACGTGTAGTGGGGGACAGTGAGAAGGTCGCGACCCATTCCCACCCCACACCTTTATTCGTTCAAAGTAAATTTGCATACGTATGTCTACAGTTTCCGATCTACGTTGAGCTCTCTGTGGAGCAGATGAATCACTCTGCCGACACTGTCATATTGAGAGTGATATTTTCCGAAAGACTTATATGACATCGCTCGATTGCTGCATGCGTAAGCAGCTGAAAGTTTAAAAGATAGACAGATGGGAGTTGAACGAGGAATTGTATATTTGTCCATGTTCATCTGCTTAAGTCAATAGGTGGAAGGTCCTGTTTTAACAAACCTAGGAACTTATTTCAGTTGTTTGTCATTATGTAGCATGATAGATTTCGAGTAGTAGGTGTAGTAGAACTTGGAAGGCCGAAAATAATTTTCAGAAAATCCCAATTTCAGCAAAAGTCAAATTAAATCATTCCAAAAAGGGACAATGAATTTGATCAAATCTTATCGGAATACCAATGGTCGGTAAGAATGAGAAAGATGGCAAAAAGTTCAACTTGGGTTAGTAGTGAGTCTGCTTGTATGTGTGAGTGTATTTGTGTAAAATAGACGGTTCCGCAACGAAGGCAAGTGGTACACACTTTATTGAATGTCTTTATAGGCCACCTGTTACTCGGGTCGGTGTCGGCGAAACAGCTGATCGGGCTCGAGCGAATTATTATTATTGTTGTCGGATGTCGGCTCTGGCTTATTTATTTGTGACGAAGGGGGGTTTGAAGTGGGAAGGGGGAAGCGACGCCGAAGCTCAACTTTCCCCGCTAACTTCTACTATTGTTCAATTGTAACGTGATGACGTAGAGCGCCGAATTAATTAAGTGAACTCCACGGTAGGGTTTTCACGTGGAGATCGTGAAAGTGAAAATCAACAGCCAATAATTGAAAATGATACACATCGTTTTTGGTAATAAACTTGAAGAAAGTAAGCATAATTGTTATTTATCGCATACCCACTTTGTCACTGCTTTATCAGCCCATTACTTAGTTCCAGGAAGACTAGGTATGATGCTACACTTCGATCTTAGCCAAAAGGCCGAGAAGCGAATGGCTAGGTATGATAATGCCATTATTTTTTGGCTTAACCTCATTCGTACTCAAAACATTTGAATTGTTTTATTACAGACGCCAGCACATCAAGCTACCCGAAACTGCCAAATTTTCCTAACCAACTTTGAACCTTATGCTTTAGCGATAAAGTTGAAAATCTATTAAAGGATTTTGACAGATTGTAGTAGCTTGGTGTTGGCGTCTGTACGTTTAACTTGATACATCGGCAAAAGTAGTAACAGAAGTGCCTCTGTCTGTGTGTCCATCAATCACACTCATCTATTACCTTCCATAACCGCTGAGTCCTGATAACTAAGCATCTCAATGCCATGTCCCTGTCCAATATCCCGTTTTGAAAATGACTAGCCCCTTTATTAAGACTATAACTGCTGTTGCAGATTGTTTTTTAACTTGTTATCAACTTCTTTAATCTGTATAACGCAAATGCAAATTGACAGACGGCCATTCTGAAATCTATGGATACTGAAAAATCCTTATTGTCTGACGAAGTCTGCAGGTTATAATAATATGTTTTTACAAGCAAAGCATCCCGTTAAGAGGCTCTATGATAGATGTACAAAAACGGCATAATATACATAACGACAGAGGCTGAAGCCAAAACATTACTACGTAGCTATATGGGCGAATGTAATCACCGACACGTCAGGTTTTTTACCAAATGACATGTTTCATAATGACTGTTTACGTGCAAGCCCCAATAAGGTATACTTACCAGCCAGGTTTGAAATTACAGTGTGCTAGGTAATGAGTTCGTGTTTTGTAAAGTTATCAATCATTGCCCGAATACTGACCAAGATAAACTAGACCAGACCAAATTGGAAACTGATATCTTGCAACCGAACATAAAGCAGTAAAAAGTATAGAATTTCTAAAACAATAGTGAATCTAAATTGGTATAGATTTCTAATGTCGGAAGCTTAAATGACTTCGTTGTAGTCAAGGTAATATAGTAAATAATCATAATTCATTATCATTACTTATGACAAATAGCTTTTAAATACTAATTGGCTGTACACATATTATGAGTAGAGTAGTCGTTATCTTCCATAAGTTCTATTTGAGTGCTATTGGTTCCAGTTGTTGACTAATTTACTGTCGTGCATTACGACCTACTGATAACTGAAAAAGTTAATGGATCAATGTCGCACAAGAAACGTGTCGACTACTGCAAATCAGAAACCAACGTCAAGAAATAGTACTTAGCGCTTTTATCAGGCATATCAATCAATATGACTAAACAGAAAAAAAACAAGAGGGAACAATGTGAATGTCCAATTAAACGGAGCTCGCACACGTCATCGAAAGGTGTTTCCCGAAGAACGCACACACACACACACACACATGGACGATCAGCTGACTGCTCCGATTTTAACCCACACCACTGAGCCGACTGTTAGAGAACATAAATAATGACGGCCCACCTACCTAGCTATACGTAACACACATCGTATAATTTGTATGAACCACCGACGGAAGAGGAATGTGTGATACGCCAACGTTTTCTCCGCCATTATAGTTTTTACGACAAGATGAATAAAATCGACGATTGATCTGCCTCATTGTTGGCAGTTAGGACTTTATTCAAGTGGACTTGTCGAGCGTGAGATCGCATTAAATAATCAGAAACGCATACAAGCATTACGAACACATGCGAGATGATAACAATGCTCTTTAGTAATCACATCGCAAGAACACTGAAGAGCTTTTTGCAAACGTTAGTAATATGAACAACAAAATGTATTTAAAATATACTTTTGACGTAACGTTCCTGAACATGAAAAGAACTATGACTGTCAAAGATGTTAAGTTAGGAACACTGATATGCAGATCGCAAAAACTGAAAACATGAACGAGATATGACTAGCAATGCTACAAGAAAAGCGACTACACTTAAATCGTCATTATAGCAAAATGTTAGTAAAAAATCCACTAAATAATAAGCATCACCTTTGTACCTATTTTTCTGTTCTGTTTTTTCTTGTCTGTTTATATATGTGTGTACATAAATGGTAAAAATAAATAAAATATATAAATAGAGGGAAACGAAGCAATATTAGCAAAAATGTATTTTCACAAAACAATGTATTATGTCCTAATATGAAGTAAGATGGGTTGGGTTGAGTTGGTTAATGGTTGACTTGAATGTTCAGTTTCTCTAAAAACATAACTGCAGTGGAGAACTTCATTCAGGACATTGCGCATCTGTAACGCTAACCTAAAAAAGAGAAAGTATAAGCCCTATGTTGCAGAAAAAGGAAATATAGTTCTTGCTTTTGTAAATGAAGCAGCCAGTGGACTGTGTAGGTTGAGGGCCCTTTTTGTTTCAATATTATGTGCCTGATGGATTATGTTTTGGTATTGTTTGTCTTTTCTCCCACGTAATATAGGAAATTGACTTAGTTGGAAATTTATTTATAATTCAGTGTATTCAACAATACATAGTTGTACCCACAATTTCACCGTTTCACAATTTATCATTCTTAAGGCTTTCGTCTAATGAATACCAATGAAAAAATGTTCTTAGTGTGGTTGAAGTGTTTGTTTTTTCTATTGAAAATATTTATTAGGATCGGGTAAAAGGTGAACTATAAATCACCAGAAATAATTAGACATTAAACAAAACGACATTCACAATAAACTGAAAATTACTTGTCCTTGTGTACAGAGAGATGCTTTTTTGGCACATTACGGCCAATTATGGTTTAATTTGGACCAAATGAAGACATCAAACACATTAAAAATTTTATCATGCACTTTCCTTTATATGAATAAAATAGATTTACAGTAAAAATAAGCTTCCAATGTTCAACAGAGAAGAGATACGGAGCGCCGAACAAATACGCCTACAACGTTGCCGACGGCAAATGAAAAGCGACAAGTATCCAGCAGGCAGACTATATCAGCTTAATGCTTTTATTGCTGTGGCATTATTTCTGTTTTCGTGTAATAAAGGAATAAATACTTTTTTGCTGATATAAAGTTTTAACTACTTTCAATTATTATCCAAGTCACAACAGTTCTTATCACCGCCCTTTGATAGTTCTAACATAGATCCATCAAAGTCAACAGTACTCGAATTTAAAGCAAGTAACAGCAGTCGCCGGTCATATGATAATAAAAACAAACATCTAGCCGCTCCGCCACAAAATAGAACCGAGTATTGAGCCAACGCACACACAGGCACGGAGGCGGTCGGATGTCACGCAAACACTGACAAGCTCAGCGTCGGCACACCCACGCACACAAGTGCGGTAGATAAGAATCGTCCCATTTTACATTGAGTCATGCGGCCGCTGCGATACTTACTGTGTTCGCAGGCAGCCTTATGATGACAGCCGTCTTGAATCCTTTTCTCAACTACACCGAAGCACAAATTAGGGCGAGCTGCGCACATGCACTTCTCACACACACAATGGAATATTACGAATGTCGAAAAGGTGGCAAAATTTGCTTAACAGCAAAATGTTCCGAATCATCGACCGGCGCCGGTAATAGGAGCGTTGTCGGGACGAAGGCGGTGGAAGCTAGCAGAGAGCGAGAGCCTCGTGTGGAATATTGTACGTTCGATTGCGCTAGCAGTGCGCGCGTTTCAGTTGGCGCACGGCGACTGGCGCAGGCGAGGCGTGCGGTGCGACGAAGCGGGCGGGCGAGCGATTTCACCGGGCTGATATTGCGACGGCACGCCGCTCGCTACGACCCATATGTATAGCTACAACGAGCGAGGGCACGCCAGCGAACCTCGAGCGGGGGGTCGCCGAGCGCCGAGCTGCACGCACTCAACCAACTATCCAACTCAACCAGTTATTTGTTCGCCTCACTCAGCCAGCCTTACTTTGTACCAAAGGCACGTAACTACTTTTTTGTGATACATTCAGTTATTATTTATTCACTTGGAGTCTTCGAAACCTATGAATTGTTCAAAAAGAATAATAAAGTACCGATCTTAAAAAATATAACGAAGCTCTACCACGAAAGCCATTTGAAATAAATGTAGTAAACTTTTCTGATGCACGAGGAACTATAAAGGTTACCGTTTACAAACACTACAGTATTATAATGCTATTCATTAAACTTGTGTGCGTGTGTGTAAAATGTAGATACAGCCGTAAGCTATCATTATAATATGAAATTACTCATATACATATCCACACAAGCGCGATACTGTTGAGTAAATATGAGATCGTAGACTTATCATTGATAACAATGAACAGAATCGCTTATCTGTTATTAACATAATAACAGGCAATTCACGTTACCACAAATACACGCAAAATCACAGTCATCTGTGTTACACCTAGTAACTAATTAGGAAATATTGATCGACTGCGCGAGCCAATAGTAATATTGTCATCCATATACTACATCTCATTACTGTCGCAGTGCAAACAGTGATGGCCTATTGGGAATGCGGGTCAATGCATATGCGCACTGTGTCCGTTTCATGATATTTATATCGTATTTGTATGGAAGTGATGTATACATACGCTATCTCTATTTATTCGGTGATAGTAGTTATCGCGTGAAATGTCGCCAAATTAAGAAATTTAACCTTCCGCAGTAGACAATAATGCTTTGGGAAATAACCTTAAGAATATGTCATTTCCAATTATAATGACACACGCATAGGGGAAATGTATGCCAACTTTGTTCGAACGCAACAGTTATGTATATGTTGAGGCTGTGTGAATCCATTAGCGTCGTGTATCGAGTGTGGTGAACGAGTAAAACTATAATATACGTTCAATCGAGGAGCTGGGAGAAAAATGAAATGGTTGTAGCTTGATTGAACACGGCGCCAACGACGCCTCCCTGCGGGACTCCCGACTAGACGCCCGATGGTCTACGCAAAACCATAACTTTACATCACAGTTAAAATTCTCTTGTAGCGTCATTCCATGCTTGTATTTTTATTACTATGTTGACAAATAAACTGTGTTGGGATTTTAGAAAGGCAACGTTCGTTTATATTAACTTGATGAGCACTTATACAGATGAAGTCAATTAAATACCTACTAAGTTTTAGCTCATTTACTAAAATATAAGTCTGAAATGTCATTTACTCCCACAATTGATGAAATGATTAAACTAAGCGTTAAAAGAAACAAAATAAAGAAAGACTAGAAGATAAACCTGGACGAGATTTGTGATGGTTGAATAGGAAACTATGAATGTTTTGCTTCTACAGAAAACATCTATCATCATTAATATAAGATTCCGAGCTAGGCACAATAAAAAAACCAGTTCTAAAAATCTCTAGTAACATGCATTGCCACAAACATCTACACGTGAAGAAATAGGTATAAATAAAAACACTAGAAATATTTCAGAACCAAATTGTGTCAAACAAAAAAAAAGAAAAAAAGAATAGAGTAATAATATTGTGTGATGCCAACGAGATCCACGATTCAGCATTGTTACGGCCAGAAGTTGATATAGGTCTGGCTGTCTCATGTCTGTTACAAAATGTTTACTGGGCAAAAGAAAAAGTTTCAAGTAAACTTCCATTTCATCCAATTTCAAATCGTGTAGTTATATTTTAAGAAATACCCGTCTATCCATCAGTTTTCTTTCAAAAATAGGAATATAAGCTCCAACATGGGGAGTGAACTACCAGATCATCATCTGCCTAGCCTTTTCCCAACTATGTTGGGGTCGGTTTCCAGTCTAACCGGATGATGCAGGGGAGTGCCAGTATTTTACATGGAGCGACTGCCTATCTGACCTCCAGAACCCAGTTTACTTGGTAATACGAAATCCCTAGTTATTTGTCAGACTTTCGGGCTTCTGACGACCCGTAACGACTGTCAAAGATCCACGAATGATAGCCGGGACCAACGGCTTAACGTGCTTTCCGAGGCACGCGGGAGTCTAAAGATGGTCACACTTCCACGGACAAACAGCGGCAAGCGTAGCTTAACCTGATCGATCGACCCGTGTGGTTGTTATTACTTAGACACAAGCCCCTCAACTGCTAGATATATTTCAAAAATGTTGAGTTATTCTCGAGACTGAGGAAAATATGCAGAGGGTGAGGCGGCACATCGCAGGCCGATTTATCGTTAATTTCGATATAGGAACCTGTTCTGTAAAGTGGCGGTCCAACCGAGCCGGGGCTGCGTAGTCAACCCGCTCCGCAAAATAAAAGAAATATGTTTTAGTGGGTTAGCGAGCGTGTTTACGATCGGATTCCTCGGGCCCGATTATGCCGCCATTAGTTACATAAGCGGCCGGGCGGGACCGTAATTAGACAATTTGTCTTATAGCCGATAATGTCATAAAAATATTTCACAAGGGATCTTTGGCAAATTTAACCGTAATTGGTTTAAACTTGAACTATTAAGGTAGTACGATACGAACGTTAATTTATCTAACAGTAACCTTTTACTAGAAAGAGCCAAGAGATAAATGATAAGTGTTTGTCTATTAACATTGATAATTTTGATCGTACAGAATTTAATATTTATAATTATTTCAAAACTGAAAATATCCTAGGCATGCTGATTGGTCAAATAAACTGTTTAAGTTCGATCTAATAACATTTAAGTATACGTATAGGAACGAAGCATGATGCACAATGCACAAGTAATATGCACGTAGCGCCATCTGTCGAGCGCTGCGCGAGGCTCAGACCGGATGCCCGACCAGTTTAGTAGTGACATCGAACACCTGCAAGCACAACCGACACCACTGTTCTGCCTACGTATTCTGTTTTGATAAAACCATTGTTATCGCAGGTTAACTAAGCTAAATATTTTAATCTATACATTTGTTTCAATAGCTGGATATTTAATAGAAGAGAGCACTATAAATTAAAGAGCTCATAGAGGTTGAATAGGCTGGGTTATCAACAAAAGAGATCTCCATAAAGGAAACTTGCAATGTCCATAAAAGCAGGAGCCGATCGCTTTAATAGTTAATTGATCCAATGTAAACGGATAGGGGAGCTCCGATAAAAACTTAGTTTACAGTGGACTTTGGAAAAGCTCAAAGAAGCAAATTCAAAAGGATGACTGGAAGTAGCGTTTAATTTGCATAGCAACGGCCCGCACGTGTAAGACTATTTATTTTTTATGTTTTGTATGTAATGCGTGAAGCATCCTTGTGTCCTTGTTTGGCGAAACAATACGCGGTTGTTACGTAAGTTTAAAAGACGCGTCAATGGCATCTCGACCCTGCCTCTGTTCTCGTCACTGACCCACATTACTCACTCGCTACACGCAATAACAATAACGGTAAACTCATTCATTACATAATATTGCACCGTCTGTGATTACGTTACAGTAACGCGAATAAATTAACATCCGTTTAATAACACATAATAGTTATCGTTTCTATGATTGATCTGCCAAATTACCTTATCTATTTAATCTAGGAAGCTTACTTGATTTATGCAGAACAATATTTCTCTTTCTTGGGATTGTTTCTAAAAGCAGATTTTTGTTGTTTTTGATCGGACGTAGAACTTCCTATTTTCTTATTTTCCTCTATCTGTAGTTTCCAAATAATAATCAACGGACTCTCATGTCTTTACCTCTAGTAGTTTTACAGTATTTTGCAGAAGCTACGACAGCGGCGCTTTTTCATACATCCCGGTTCTCTGCTAGAGATATTTAATTCCTTTGTTAAATGTTAGTAAAGTAGATATTCGTAGTAGCAGAACACTTAGAAAACGTCAATTTGAGTAATATGAACACTTCACGAGTGTGATTACTGAAAAGGCCGTGAGTAATATTATATTCGATAGGACACAATCGAACGGTTGCGTAGACGTCTACGATGATAGGCTACCGCTTCATGTTATAAATCATCGCCATTTGAAATGACATGTGAGTTTATTTTTAATGGTTCTAAAACTAGCTTTTCTCGAAGAAGAACAAGCTTATACGTTAATAGCAATAGACTATAGCAAAGCTACGCGCACCAGACATCATTGAATTCTCCGAACAGGGTGCGAATGAATTTTCGTACGTATAGTTCATTATTGTATTTGTTGGTATATTGGCGTAGCTAGCTGACATATTATGGCAAATAATTTAATTTAGTGTTCTGTGTCTTGTAATGTTAATTACTTTGTATACCTTTGGCTGTCATTCGTAGATCTTTGACAGTCGTTACGGGTAGTCAGAAGCCCGAAAGTCAGACAACCAGTCTTACCTAGGGGTATCGTATTACCCAGTAACTGGGTTGTGGAGGGCAGATAGGCAGTAGCTCCATGTAAAATACTGGTATTCAGCTGCATCCGGTTAGACTGGAAGCCGACCCTAACATAGTTGGGAAAAGGCTAAGCAGATGATGATGATGATGTATTCAATCAAGTTTTTTCTAACTGAACAGACAGCTATGCTGCTGGGGAGTTTGTAGTGCCACTTCTTCTTCCCAGCGAAAGCACTAGGTAGTGGTGAAGCGGGCGTTTTGGGGGACTGTCTTTTGTAATTTTGACGTTCGAAAAGTGCTGATTCTCAGCCTAGTTTGAATAAATGACTTTTGGTTTTGATTTTTCTTTCCGACATATTTCCATCCTTTCATGGAAAAAAGCAACGCGAATACCATTTTCCAAATAATATTAAAGTAGTAAGGCAGAGAGACTATGATAAATGCTGAGTCTCTGCTTAACAGTATCCCACCTTTCCGCACTGAACTACATTCTAAATCTTCATTCTATTTCTGTGGCACTTCGTGGTTCTATATCATCCAAAACGTCTCGTATAAATTCTTCCGCGATTTACGCGGTGACAAGGGTGACAATTTATGAGAATAAAAGTAGATAATATTCAATCCATGTAGTTCTGGACCATGGATCATATTAGGCCTTGTGGCCGTAACCCCTGAACCTAAGCGTGTGGGCAGCGTCATGGTTTTTGTAAATTAGAACCAGGGGCTTTGTTCTTGCAGTGATAATGAAAAAGTTTGATTAAATATTGGTGTTAGATCAACATGAATCTAACCATCAAACTATCTTTACATAATAATACCCCTCCGTCTCTCGTAAAGCACGTTAAGCCGTTGGTCCCGGCTGTAATTCGTGGATCTTTGGCAGCCGTTACGGGTCGTTAGTAGCCCAAAAATCTGACAACCAGTCTTACCAAGGGGTATTGTATCACCCAGTAACTGGATTGTGGAGGACAGATAGGCAGTCGCTTCATGTAAAATACTAGTATTCAGCTGCATCCGGTGAGAGTGGAAGCCGACCCCAACATAGCTGGGAAAAGGCTCGGCAGAATGATTGAGATAAACATGACTAAAATACTAAAATTGATCTGATAATACTGGGTAATTCTTCCAATAGAGAAAGGAACAATTTTCTTGATGAAATTGATGTAGCAAATCAACAAAGTGTCATAGCCGCCAAGCTCGGGTAAGGATTGATTGGTGATTGGTGTAACCAATTCAAATTTTATCTGATTAGTACTGGGACATAAGCCATAATTTTTAGTAGCCCTGTTCTTACAGCAAAGGAAACTTTTCACGCAGGCAGCATATTTCTGGATAGTTATAAGTGCTGATTACTCAATAATCTGCACCACCTGGACACCTGACCGAACTTGTTCACATTCCTGACGTGGCATACCCTACAGGGTAATAATATTGCTAGGTTTAGGTCAGTAAGGTACCAACAGCTCTAAACAAAAGAATATTATTTCGACTGTAAGGTGGTGTAGCATAAAGCCGACCCGCTTCGTAGACGTACAAAAAGTGTTGATCCAGCAGACGTCGCAAAGTACGTGACAAAGGCCTTCGACAATGTCACCGTTACATAACAAAGATAAGGCAGGGTTTAAATAGCGTACTAGATGAGTAAACACGTCACGCTTATTATTTATAGCGTTAAGAAGTGCCGAAACATTGAATGAACTTTTCTTTTCGTGACGAGAGTGGGCGTGTGTGCGTGTCCCGGTGTCGATGTAGGCCACTGCCAAGGTCGAATGTTTAATATAAAGTCTGGCGCCGGGACATTAAAATGGTCGGGCCCTCCCCGGACCCCCCTTATCCCCGGCCCGGCGGTCGCAATCGTTGCACTCGTTATTTATTATCTGGAGGCATCCCCCGCTCATGAACGCCTTCAGTCTTCGGTACCTACACATTTATATATGTATAGGACGTCGTCGCACCCGAGCACAGTATCGACACAATAATGAATTTAATGAAACACGGATTTCGTAACGTGAGGGACCCGGAGAACAGCTGACGCGCCTCAATTACCGACACCCTGACCTATTGAATTGAGTGACGAAATTCGCATCAGATTACTGGGGATATATGTAAAACGTAGGCGTGATCGCTTTGAAGGTCTTGATCAAAAGACGAAAATCGTCAGACTCAACGTCACAAGACGTAGTTACAGTAACGTAATAAATGAGCTAGTAAATATTGATATACAAACAATACACGTAACATTGTTTTACATGTGAATGAGTCTGAGTGTATGAACACAAAGGTTTAAGTAAATAGACGTTTATACGCATTAATTAATTGAATGGATTCGAAACTAATTGGAAATAGTTTTACGTTCAACCATCTCAAGATATTTTCGATCAATTCTCAATTCGAGTAGAGTTTTACACAAGTACATTAATATGTAAATTACTAAAGCTATACAAATCTGGTGTTGTCGGCGATTCGACGACGAAGCAGAGCGTGCTCCCGAGAAACTTGGAACTCTCGCTTTCGAACAAGAAACGCTTGGTTACTGTGGCTCGACAACTCTATAAATACACAAACAAACTTACACAAAACATTGGATGCAGCTTGATATTCACCTACATTTTCGATATATGTAACGGTAGCTCTGTGAACATTGGAGTATCTTGAATGAATGAATACAAATACAAACATGAGTAGACACATACATTAACCCACATAAAAGTCCATAATTATTAAATCGTCTGGTAAATGTTGGGGATACCCCGTTGGATGGTTGCCAACAGGAAGGGGCCATCTTTAAATAAATTCAGAATAATAATGCGTTCAAGCGCCGTGGATTGACGGCAGGTTGAATTTTGACATACCACCACTATTCATCATTGTCTTGATTTATTCGAAGGAATAAAAAATGAATTTTGTCCATCTTGACTTGTTCGCGAATCGCGATAGCTCGTGTCGAAAATATCGAAACATAAAAACTGTTGTTCGCCAAGCTACGTAGAATGCACGAATGTTCAGCATGGAGTGAGGCTAGGTATGCACGAGTCGTTTAGAGTCTTGGTCACGAATCGGCGGCGGAGGCCGAGGCGTGCCCGCCCATCGCAATCAGATGACATCATGCTGTCGCCACATACTCCAATTCACTAAATGGACAACTCCTTGATGCAAGACTGTTGCATTTAAGGCGGTAATAACTTGCGTCTATAAAGCTAAAGGTGAAGACCAATCAAGCTTTTTATAAGAAAGACCTTACTAACATGAGCATTACCATTGATGTGATTAGCTTTACACTTGTCCAATGATAAATGGCCGTTACCGGCGAGTTGTTCTCAAAAACAGCGTGTGCACAAAGATGCGGGTCACGTTAGCTTGGCTTAAGTGTCGTCAGAGGCGCAGGTCGCAAAACGTCACAAAGCAGCCAGTGATTGATGGTTGCGGTGACACTCGTTACGTCAGCTGCCGGGGGTCGTGGGGTCAATGCCGTCACGATTACAATAACCGACGGGATGTAATAATAATCATCCAGCTGAGCGGTGTTTATCGTCTAGGTATTCAATTTTGCGATAGGGTTGTGTCTATTTTGTTCGCAGTCAGTCGGAGTTGGTATCTTATTGATTTACAGCAATTAAAATGGGATTGTCAAGTTCTGGCAGGAACAGCGATAAATTAATTATTAGTGACAGTGTGTCATAAATTTCGCTGAAAGAGACTGAGGCAATGTTGTTTAGTTTATTCAAATTCATAAAACAAGGAGGGTGGTCTCAGGTTATGTTACATTACGACCACCCAGCACGGTGGCTGTTCGACCCCATTCTGAAGGCAGGGTCGGTGCTATAAAACGACACGGTCGCTTTTACGACAAACATCTACAACACACATCCGCATATTGTAACGTAATAACGATCCGGTAAAGGTCTACGACACGATGCGAACTCGAGTTATTCAAGTATTCTATTGACTGAAAACAAACCTATTGAATTACATTAGGTACGATCCGGAGAAAGAAAACTATACGGTCTTGCCGATTCCATACAACGGCAACGAGCTGTTGTTATTTATACAGCCGTCTCAACTTGTATTCTGAGAGACTGAATAACGAAAAGTTTAAGAGTCTTTTTGTGTTGTTATTTTGATAAAGAAACTATGTTCCCACGGATTTAGTCTTGGATATAAACTATGCTGTACCTACCGGCAAATGCTAGCAGACAATATCATGTTAACTACCTGTTACTAAGTCGAAGGTTTCCCAGCTTGATGTAAACACATTGTATTCATCTTACTTGTTCGTCTCTGTATCGATGATCATTTTTCATCAATAATTTATTCCTTTATTCCTTTATTTCAGGCAACTAAGGCCCATAGAAAAAAACAATGCATACTACTACAAACATACTTATAAACTATAAGTGACCATCATAACATAAATATATACTTGTCTTATCATTTCGTGTCAACCCTAACACAAATGACAACAATATAAAAAGCGTTTAGAAAAAACAACTCTTTTGATGGCTTATTCTCTTCTATTGCGGTCAATTGAAAAAAGCAGAAGACGTTAACGCTGTTGTGAATACTACACATCGAAAGTTATTAAAACATTTGCATGATATTTATATGGGACTTGCATGGAAACGTTATGGTTTAGTGACGTAATTGCCGTATTAAACCCATTAGATCTAATCGTTATAGGCAATATCGTGAGTTTACGATGATTAATAAAGAAGGTAGACCGTAAAACTCTCGTTCATCAGGTATGGAGCAGTAAAATATGTTAACATAAACAGTTTACTAAGAACATAAAGTTGACAAAGTAACCGCAACGGTGGTAGCGGCGCACGCAACCGACCGCATGGAACACGGAACATTTTGCATTTAGTGCTCTACAACGGACTCCCCTAATATCGCCTGCTACATGAATGTACGAGCTTTTGAGGTAACTGAGATTTCTGCCTGTGCGGCTCCGACATTGGGGAATGTAATAATACGCTATATGTTGCACTATGTTGGAGTTTTGGTAACAGTAAAGCCGATTTAGTACGGTGCAAGCGTTCTTTCAAGTTCTCTTTAAATATTTCATGTATACGTGTACTTGATCAGAGGACTGACATGAAACTCGGGTACGCAAATCGTGCAATGTTTTAGTGCTATCACGGGGCAGTTCGTTTGGTTATGGGACGCTGGTCCGGTTTACTGCCTCGTTACCGGCGATCCAACGTTTTTACAGCCCGATTAAACCGCTCATCCAACCTACGGTCCCTGTAATTGGGGTAAATCTTTTTATTGAAGTCTCTAGAGCTAACTTATTGCCGTACCGTATGGTATACGCAAATAGATTTAAATATACAACAAGGTTGTAAATCGATTTTAAAAACAATTGTACATTCTCATTATAAATAATGTATGCGGTTCGTTCATCATACTGACATATGATAGATTACCTACAAAATTGAAACATGTTTAAAATTCGCGTAATGCAAAATTGAAATAACACAGAAAGGCTTTATCTGCTCTGTGAGTCGTATAAATTATTAAAATGCAACAAAACGAGTGGGCGACCACATTTTGTTCACAACCGGCCTCGCGGCGCATTATCGAAATCGGACCGCAATAATTACATTCGAGCCGAATGCGGCCACTCCATCCATCTGTCCAAACGACTAAATAAAATATACGTCCGCGATAAAATTTTATCAATGAAAAATATATTATTCGTTCTCTGGAATAGCGAACATTTAATTAAACTTGGTATTCAGACAAAACCATTTCAATCAGCGCGAAATTTAATTTTTAAAATATGGAGACAGATATTACGTACACGCTTTGAAGATAGAATATTTTTATAAAGTAAATGTAAAACTAAAGCTCTAATGTAAAAATGCATGGGGTGTTTGTTAAATGGGAATTTTCAGATCATAACTCCACCATGGAGCAAAGTTGCTTCATCTGTTAAAATCAATATTGTTCTGTTTTTGTAACAAAGCAAGACAGGTACCCAATTAAACCTTTCAGCGTAGTCACACAAAAATGTGATCGAATGCATTTTAACCGAGAGATAAACGAGAGAAAGTAGAAACGGTAAAGCAGACTGTGTAACAAAAGCAAACAGAAGGCAACGTGAATTTTGGCGTTGGGCGGCACCGGCCGGATTATGTAGCACCCTCGGCTTATTCAATTAAAAAGGAAACGTACTGAAGCGCGCATTCTGACTACTCGTAATTCTGATACAGAAGATCCTATTTGACAAATGAGATTCGTTTTAGCCGCGTCACTAGTCAGGTTCAATCTATAGACTGAGTTAAACTGTTTAGCTGGTATAATCTACCCCTACGATGAACGAATCATTGTTCAGTGTTTTAAATTTGAACTTAAGTAGAAAACAGTCACAGATAAGTTACATGTAGCATTTATGACATTTTGTCATCATAGTTTCTCATAATGGCCACTTTTCGTGATTTTGATAATGTACAAATAATAAGATGAAACACATAATAAATAAAAATAGGTATTAGTTTCATAATATCCGTTGTGTAAAATGTACTAAGCGTCACTAAGCAGGTTAACTGAAGTAAAGAAACATGGTGGCAAGCATATTAGCGGATATGAAAGCACGTTATCATGTAGGCAAACAAGAGAAACAGAAATCAAAAATGTTTAAAAAGCCAATTTAATATTCTTCATATACGACAACAACCAAGCATGCAAAAAAAACAAGCAAGCATACAGAAAAACTAGCGAGCATTAAGAAGAAGCGCAAGTGTAAGAAACAAACATGCAAAACAGCAAGCGAACAAAAGTGAGCAAGGCAGTGTTTTTGAGTGTTCCACCAAAATGAACCCCGTCACACTTTTCTTTCTTGGCAAACAATAAACAATAGGATATGTGGTAAGTGGTTCTAGTCTAGCCCAGTGAATTTATCCTGTGAGTAGTTATAAGCTTATTCACTATGTGCACACCCTGTATAGTCAACCCTCACACAGAGAGAAAATAAAGAAGTACAATACCATTTTTAAATTCAGTGAAAGCTACATTCGCTAATACAGCGGAGCGACAAACAGAAAATTTATGCGGAGTCTGAAAAAGATATTTTCTTTTTATAGCTAACGTGATAGAACACTAGTTGAATATAAAAGTCACTTATTAGGCATGCCTTGAGAGAAGTTCATGTGAAATTTTTCGAGTTAAATGTATTTGCTTTGTTTTTACATGCGAACGCACGTCGCCTGTCGGCTGATTACGCTCCGCGCTGTTACCGTCATTCATTTGAGTCTGTACACCGCCCCACTCAATCTCGTTTATTATGAACGTGCAACGGGCGAGCAACCCTGCCTCTCGCTTTATACATTTGAATATTTTGCTTCATGCATTACTTTTACATTGTTAGGAGTCTTTCTGCCAGATGATAGTGCACATGAGTCGCAGCGTTCATTTACGCGCGGAATGTTTTTTAATAGACATTATTCCGTAGTTTTATTTTTCAACACTCATTTACTCTCTGTACCGTATAATCAGGCAGTTTGTAAAGGCAGCCTGGACTGAATTGAGTTTAAATAAGAACTTATGTTAACACTGCTGTAGCAACTGCTAAGAGACAAAAGCCTGTACAAGTTTAATTATATTGCCGTGTAGATTGTTCGTTAGGTTTACACAAATCTGTTTGATGATATAATGACCTTCACAATGCAAAGGCTGAAAATTACAGGGGTCTGTATCATTACAATAGAAGAAATACTCGCCTTTCAGGGATTGCAAAACAATGTAGAGCTATTTCAGCTGATAATACTTTATTTAAATCTCTTATAACTGTGTATGCAAGTAGCTAATCTATAGAAGACTAAATTAGCAAGCCGGAATTGTATCTCTACGCCACTAAATCACTAAACACAATCTCGTCACTAATAGCTCTAATATCCTACGTTTGACAAATGATCATCATCAATAGTATTTTTTTTTTGGTTGTTCTGCTACATGGCAACCTGTTCCAGGAACAATAAGCCACTTTTCTAGCTGATAAAGATCTGCTAGAATGTTACCGCCGAGAGCCATAGTTTTGAAAATTTTCTTTCCAACATACTCTCTCTATGTCTCATTGTGGAAATATTTGCGTGAGATTAGGGATGTCATGTCTCTTTAGTCGGGTATATTGGAGTCCTCCTGTTCCGCTCAGTGTCTGTTTATTACCGTGGGTCGTTAGGTTCTTTTGGCTATTTCTTGCCGGACAGTTTTTTATTTAAATACTATCTAACGAAGACACATTAGTGCGAACACCATTAACATTTCCATAATACTACATGTCATATGGTGCCGAAGCATGGAACTTTGGCCGACAGTGTATAGAAATTGTAAAAGAATATTTTTTATAAAGAATTTCTTTATTCGAGTCATGGGAGCGGCACATTTCTCCCGAGCATTTGAAATGCCGGTAAAGTTGCATAAATAAATAACTCGAATTAGAACCCTTCACGTAGCGCGCAAACGTTGAATGCTCGCGACTCACGGTGAATAATTTCTTACCCGCTTTGTGTTCAACGTCTCAGTAAATACCTGACATTTAACTGACAATTGATGAATTTTATAGGGAAATGTTTTTGGAGGAAATATTCGGTAATTCTGTCTTGTTACGAAAATAGATTATGGAATAGTAGTAAACAAAAACTGTTTTCCCAAGAAGAATATCTATCGACTTCCCACGCAAGTTGTTAAGTTACGGCTAGATAATAACCGCCCATTAAAATTTATGTTAGATTGTACTTTTTGATAAAAATACACGACAAGCTATAGGTCCAGAGCTCTTTTAATTGATAATAAACTTCTAGAAACGCTCTGAACGTTATCACTAGGGTTTTTAGCTAACCTCCCCAAACAAGTGGAACAGCTGATCCTTTGAAGACGAACAACAACAAAAAAGAAATCGCAATCATTGTGATTTCAAAATTCCCCATTAAAACATTTTACAATAAGGCTGGGGTGGCAGCGGGGACAAGGGAGCCATGGCTTGTTGCTACAATTGATAGGAGCGGCGAGTTTCGGGTTCCCCTCGTTTCGGGCGATACACAGCACTCGGTACATTCATTACAAAAAGCGTCACATCGCAGAACGGGCCCCGGTTTAATAATTCCACTCATTTGGGTTCCCCCGGGCGACTCGGCGAGACAATGCGCGCCCGGCTAACGGTATCAATCAACATCAAACAACCCCGCTACGGTCTATCTATACACAGCTTTAGGGTTGTACGTTTTGAGCATATATTAGTTTATTGAGATTATGCAAACATAAAATCCCACGCAATGTTAAGTTTCTGGGGCTTTGAACTTGTATTTAGTTCATCAACAATGGTAGAAGTGTTACGTAATCTTTGTTTTGAACTAGAACTGTTGGATCTCAGAGGATAGGAAGCAATAGATCCAGTTTGCTTGCTTTTATTTGTAACCTAAATTAAATAAACACGAAGCATCACATACTAGTGGCTTCATAAAGAATAAGCACCTACTACGGCGTAGCAAAATCGGCGCATAATATAGACGTAGCCAACATTTGGCTTAAAAGCTGCTTTAATATAAAGCTGGATTATGATTACATTTTCAGTATAAAATATGGCGGCCCTAATGCGCTTTGAAGTCTGTAAGTAAACGATTCTTTTTATCACACAGTCGTTATGCATGCACAAGCCGACGTCGATAAGCAAACGCCCGCGGTTTGTGTGCTCATCTCAATCCTCGCAAACACATTAGTAGTAGGGCACATTTGCTCATGACGCATTCTCATCAAATAACCGAATCATGCGTTTCAAAACAAACATAGCACCCACGCAAATCCATGTTCATAGAAGTAAAAATAAAACTGGAATCAGATCGTAAACACGAAATTAATCATGCACGTTTGTCTATAAATAACAAATTCTGACAAGAGAACGTTTATTTCCTCCGTCTACATTGTTATGTCAGGGGAAATTGCTTTCATTTTTCAGTTGGAAACAAAGTATTTAAATAAAATCTATTTACGATTACGCCCACGATGCGTACACGAGAACACTTGTAGGTTTTTCAGTGTGATGATGCGATTCAGCAAACAAGCTTATTGTCAAGTGTCGAGCGCCGGACGGCGTACTAACTCTGAATATGGAGTGCTCGTCCACAAATAGAGGCCGAGTCGTCCGAAGCTCGCTCGTTTTCGTGGGCCACATGTGCGCTAATGAAGACACGACGTTTATGATTATGTTTATTCACGTCCGCTCGGTTTCTGATGTAGGATGATGTTATACGTAACGAACAGACCGAGCTCATTCATCAGCTTAATCAACAAATGAGCGAATTGACGACGTCAGTCAAGAGAAATAACAAAATATAATATGTTACGATAATTGCTGAAAAAACTAGGATACAACTTATCCTAGTTTTTCTGAAACTTTTTAATGTTACAATTATGAGAGAGGCAGAATTACTCGCATGTACAGTGAAAATAAATTAATGTAGTCGACGAGATGTTAGAGAGTACAAGGAGCTTCATTAGGCGCGGAAACCGACGTTGTATTTTGTTCTTTGCGTGACCAGCTGCCTACATTATTCAGCCATTAGTGTTCGTCTGTACGACACACCAGTCCTACGTCAAAAAGGACAACGTCATGTCGATATACGTACATTTAAAAATGTATTAAACGTTACTGAGTTATTTTACATATGAGGAAAGAGGCTTGTTTCTGAAATGTGTTTGTCTAATTCAAATTAATGTGTTTCAGTAATGTTTAAATGAATCAATACGCGGATATAAGTTGTCATATTTACTAGGAGTGCGTAATGTTTAATAGGTGTAGGTACGTATGTTTCTCCAGAGACTACCTACTCAGTTGGGTGAATTGTTTGCGGTTGATGGCTTTTTAATACCCTGCCTTCTTGATTCATCGGGCGGCAGACACCGTTGATTGATTGTGGGGAGCATTCTAGCCCATAGCTTGTAACAATTATGATTGCATCTTGATCGATAATTGACTGTTTATTAATTACTTACAGAGTCTGGATCATGTGCGTTTGGCGTGGACGGCTGCGCTGGCCTAGGCGGTGGCGGGTAACCCTGCAAACAAAATTTGATAATTTATATTGTAGCAATCCATCACTTTTCTTTTAAAAATCAAGTCATTCATTCAAATTAGGCTGAGAATCAGCATTTATCGAAAGTCAAAATTACATAAGACAGTTTCCAAAACGCCCGCTCTTCACCACTTCCTAGTGCTTTCGCTGTGAAGAAGTGGCGCAAGTTTCAAAGAAACTATGCAATATTACATCAGAGTAATTACATAAGGGAAATATGTTCATTAAATAATCCTGTAGGCACGTAATAACATTGTACCGTTGGAATAACTTCAACCATAACTAAGCAGGCAATTCAAGTTACAATGTAACTTCAATTGCCTGCCTTGCTCGGCGATATGATCGTACGTGGTTCGTAAGTTCGAATTAACAACATCCCATAGTGCGGACATTATCAGCGTTAACGATAATAGCACCATACTGCAACAATTAGCGGGCATTTGAAATGTTACCCAAATGCTCATAGAGTTAGAGAAGTCTCTAACACTATAAGCATTTGTAGTGTATGAAGGACTGCGGTCAGCAATATCGGTCTTATGACTAGATCGCCGCTCGGTTGGCTTCGGTCATGACACGGGACTTCTAATTGAAACCAACTCCGACTGGCGCCCGGCTAAACTATTCCGATGCAATCCACTGTGAGCACAGCTATAATAACTCCAAAATGATAACACAAACAAAAACAAAAATTGCAGCGAGCAACACGAAGTATTTAACTCAAAGTCGGCGGCGATTCGAATTAAATCGCAATTTCAAACGGGCGACGATGACAAAAAGTTCACAAGCTTAAGCCCAAAGTTAGTTTCGTACTCCACTGTAAGCCGAAGGCCACACTTTCGTACTGAAACTGCGTCCCAACATCAGTACTAAAACACTTAATGTAAAAATGAAATCACAGAATACTGGCGGTAGAAAGGACGCGGAATGGACTTGAAAAACAACGGACTTTTTTTGAAGTTGAGTCACATCAGGCGTTCTGGCCATTTACATCCTTATCAATAGAAAAGAAAAGTGGGAGAAAATGCGTTACGTCATGGGTTGAAAGTTCACATCTATTTAATGAATCTGTCCATTCAAGCCGAACCTCATTCATTATTCTAAAGTTAAACAAACCAAAGTTACCCGAAATGGAATATTTGGTTTACTTTACAACTTTTGCTTGAAAGTTAAAAATAGTGTGGTAATAATAATACGGCATAATATTAGGAGTTCAAATACGAATATTACAGCATGGAAAGTAAGCGTAAACTTCTCCGAAATATCAAATAAACATCTAATTCTACATATTGTGCTCCCGAATATCACAAAGTTGTAACGGACTCCGCAATTTGGAACGTTCAAACTTTATTTCGCAAAACATACTAATTGTTTTACCTCGTTGACATGATAAATGTGAATTTTATGTAACGGCTGGCTGCAATTACTTTACGTTAATCATTTTTAGGCTGTAAATAAAACTGGCTTTTAAAATTAGGCGGATGGTTCTATCTAGCGGTCTAGTTTTTGGCAGAGATAAAACATTTGCTGTTGTTATGCAAGTCATACAGCCTAATTTGATTTCAGCGCTTCTTTTCAGAGCTTTTCTTTGAAAATAACCGACGCCAATTAGTACCTATTAGTTTCAGGTACCATAAGTAGGTACCAGCTGCCCTGTAAAGAAGTTTTCAGACCTCATTTTTATTTCTGTATAAATACCTTAGTTCACATTGTGGAATGTAATAGAAGGAATTCTTAATTTTGAATAAATTAATTTAGATAGGTCATTGAAAATCGAGGGTACTTGTGGTATCACAAAATTAAACAGCTCAATATCAATTTGCGATACATATTAAACCAGATCCGCCAATTAAATTCCGAACCGTTGACTTAGAGAAACGTCCGAAAAGAGGATTAATCCTATTAATATTTCCGACATTAACTCCGGGAGTAGTTGCTCAAAATTAGTGAGGAAAGTGCACGCCGACTGTAACAGAGGTGTAAGTCAGTTCCAAACTTATAATGAATTGGAAACAAGTTTGTGAAACGGCCACGACATGATCTCTTTATCAGACAGGACACGTTCCAAATAGGGACACGGTGTAAGCTCATTACAAATATTTACTAAACAAACTTGGAGATTTAAACATTATTGGAATATATGTATTCATTGATATTATTTTAAGACAAGGAAAATTTTTAATTTGAACGAGTACTAATTCCGGGGCAAATAATTTAGGCAAATGATCAATTCAAAGATTAATCAAAGATCCTTACCTAAACATTGTTTCGAAAAATAAAAAATATATTTTTCGTAACTCACGAAAATATAGCGTTAAAATAGTTGGTGAGAGCGTATTGTCACAGATGATACCCGGTGGCAGGTCTCGAGTGTCGAGTCGTCTGCGACTACCTCACCTGCGAGTACATGCTCTCAATAAATCGGGCCATCTCTAGATGCAGCCTTCACAGCTCACACTTAGGGCTGTCCCTGCAACACCTTCAATAAAACTTTATCATAATAATGGAGCAGTAAGTAGACGAGTCACACAATAGACAAGACAAATGTCAGTTTCTCTTCTCTTTACAATTGAATTGCATTATTTTGCGGAGATTGCAAAAGGGGGGAGCGAGCGGCATAATTTATCCAAGTCGGCAATTCCCGACAGCCCTGCCACCGTGACTCCGCCACAGGAGAGAGAATGTACGCCCCACCGTCAGCGCTTTAGAGGTTTCCAACGGCGAGCGGGGCTGCCACACTAAAGTTCGGAGAATCCGGAGCATTTTGCAGTTTGTTATTATGAGAGCGGAGTGCTGCCAGCGATAAGTTGCTCTTTATGTACAGGGAAAAACAAGGACACAGCGTAAAGTCGCTTCTTAGTTAATGTTGGAATTGCGATAGTTATGAGAATAAGTTAGCTAATGCGAAACATGGACTTTGAAGCGCAGTTTTATTGTGAGGGTATTAAACAGATTAAAAAGAAAATTGCTGGCGATATCATCCTATCATCGCGATGAAGGTTCCAGCGAGGGAGGAATCCTAACTAATATTATAAATGCGAAAGTAAGCTTGTTTGTTTGTTACCTTTTCACGCCTAAACCACTGAAGCGATCATCCTGAAATTTTGCATATACTTACGTTGTCAGGTGTACAGAAACTGACATAGGGTACCTTTCATTCCGGAAAAAAATTGCTGTTACGGAGGAAAACAACAATAACGTTATTATGATAATAGATGGCGCCACGTGTCTTTCGAATCATGATTGAATTATGTATATTAGAAACTTTATAGTTTTATTTTTAATTTAAGCCTAATACATTTTGTTAGCCTAAAGTGTCGATAGACCGGTTTTTCATTCTCCTAACTATAATATTATAGACAAGGGCAAACATTGCAGGTAGCAGGGGTGCATTTGGAAAAGCCATGTTTTTCCCATGGCCAGCTATATGTAGCATGTTCGCGTGTGTCCAATGCCCAGAATTTGTATGTATTAGCGCCAAATAGAAGGACATACAACATTGTGTATAGGAGCGTCCTAGGATAATGTTCCGTTCTGAGCCCCATGAGTGCAACGGCCAAACAACAAGCAGAGTACAACCCGAATTGATTGTCAAATTCTAAATTAACGCGAGCGAAGCTGCGGGCAAAAGCTAGTTGAGAATATTAACAGCCGTAGGTCGTCCTGATAATTCGACAATTGTATGCATGAACTTAATGTCAAAGAAATTTCTAAAAGAAAATCTCCCGGAGGCGCACTTCAGAAAAGTCAAGCAATTAATCGCACGGCCTTTGACAAATATATTTCCTTGACAATAAAATATACTGAGTTTTTACTGGCGAAGGCGAACGCCCGGGCAAGAGAACGGGTAGAACTGTCTCGTGCAACCGGCGCGCCTACTGTGGGGGAATATTAAACGGACCGTACCCCGCCAGCCATGCCATTATTATTATCTTGCCATTCTGTCCCAGTTCCGGGATCCAATATCCAGTGTGCTACGCTATCAACCGATGTGATTGCAAAGCAAATGTTGTGTATCATTACTATTCGACTATCGAAAGGTCAACGTTAACGATATTGCCTTTCAAAGAGAAGCATGAAGTGAATTAACGGTAAACGTGTATAAAAGTATCGCAAGGTGTATTATATTTGTACAGCTCGTATTTAATGTTGCTTTAATACGAAAGTCCAGTAAAATATAATTAGTGATTCCTCATTACCGCGCGGCTGGCGTGGCCCCTCTGGACGTTCGTGCGTCTGCTGGCTTATGGTTATTAATAACGCTGGCCGCCCGCCCCGCCCCGCGCGCGGCCCCCCTCTGGCCCCCACGCTCGCCCGCGCTGCCGCTGCCGCACGTCTGACATTTTAATTCCGGAGCCGCGGGTATGAGTCCACTGCATAATTTTTCTATCGACAATTTTGTCGACATCCTAAAGGTACTTCTCTATTTATATTGGATGCCAATGAAGCATAAAATTGTATTGTTTCACAGTTGTTCCAAATTAAAGCCTCGCAAGTTTGTCGAGAAACATAGAAGTAGGCCATTAGTAGAGTCGAGTACCTCTCTTGTTTATAAAATGTGAGTGGTTTACTTCAGCGTTTACAGAAAGATCTGTTACGGGTATTTTGCTCTGTAATACATCAAATTCATGAACATTACTCGTTAAAAATAGCGTAAATAACTTATTTGATCCATATCGATATCGATGAGATAAACTGCTAAACTGTTAGACGATAACAGTCATTCGTCATCAATGAAATATTCGAGTTTGAATTATATTAACGGCTATGCTGCGTTCACTAGTAATATTTCTAGTAGTTCGGAGGCACGCGTACAATAATATCGAGTGAGTCAGTGAACATCACTAGCCACGAATGCTACAATGGCGGTCGGGCGAGCGCAGGTCGAGCGCAACATGGCTGCCTGGTAGGCGGTTCGAGTGAAAGGGACAGAGCAAGCATCGACTGTTGCCCTCCTTATCGCACTCGCACGCAATGCTCGCATCGATCTCCACTCTCTGTGCTCGCCCCCAGCACCAGAAAGGCGGAACTAACAAAATTACAAAGCGCTTTCGAGCCGCTAATCATAAAATAAGATACGACGTTTCATTTCGACCGTACGACTCTCGAGCGATCACGATGCTGAAATGGCCCTTGACTCTCAAAATTCTCTACTGACATCGTGGAGTATTACCAAGCGTAGCTCGCCGAGAATTTAGTTAAGCCTCCGCACCGTACAGATAGATTTATGTTGTTTGTTCGAATTGAGCAACAATAGTTGAATGCGGGAGGGAAGGTGAAGTACTTTTATCTATAGCAACAAGTATAGAGGAAATTCAGGTTCTATTAAGAGGTAAAGAAAAGAGTATGTGGTTCTGTCTGATTTTTAATTACAGTGTTACTCTGATTGGAATGAACAGTGCCTTTTGGAGCAAGTCAAGATCTGTATAGGAGTGGAAGGAGGCTAAGGTATAAAAGGTATATGGCTCTACATCTCTTCGGAGCCGGCGCCGATGCCGGCCGGGTTTATGTTAGCATAAATTGTAGCCGTAGCCTGGCGGCGTTTAGTTCCAGAGCTGTATAAAATCGACACAAGCCGCGCTCTCCCACTGCTCGGAGTTTCTGCTCCGTCGATTACATGATATCTTGAGTGACGTTTAATTTTTGCACGACGCGCTTTTTTTTTTTCAAGATAAGATTTGGGAGATAAATTCGTCACCTTCTACATTTTTATCTTTATCTTTCCGTGATGATTATTTTTGTTCTATAAGTTATGTGGAAGGAAAGTACAAACACAAATAAGATAGTATTTATTTTAAAGGTCTTCTTCGTTGCAAACTGTCTTCTGCTTATGCATTGAGTATAACAGCCTATAAATTAATCCGGTCATCAAAAAACTGTTAGTACCAAATAAAAGATACAACTTTTATCATCAATAAAAACAGTAGAGGAATGAGTAAGCGCGAGGAATGCAAAACGAAATGTTTCATAGAGAGAAACTTGCGACTTGTTTAGAGCGTTTCGTTCGCATGCAAAGCTGCCAACATGTGCTACATCTCCATTATATCGTGAAGCTGTCGCTAGGCCAGCCACGTGCGAACCATACGCCGGGCGCGGGCGAGGCGGCGAGTAAGGACATAGAAATATGTAAATCGTCCGGCGAGTCAAAAACGTTGGCTCATGTTCACGATGAATGCTGATCGCTGCAGTATGACGAACCGATCATCCACGACGCCGCTCTACGAGTCACGACTGATAGGATACCGATTATTACACACTTGTTTCCTTTTTCATCGATTCCTATCCTATCATTCCTATCCTTTCATTTTATGAATGGCTTTCGATAGTCTGGTTCTTGGTTCTTGCTATGATTGGTTCATGCATGGACGGTCTTGTCACGATATGCAGTCTGCAGAGCAATTCAATAATTAAAAACGTTCAAAATCTAGTCGCAATCTCACCTCAGCGACAATCAATGTCAAAAACGTAGGGAAACCAGGGGTATTTTTGACAGATTGAGACCGAGAGTTAACGTTCTTTTAACGTACTACGAGAATTTATGTTTACGTCATTTAAAAGGAACTGAAACCATTCCTAGCAAATCTAGACGTAGAATGGCCCAAAGGCACACTTCAACCATATCAGAGAATTAGACTAATGTCTTTGAAGTTGAACAAAAACTTACAAACTTTTCAAGCATGTGATCCAAGTAAGAAGTTTTCATAGCAACACCAACCACTTGGAAAATGGTAGGTACTTATTTGTTTTCATTTTATACTGTTCGCTTGGCGCTGAAAACGTGCAATTCCCTGATCGAACTTATCGACTTCTAGAAGTCGCTCAATTTCTAGTTGAGACAGCTCTTGGGAGTAGTTTTTAGGCCGGGGTCGTATGTCCACAAGGGAGATGTAAAACTTAATACCTTAACCTAAACAAATCTAAAACATTAAACAAGCTTCTTCAATAAGTGCTGCAAACATTTTGATGTAATCAGGATAAGTATAGCCAAGGTAACCGAAGATATTACACAAGGGCGAGTACAGATATTATTTATTTATTTTATTTTATTTTATTTTACCATTTATGTATACACATAATACTGGGTGTCCGAAAAGTCATGGATTACCTTTTACTGCTGATGGGCCACATTGGGATCTACCAATAAAAAAAAATGACCTACCAATAATTTTTTTTTTTCTAGGGGCCGATCAAAAGGTAAAATTTTTTTTGGTGAAAATTTTGGGTTTAAACCTAAATTTTAGGTATAGATGATATCTGTAGCTTTCTTGTCAAGATGAAAATAAAAAAAACCTGTGTTGTCAAGATGAAAATAAAAAAACCTGTACTCGAAAAAGTTACCATTCGTAGAAATAGCATGGAACAAACTGATCAAAGGTGAAACCATAAGACTTTTACTATGGTCATTTTTTTTTATTGGTGGATCCCAATGTGGCCCATCAGCAGGTAAAAGGTAATCCATGACTTTTCGGACACTGAGTATATAAGACAGACAAGAAAAGAAAACAGAACCGAAAAATAGGTACAAAGGTGATGCTTAATGTTAGTGATTATTTTCCTTAGTGTAAAACAAAAAAAACAAACCGATATTCCACAACGATGGTTATAATACGTAAAATAAAAGAGTGGAAAGAATAGCAAAACAGGAAAACAAACATAACGAAAGTAAAAGTCGTCCATTAGGTGGGGTATGGTATGACCATAGACGGTTTATTGAAATAGTTATGGTTGGGGATGGTAATTTTTAAAAATTGCTAACAACGAGGGTTTTCGTACATTCGGCAGCAGTTTAATGTGTAACGATAACAGTAAAGTTCATAGCCAAAGTTCCAGCCACCGAGTTCTCGGGATTACTATACTTTCCATATAGAGTGGGTTCAATTTCGTTAAAGCTATACAGATTCTTATCTATGCGCGTGCTGACAAAAGACTACACAAGTACAAGTGTAAGAAGACATTACAAATGAAAATATGTATTTATTTATATGGTAAAAACTGCTTGTACAGACGCCATAACAATGTATTTTTCGCTGTACTGGGTACGAAACACAACATATTTTTGTACGGAGACTTTCGTTAAGACTCGTTTTCTCCTAGGATTGATAACATATGTAGTTTCTTTAACGAGATACAGATACATGACATTTAAATTCCAATATTATGCTCAATAAGATAAGAAGAGAAAAAAACCGGTCAAGCGCGAGTCGGACTCGCGCACCGAGGGTTCCGTACAAATTTGTAGGTATGTAACTATAAATATACGGTTTTCGGATAATTTCCTTTACTTGTTCTACATGACATTCCTTCTTGCTAAATTTCATGATTCTAGGTCAACGGGAAGTACCCTATAAATTTTGATTCCCTTGAGAGTGCCGAAATATAAGTGTTATTTCTTCACAGCTTCAAGGGACTGTATACCTGTACATGGTTTTAATTTCAACTCGATACCTCCACGCGTTCCCGAGATAAAAGATTTTGACAGACAAACAGACGGACAACAAAGTGATCCAATAAGGGTTCCATTTTTTTTTTCCTTTTGAGGTACGGGACCCTAAAAAATACAAAATATGATTCACATCCGAACACTTCTTGATATTGACAGAATTATTTTACATAAGCAATACCAACAAGTTACAAGATAAATTCGCGTTGGTTATTTTCGATTAGCAACAAACCGTTTATCATGTTTTCGGGTAGCTATCTCGCGAGGCGCACACTACGTAGCCTAGCAGTGGAGTTTCGGCCAAAATTATCGAAAATTTCTGTCGGCGACGACGACGTTTTCCGCGATATCGGCGCGATAAACGAAATGCAAACATGACGCCGACTCGTCGAACCAACATGTTTTACTTATTAAAGTTCTGGTTAACGATACGGCCCACCGGAGATCATTTTAGAATGTGGTGCAATAAGGAATCATATTTGTTTCTCTCTCAATGTTTGCAGTTCCATTCTACATAAAAATGTCTGCAGATTACTCCATTATAAAAGCAGGTATAAAATAACAGCGTGCATGGTCATAAATTAGTTGCCGAGCAAAAACTGTTTTCTATTATAGTTTCTTAACCGCCCATCGATTTTACGGAACATTATCTTACATTTCAATCGAGATGATTAATTTGTCTTTACTAAATCAATGTTCTTTAGTTTTGTAATGTTTAAATAAGCTGTCTGGATAGTTGGTAAAAAGGTTTCCTGATTCGGATTTTACAGTAGAGTATTGACTGAATTTGCAATTCAGAGTCGGCAGAACGGCGTACGTTAACTGCTCGTGAGCCAACTACTAGTTGGAATTACCTTTGCTGTTCAACGTTAGCTACTTCATCCGCACTGGCGCAAATGGAATGCAATGAACTTTTCATGTGGTGTTCAGACCGCGAAGTAAACGTGAGTTATTCTAATCACTTCAATTGGCTTAATGAAGGTGCAGTGTGCTATAAAAATAACGTTTGCTTTAATTTAAATCGTTTTACAGTACAATGAGTACGACTAAATTGGAATTAAAAGGGATTTTTGGCTGTAGAGTTCACGTAGGAAAACTACTGAGCAATCGTTTTAAAAGTTGTACAAGTAAAATAGTTTTCAATAAGATAAAAACCAGTCTACAAATAAATGTGATTTCTAGTCCGTGGCTGAAGATGGAAAAAAGCGTTTATCCAATTCAGCATTGAATTGGAGGCCCAAGATGCCATAGGAATCTTTTGTGACCTCTCCAAGGCATTTGACTGCGTTAATCATGAAACCTTGCTCTTGAAACTTGAGCATTACGGACTAGGTAAACTTGCGCTCAGTTTAGTGAAATCTTATTTAAATGATAGACAACAAAAAGTTCAAATAAACGGGGTCAATTCACTTGGTTTAAAAGTAAAAGTGGGTGTTCCACAAGGCTCGATATTAGGTCCTTTCCTCTTTTTAGTATATATTAATGATCTACCCCATTTATTAAAAAACCAACCAAAAATGGTGTTATTTGCTGACGATACTTCCTTAATTTTTAAGATAAATAGACGTGCATCAAATCTTGACGACGTAAATAACGCCTTACTGCAGGTGCAAAATTGGTTCACTGCTAATAATTTAGTGTTAAATGGAAAAAAAACTAAATGCATAAGATTTGCTTTACCAAATGTTAAAAGTAGTGAGTGTGACATAGTATTGGATAAAGAGAAACTAGAATTCGTCGATAAAACTGTTTTCCTGGGGATCACGCTCGACTCAAAGCTGCAATGGGGTCCTCATATAACATCTCTTGCAGGACGGCTAAGTTCAGCAGCATATGCTGTAAGAAAAATCCGTCAATTTACTAATGTAGATACCGCGAGACTAGTCTATTTCAGTTACTTTCATAGTATCATGTCTTACGGTATTTTACTATGGGGACGGGCTGCAGATATCGATTTTTATTCTGCAGAAAAGAGCCATCAGAGCAATATATGGCCTCCGCAGGCGCGATTCTCTAAGGGAACTGTTTAAGGATATTAATATCATGACGGTACCTTGTCAATACATCTATGAAAACATCATGTACGTAAGGAAAAATCTAAATCTTTTCACTAAAAGAGGTGACAGACACACCTATAGGACCAGAAATAGGGACCAATTAGTTCAACCAGGTTTCAGACTGGCTAAAGTAGACTCATCCTTCATGGGGTACTGTTTAAAATGTTACAATAAAATACCTCCCCACATACTCCAACTCAACGAAACTAAATTCAAATCTTACATAAAACGCACACTATGCAGCCAAGCATATTATAAGTTGGGGGATTACATCGCTGACAAAAATGCTTGGTTCACCGCTGGTCCAGCTCCACAAGGGCGCATAAACTAATTAATTAGCATTCGAAAATATAGTTGTGAGCTGCTGAAGATTGAAAAAACTATCTTTGTATTGTATAAATTCAATCTCTTAATATTGTATAATTGCATAACACACGTGTGAGCACTATGCACCTAAACTCTAAAGCTATCATTTACTGGGTACGTCTTTCATTGACTTGAATGTGCCCTGGCGGCTGAGGGTATGTCATGCTCACTCAAATGTCTCGCTGGTGGTGGCGTGTGTGTTGGATCATTGAGTTCCCTTCAAAATGGTTGAGCTAAATGGTGCTGATCCATACGTCATGTTCGTGAACGGGCGCCGCCAGTAGGGACTGGTCATCTCTTAGCCGCCACGGCTTATTTTAATTTTAATCTAAGTATTTTCATTTCTGAATTGTTATTTTTTTGTTTTTGTTTTTATCTTTTTTAGTACGGACGCTTTTAACGTGCACGTCTTTCTAAATCGTTCTCACATGTATAATTTCAACTTGAATGATGTAACCAAAATTTTGTAACAATTTTTATGATTTAAAAGAGTGTCCGTGGAGTTTCTTGCCCGTTCTTCTCCACAGGTACCTACGCTTTGGAATGGGCAACTAGCTTCATCTTTCTGACTGACCGACCCCTTGACAATTCAAAAGTGCCTGTAATTGGTTTACTTGAAATAAATGCTTTGAGTTGAGTTTGAGTTGAGTTTGAGTTTGAAATATTGAATCAACATGATTTCCTTTATAATAATATTTTTCAACCAAGACTTCTATAAATGATCACGACTGCTTGACACAGCAGTTATCTACTTTAAACTTTTGCTTTCAGTAACAAATTTTATTAGTTTTTTTTTTTAGTTGGAATAAAAAGTAGAGTAGAGTAAACAGCCCATTCGGTAAAAAAATGGTTCTAATAACCAACGTAACTAATTTTAATGTTATGGCAAATGTAATCTTTCACGAAATCCTAAATTATTCATTGTGTGATGAAAAGATCTTCCAAGATCGATAAAGATTTGAATGTGACTGCTATTTGTTATTTTTAAATGATGAAAGTAACAGCGAAGAAGTAACAACAATCAATTGAAAATACAAGTCACGACATGGTTCAAAGGAAGTTCAAATGGAAACAAGAATCCGATTCATTGTCTCGTCTTTGCTTCGGATCCTATTGATATTTTTTGTCATCAATTAATTTGGATATTAGCCGGAGTAAAAAACATAATCGTTATTAAGTTTCAAGACGATGACATGTGAATTGACTCATTAATAAATGTTTTTAATTGGATAGTAAAAGTTTAAACCAAACCATCTTACAGTGCACAATAGGTCGCTGGTTGACAAAAAGTTTTGTTTAAACTGTAAATCATGCATAAAAACTTGTTGATAGCTTCGTTTCAAGGCTAATGGGAAGTTTACCACCCTAACTTTGTAAGTTTCAAATTAAACTTATATGTTTTAGAATTCTGAAACTGCTTTCTTGTCGATTATTCTACTTTCGTTTTCGGATAATACCAATACGGTCTACTGTTGTTTAAAATATGGTTGATGATTTTAATCATTACAGAGGTTTGAATGTCAGTATCTGAACCACTGCTGTATAGTTCAAATATCATGCAATCGAAGTCTGTAATATGTTTATTAGGTCTCTTCATTTGTGTTTAATGTTTAGTGTAACTATGCCTATTTCTAATTGGTTATTTTATAGAAAAACGCCAAGTCACATTCGATTTTTCAGCAGGACCAATTTTACACGGAGCCCATAGTGTTCGTGTATACATGATGCGAAATTATTTTATCGTTTTCCTTTTTTTAATAAACTGCCAACACTTGTCGTGAGGCGAGGTAGTGTACCTGTTTCTAACTCACAAGATTAACTGTCTTTCCAAGTGCTTATTTACAACACTTAATGTTTCCGGGCAGCTGTATGATTACCGGATATAACTGGGATAACTTCTTCTCTGCTTCCGATAACGAGCGATAGTTTGCAATGTCGGCATAAACATTTAAGTTTTTTTGACACAAAGGTTTACGAATGAAAAATCCGTGGTTTCCTGTGTTTTAATCAAATGGAAAATACTTTTGAACTTACCAATTACTTTTTACTTTTTGCATTGTGATCCAAGTAAAACAGAAAAGTCCATTAGAATAATCATAATCAGACATCCGAAAAAAAATATTCATTCAGAATCAGTCTGCATAATGGTGATAGATAACAGACCCCAATAATGTCCAATTGCCAAAGCGTATTATTATTTTTTTCTCTGTTGTTACGCACAAATCTCTGGGGTGACTCGGATTCAATAGTAGATATCACCCGTCAGCTGGGTTCCGGTTTTGGGGGCTACCCCAAGGTCGTAAAACACAACAAAAGGATTATTTACAAAGTATAGCAGGTGGACTGGACGGCGCCGGTCTTATCTACCTGTCGATAAATTACATCACGTCAAACAACACACTTGTCCAATATGGTCCGTCGTTGTGATTACGACATTTTTTGATATGACACCGATATGTGTAAGAAAGTTTTCTCTAATTTAAGGCTATCCATCGTCTAGTTCCACGCGGAAATTCTCTTTTTTAACAACTCGTAAGGTATTAATATTTGTTTGTTAGTCAGAGTTAGAGGTGCTTGTAGCTAAGTAATAACAGTCGCACGGGTCGATCGATCAGGATAAGTTACGCTTGCCGCGGTTGGTTCATGGATGGCTCCATCTTTACATACCAAGACGGACGTGAGGTGACGTGTCTCGGAAAGCACGTCAAGCCGTTGGTCCCGACTGTCATTCGTGGATCTTTGACTGTCGTTTTGGGCCGTCAGAAACCCGAAACTCAACAACCAGTCTTCCAAAGATTTATTAATTATTATTATTTATTTTATCTTACCAACACAACCCAGTTACTGGGCAATACTATACGTATTACCCAGCAGATTGGCAGTCGCTCTGGTTATACTGGAAGTCGACCCCAACATAGTTGGGAAAAGGCTAGGCAGATTGATTGAGTCAGTTGGAAAGAACGGCCGAATTTCCTCTTTGATTGTAATGCTCCAAATCATTCTATTAAGATATTTGTCTTACACAGAAAACTTTGGTTTACCAATAGATAGATAGATATATAGATAAACCATTTATTTGGGGCACATAAAAGACAGCACATCACAGAAAAGTACAATTAGATGATAACCAATTACCTACATGAATAGAATATAAAAACAAGGTGCCGATATAAAAACAATAAGAAAAACCTACATATCGAAGTAAAACTGACGCTATGACAAATACTTAAAATCAAATTAATAATGAAAATACAGTGCGGTGTGCGTCTCAAGGTTGCACCAAATGGGAATCCAGCTCAGCATATGTCAGGCAAATACACCTGAAGCTGATATTCTGCTAGATCCCTGCAGTGACATACGAACGTTGAGCAGACGAGATAAATTGGTGTTGTGACAGTGTTATGTGCAGAGTGAAGTTATGTAAGTATACCCTAATTATCTATTCTAAAGCTTTGCATCGGGAAACATTCTTGTTCGTAAGTGTGTTAATAATAATATAATAATAATAAATAACTTTATTTCATATAAAATACAGATTTAACATGCTTTATATAAAGACAGTTTTAAATGAATGAACTTTGGTAGTATCTGTACACAATATGGAAAACCCTGCCTCTCAAACTAGGCAAACCTGTATCTTGAGAGACAGTGATTCAGCTTAAGATGTGGTGCTTATTATAATAGTAGACTGTGTCGATCTACCCGAGCAATTTAATTACTACTAATACTAAAACTAATTTAAGTAGGTATACAGCGTGTAACGGAAGGGGGGTATCAACCCTGAAGGAGGTGAATGTGCTCATGAAACTCAACAACATTCCCCAAAGAACATAGGTCGAAATATGAAAAAAAAAAATGTTTCATATTAATATTGTTTTGATTACTTGATTACATTAAGTATAAAGTTATCTGCACATATAATGTAAATGAATAATATTATAATCATAGTGGCGTAGTAGGTGCGAATAAAATAAAAGGATGTGGCTAAAATAAAATTTAATGCGTTTACAATAAATAAATATAGGTAAATAAGATGTGTAGATATTATACGAGGGGCGTTCAATGTGTTCTCGGTATCAGTGTGACTTACTAATGATGTGGGTAATTTGACTAATTAATTAATTAATGACATTATCTAAGGGTATAAAGGTAAAATTTCATATAGTTGTGATCATTAGTTTGCTAGTTATCCTTAGTCAATGACAACTGGAATGGCTAATGTGACAATGTTAAAGAAAATCGAGCACCGCGCTGTTATAAATTCCATTCCAAACAAGGAAAAAAATTAATAGTATTCACGAAGAGATTGTGGCTGTTTCCCAAGATTCTGCACCCTCGTTATCTACGATTCAAAAGTGGTCAAGTGAATTTAAAAGAGGCAGAGAGAGTATTGAAGAGGATACTCGCTCGGGCGGCCCGGTTACTGCATCTACGGAAGAAAACGTGAAACAAGTTTCTGAAGCTTATACTGGAGGATACCCGAATGAAGATCAAAATGATAGCAGAGATGACCCACCTCTCTGTTTGTTACCAGTCAAAAGTCAGTGCAAGATGGGTGCCGCGAATGCTTACGGCACCTCTAAAGCAAGTGCGAATCGAGTGCTGTAGAGTTTTTAGAGCTCTGTGGTGAAGTTTCATCAAGTATTTTCGATCGAATTGTTACTGGAGATGACACGTGGGTTCATTATAATGTCCCTGAAAGTAAGCAAGAGTCGATGCAATGGCACGGTGCCGATACCGAGAATACATTGAACGTCCTTCGTAACTATTATCCAACGATCCACAACTACTCGATTACTATACTTTTGTTCACAGGTTGTGACCACGTGATACGCCAAATAGATTGGACTGGAGAAGGACACGACAGCAAGTTATATAATAGACGTGTTCGAAGTAGTCATCCCTAGATTTTTCTGCGAGGCGATAAGAAACTGCCGTAGTCGAACTCTGAAGGTACCAAGAAATTTAAAATTCTTTATCGGGTTGGGTGGAATATTGTTCCAGCATACCTAAAACTTCCATATACCAGCATAGCTAAAAATTTGACAGGACCAAACTAATATTTATTTTCTGTCCTTTTCTTAATGAAATGGAAACAAAAAGATGCACTGAACTTAAATTTAGTTTAGTTTGTGAACAAGGGAATCGGAACCCGTGTTTTCGGATGTTTAATTCGGTTATTAATATTGAATATGAAATATGCAACTTTTTCTCTAAATATGGAAATTATCATAAGTGATTTCAGCTGCTTGTAATATTCCTCTTTGGACTCAGATTTCGTTTTTTACCAATGGTCGTTCCAACCACCGTTCTTCAAAATACTCGAAAAATACATTTTCAAACTAGAAAGGACAGCCGAATTTCCTCTTTTGTCCAACATAGTTCATGCTCAAATTATTCTATTCACATTTTTTGTCCTACACCATTTCTGGACCAAAACCTTTGGTCTATCAATGGTCCGTCCGTCCAACAAACGTTCTTAAAAATACCCAAAAGAAATATTTTCAAACTGGAAAGGACAGCCGATTTTCCTCTTTAGTTCAACATAGTTCATGCCCAAATCATTCTAATAAGATTTTTGTCCTACACCATTTTTAGCTCGAAACCTTTGAATTACCAATGTCCGTCCGTCCAGCCAACGTTCTTTAAAATACTCAAAGATCAATTTTCAAACCGGAAAGGACAGCCGAATTTCCTCTTTGGTGCGACATAGCTCAGTCATGCTCAAATCATTATAGCCCTATTGAGGTTTTTTGTCCACTCCATTTTTGCACCGAAACGTTTGGTCTACCAATGGTCCGTCGAACCAACGTTCTTTTAAAGTCCTCAAAGATGAATTTTCAAACAGAAAGGACAGCCGAATTTCCTCTTTAGTTCAACACAGCTCATTCTCAAATAACTGTAAAGACTTTTGATGCCTTACACCAATTTTGGACCAAAATGCTCTACCAATGGTGTCCGTTCAACCAAAAGGTTCTTTAATTAAAGTACTCCAAAAATTATCACACTGATTTTCGGGGATCATACCTGATGTGGCGGTGGTTGTGCCCCATGCGGCGGCATATGGGGCGGGTGCTGCGAGTCCTGGGTGGGTGACATGGCACCGGGCGCACTTTGCCCTGCGCCTGGGCTTGGCGCGCCTGGCGGCTGCGTCGGCGGTTGAGGAGAACCGCCTCGCTCATAACCCTGCACACATTCAAATATGCTTTTTATTATAATTGGACTGGAATCAAATTAGAAAACAAGGTTGTATAGTTAGCTTAGATCTAATTCGCAATTTCATGAATTCCTGAACCCTATCATACTCCTGGTTTATGACATTTAGGCACGTCACTAATTTCACATAGATATTTCTGTTTGAACTACACTGGAAAATTTTAGAGAAATATTGCATCACCAGCACTGCACTATAATTGAGGAGCGTCGGAACGAAAACCGATATATCGAATTTACCATATTTTTCACAAATTAAAAAAAAGCTTGTAAGTTTTTTAATGTTAGAAAAGTGGAAAATTATAGCATGTCAATTTGCAGTTAAAGTGACATGGATTGATGTGTGAAACTTGACGGAGGGTAGATACTTAATTTAGGGAGATACTTGGCGGACAAGTATGGATATATCGGTTTTTGACGCGATCATTTGGATATATCGGTTTTTGACGAAACCAAAATGGATATGTCGGTATTGAACTGAATTGAATTTGAACCGACCATTGTTGAATTGTGTAAAACTTAATAAGAATTATCGGTTTTTAACTCTTAAATGCATAATGTTGCCATATGGCAACAAAGTACGTCATTTAATTTTTTTAAGAATGTGATAGCTGTGAGTTTCTGATGGCACCTCTTTTTGTCAAAACAATATATATACTCTATGAATATTAATATTATTGTATGATTATTTTATATTTATTATCTAAATTCTATAGATAAATATCTATACAATAGCATTTTTTGCAATACGATAAAATAAATCATGCATTTAAGGGTTAATCCAACAACAAGAACATGTTGAATTTAAAAATTAATTTGCCGGTTTTGATTTGACCACAGTATTTTGATATTTTTTTTAAGATGGATGTAACTGTTTTTTAATTGATTTCTTTCCTGAAGGGTGTATAATTAAACATTTCGAAACAGAAAAAAAAAAAAAAATGTTATCGGTTTTTGTTCCGACGCTCCTCAATTATAAATAGTGGTACTGGTGATGCACTATTTTTCTAAAATTTTATCATTGATTCCTCTTCTTGACGCGACAAAATGTAACTATGTTATTTAGTCAGATGTCACTTCTGAGAATATGTTCCAGAGATAAATTTTAATAACTAATTAGAAAGCTTTGCTGCTCAGGTATAAGGCAGTCGCAATAAGTTGCCAAGATCCCGAGAGATCGAAAACTTCAAGTCGATAGCTTCTACATCGAACAATCGTGTAGTATAAGAGATTGGGAGAGCCGGAAAATTCATGAAGTGTTCCGGTTGATAAAACGATGACTTTGACCCTTTTTACTTCCGTACAAGACCGTAAAACATTGAGTGTTTATAGCCCCGCGTGTGGTGTAAATTCGGCTGAAGGAGTTGAATGATCGTTGCTGGCGAAACGCTCGGAAACACGAGACGATCATTTTCATTGAAAATATTACACTTTTCAGAATAGACTGTTGCATTTAGTTTTGTGAGATTGTGATACAAAACCTGCATATTTTCTGTTCTTGTTACAACCATGGTATGGTCATTTTTGGAAGCCATGCCTTAACTTCTTTTCTTCTTTATGGCTTTTACTTTTCTTTTGTTTTTCTTTTTTACACGTACCGAGTAGAAATCAGAGCGGCAGTAATAACACAACTCGTCCATGATCTATCAACAATTTGAGACCAGTAACCTGCATCGGTTCATGCAACACCCAAGAGACTTCCCCCTATCACTTGATAGGCTAATTTCAATGCCCCGGAGACTACAAAACACGACTACAATTCCTTGTTTGTTAAATCAAGACTATCTGTTGTGGCCCTTCGAGCATATATCCCTGGTCTGTACTAGATCTCGGAGAACGTGCCAGAAAAATCATTTGGCCAACGTGGTTTTTGCCTAAAATATACAAGTTCTTGACTTTTTTGTTACACGAATATATCCTTTTTGTATAACGTCCATGAAAATGCCACTACACATGAGAAAAGCATTAAAGAAACCAAATGGCAAATCTGACAAAGATTTTAAGAGCCAACATTTGTCTCCGACTCCGCATAAAACTTTCATTACTTGAGGTTCACATAAAATGTAACCGGTGTTGTAATAATGAATCGAGCAGCAATTGAAATGGGAACACTCAATTAATCACAGCCGACAAAGCTCTCGTGTCCTTGGCCGTGACTCAGAATCGCGAGCACGCTCACTCTAATTACCAACCTTTTTGTTATACACTCATTCGGGGTCTTCGAGACATTGAAGCTTGAAGGTATTATGGTAATAGCATTGTTGTCCGTCTGACAAATGGAAGTAATCTTTTAACCAAATACTTCGTAATGGGTATGATATTGTCTGGGTTAAACATTTCGGGATATTTTGTGGTGTTATGTATGAGACTACGCCAAACATGACATCACGTGTTATCGACTTATTTCGAAGAGACTAGGAAGAGATTACCTAACTTTACTTCTTCTTTCACATTAACTCCTAAGAGCACTTACAAAGCCAAATCCCTTTTACTATTGTCACACCTAACCTAAGCTCCCCTCGAAAATGTCATCCGGTAGACAATGACTTGTCGCGGGTCGACGACAAGCTATTGTCACAAAACGGGTTTCGCTAACCGCCCTTAATAACAAGTTCACCACGTTAATTTAACTAGTAATGATGTTCACACACACACGCACATTAAATACATAGTTGGTATAAAGCAACGGGCACGTGCAAAAGCAGGGTCGGCGACCACGAACGGCCTTGACCGTGCATCCATTATGCACACCCGTTTACTTGCAAACGAGTGCACCGCAACGCATCTACGCCTACTAGTGCCTATGTAAATATGTCTGTATGTATAATAAACCAGCACGAAAGAGCTCCACTACTATCGGATGACGTAACATGATTGGCCGTTCCGTCGGTATTGTTGGCCGTTTCTAGTTGTGCCGGCGGTTTTGATGCAATGCACACGTTCAATTAATTAAACGTTTCGCAGGGAAACATGCAACGCAATAACATCGTAAAAGCATCGTTCAGGTTTTATTGGATAAGTAATTTGCGATTAGATTGAGGGCAGCATCCAATTTAGATTTAATTACATGACTTGGATGACAGTGGCGAGGTTTTCGGAAGATAATATTGATTGAAAGTATACGGGGTTTTGTAGTTCCTCATCGGTCATGCACTTAAGACACACGTTTTCAGTCACTGTTGGTGTTAGTAAAGTGTTACTCTTAAGTTGAAGTCGGAAATGAAATTAAACGTTTATTTTATGTAAGTAGATATATTAAGACACTTACACGACAATAATTTGCTGGTCAATGTTTTATAAATTAGATGGCGCCGGCATTTCCTAGCTGACTGATCCCTGAGAGAAATGCCGAAACAAACTCAGAGGTCATGGTATCTTTTACTTTTTTTCAGACAACTGCATATGTACAAAAATAATACCCAATTAAGTACTATCCCAGTTAACGTAAATCGACTTCACCCGTCCTCGACATAGATCTTGCTGACAATGCAGACATTCATTGCATCAGTCAGTCGCACAATGCTTTCACTCGGCAGCCAGTTTCCGCGTCACGTTTCAAGGCTGCAGATAAGGTTGGCCTGATATTTACTAATCCAGGTCAAGAGGAGTCATTCACTTTTTATGTTTCCCCCTACCGGCTGGCGATAATTGAATAATAATCGTGACGTCAATAGTTCACGGCCTCCTGTTACGTGTTATTGTTCTTGATAACGAAACAATATGTTTGTAATTATAGCGCATGTGACATTGTAATTGGAATGCCAAACAAGTTTTAGAATCGATTAGTTTGTATTATGGGAATGTATTTTGGAGCCGGATAGCCGGGTTTTGTTGCCACTCACTTTGCGTGGGTTTATTTATTGAAATACTTATGGTTATTTTAGGTACGCCTAGGTATGGCTAGTTTGCTTCGAAATAGCAATGTTATAATTAGCTTAACTTTGGTCTTGCATAATGGGCTCCGACTTAGGGACCGCCGCGCTACTGTGTAATTGGATATGCTGCGTTCATTTACCGGTAAAGCCGAAACCTATTCAATACCTGGCAGTATAGCTAAGAGCCATTCATTGTCATTCCTTTTAGCATTACCGGAACGGTAGAAGATTTGTGACACACATAATGATATTGGACAGACACGCTTAATGACACTGGACAGTGAGACGAAATTCGTCACTAACTAGACAATGTTCCATCAAAGCAGACTTATGTAACAAAGGCGTTTCCAAAATAAACATTTTCGTGTCGATTCGAACAATTCGTCACTGTACATAGTAAGTTTCAAAGGAGGCGAGGGTGGGTCGGGTGGTAACTCGTCTGCGTCCAAAACAAAATACAAAGAATTGTTAGAACTTTCACTGAATAATAATTTCGCGGTAAAAGTTTGCCGAACAGAACATAGCAGGAAATCGAGACTAATGCTTGGCAACTGAGTTTGGCTGAGCTTCAGTCGAACATCCGCGCCAGTCGCCAACCAATCCATCAAAGGAGGGTGACTGGATCGGGTGTGGGGTACACCCCTCCGTACCCACATAAATATTGCGGGTAGGTGAGTACAAACCCTTTGACCGAGTTCTGTTTACTTTCGTTTTCGCTCAGCTGACGGGGCCGCCACCCCGCCCGTGTACCTCCACTATTATTATGATAATTAGAGAGCTATCAACGTGATATTAACTACACAGTCTAATTGTAGCGACGCTAACGAACGACAAGCTCGAGGGCGTGACGAGCGTTGGCCTCGGTATCACTCAATATCAATATCGATAGTCTCTAGTTTATGTAACTGTATGTATACAAAATAGATCTTTTGAGTGAAAATTAGACCCGTTAAGTGTGACTTCTGTGGTGTTCAAGTTTTATGGAGTGCTTTTGTGTCGGTCCATTTGTGTTGCGGTCGTCAAGTTTTTTAAAGGCCTCATCCGGAGGTGAGAGCAGGGGTGTCCCCGAGAGCACTCAAGGTTGCAACGAGTGCGGACGCGGTAGACAGAGCGTAGACGTGCATTATTAGGTGGGTGCCGGAACACCCGCGGGAGTCGAGTTGGGGGCGGTAGGGGTGCGCGTACGTCATCACCTGAGGCGCGCCCTTGAAACCGTCGTCGCATTCATTGCACCCGGATGCGGGTCGTATCTCTGAGCCTGCAATACTCGCACTCAAGACACCACCTACCTATCTTATAGTCTCGGGGGGACACCCCCGACACCACTTTGAGTACCTACACCTAAACACTGCAAGTTGTGAACATTTCAGCTGATCGTCTGTTCGACGTGCTTGATGACGTAGCACGTCTTTATCGCCGATCTTATACAGCGCTGCCGTTACACAAGTTCACTTTACTATCAAGTGTTATTGGTACTTCGAATCTAAGGCGTGTGAATTTCTACAAATTAGTGTGAAGGTCAACTTGAATCTTATTTCGAAGCTACAGCAGCAGTTGATTTGTGATTGAAGACTTGGAGACAACACTACCGTTGGATCTAAGGTTTGGTATATACGGGGTGTCCGAAAAGTCATGGATTACCTTTTACCTGCTGATGGGCCACATTGAGATCTACCAATAAAAAAAAATTACCTACCAATATTTTTTTTTTTCACCAGGGCCGATCAAAAATAAGGTAAATTTTGTTTTTGTGAAAATTTTAAGTTTGAACCTAAATTTTAGGTATTTAAAGATGATATCTGTAACTTTCTTGTCAAGATGAAAATAAAAAAACCTGTGTTGTCAAGATGAAAATAAAAAAACCTGTACTCGAAACAGTTTCCATTCGTAGAAATGGGATGGAAAAAACTGATCAACGGTACAGATTTTCCAAAATTTCATTAAACATCAAAAAACTCGGAAACCATGACTTTTACAAGGGTCATTTTTTTTTTATTGGTAGATCCCAATGTGGCCCATCAGCAGGTAAAAGGTAATCCATGACTTTCCGGACACCCAGTATATCAGTACGAATCTAATGCCTTGGGTCTCGGACTTGTGCAAGATAAACAAAAAAACTTGACCAGTCACATTTCCCAAGATTTAACACTTTTTATGAAATCGGTTGTCGACTGGTTTTGCTGTCAAACATATTTGATGAGATTATCACTGTGTTGTCTCCTAAATAATGAATTAATTTGATTTGTCTAAAATTAAAATTATTTCCCACTATTTCACATTCAGTGCATTAATACCTTCATGACTGTGCTGAATATTGTTTGGTTAGCCGTCGGCCGTCGGCCGTCGGTCGAGATAAAACCAGTAAACAAGCCGATTTTTCGTGATTGAGTAACAAACATATCCAAATATTCGAAACTCTCACATTTATAATATTATATTAAAGCAGGATAGAAACAACAATATCAATCAAAGGCAAGTCTAAAAAAAAAACATTAATTCAAACCACTTTTTTGGAAAACTTGATTAGATTTTGCCTTAGATTTTTACTATCAAAGACCTATTAAACCTATTAAAGTTTCCTTTTAAGTACAGGTAGCGAAAAAATAAATTAATAAAAATCACACGTCAGATCCGTTATTCGGAACTGTCAATTATTAATTTTAAAACAACCGTAGATTCCTTGTCAGGAAGCTAATTACTTCGACTTCGAATTTGGCTCATTACAAATTATATGATAAGCCCATTCTAGCGCAATTATATTTAATGAGGACGTTAACGCATCGCTGTCTTGTTAGAAAGAAAAACAATGCGCTAATTAGCTAACAATATTGTTTGGACCTCTACCTATATTTACCGAAATGCTAATTTTGGAATATTATGTTTATGACCATTAGTTGTATAGGTATAGTTATCCAGATTATCGGCTTTGCAATTGTTACTTGTTCGTCCCAGAATTCGTTTCGCCATTTCTTCTCAGGAGTAGTCACATAGGAAATGTCGACGACATAAACTTTTTTTAAATGACGTGTAAATATGATTCCGATATCCTATTTACAGAATAAACAATTTTTTTTTAAACTTTGCCCCACACTAGGAATTTCTCCTGTATTGTGGGTGCGTTTACAAACATTTAAACTCACACACACAAACAGCCAGACCCGGAACAAGTACTTGTAGGTCATACAAATATTTGTTCGTTGCTGGAATCGAACCCGCGACACGCAGCGCAGCAGTCAATCGCTTAACCACTGCGCCGACCGTGCCGTCAAATTTAATTTCATTATTTTTCCTGTAGTGTACTGAATTTCCAAAGTAATTTTATTACTTATTCATTTATAATATTTCAGTTCAACCGCGTGTTATTATATGCAAGACGACCAATATCAAACAAATCAAGTAAACCAGAAACCACGGTCAAAAGCTTGATAAGTAGTCGAAAAGTTGTGTTTTCAGCAAAACGGATGTTTGGTATATCTTTAAAAAAAGTTGAAGCCATAAACGTAAGAAATTGGAAAATGCCGTTTGAATACACGAAGCATTTTCAACCTTTTAGGGTGTCGTATTTTCAAGCTCTTTGATTTGATACGTGGGTATCAAATCAAAGAGCATGGTACAATCATGGTACAATCCTGTTGACGTCTAAAATTCGCGTTTTTGTTTTTATTTAAAAAAAAAACTAAACATATAACACAACCGTTAGGATGCGTCGATGATATAAAGGATCCCACAAACTAAGATACAGAGATACGCGTAAAAAAACATAACCCTGTCTTTGCTGTCGCGCAGTCGGGTAAAAAATAACACGATTTAGGAATCGGCCATAAAGTATGCCAAACTATTTCTACTTTCCAACTAAGTTCTTACCACTTAGCACAATTCCTAGGATATGAATTATACTCATGCTAACTGAAAAATAATATTCATAGTGACTGGATCACTGGTAACTCTTAAGTATCGTTGATAATCCTCTCTCCGTACTTAATTCAGAAAAGCTGCATGAGTACAAACATAAATCCAAATATTTAACATTCAAGAATGTGCGAAGACAGGATAGTTGGATATTCTATATTTTTAAGATATTGAAAGGCTCAAGATATACGATATTCTTCACTAATTGAAGACAAAACACACCCTAAGGTAGTTTTCACCAAAGTACATAGAGGCATGTTTTGAAAACGGCCTTGTTCGTAGTAAAATCATTTCCTAACATCGATTTCTACACGAGTTCGCTCCAAGAGCCCTGCTTCAAACGTACCTCTGGCTCCGTTGCACAACGAGCTTACGTCAGCGAGCGCGCGGAGCGGCTTACGTCATTCGAGCGTATCTTGAGCCTCCAAGCTAAGTTAGAACTTGCGCCTATGGCTTTTAGAGTCGTGTTCCTTCGAAGACGGCTTAAGTATGATAGAACGTTTATGTTCACGTGAGTGGATGAGGCTCCGACGCGCCGCCGCCGGCTCAACGATTCTGAGAAACGTTCGAGTCGGCTCTCTAGTTTCGGACTTGAATATGAATCCTCCAACACGACGACCGAGCATAAACATATTTCTCAGAAGACGACATCGTCAGAATGGTTTACAGATAACTTCTTCTCCATGGGTTTTTATTTATTAGAAATTTTGCATATTATGCATTCAATTGAGCAAAAACTTTCAAAAGAGTTTCGCTTTTGGAAATGAATGTTAACTTTAGTTTACCATTTCCGTATACGATTTCCTTAGACATGTTATTAATTAATTAAAGTAAAAAATCTAAAATCTTTTCCCGCATAGGATGCAAAATCTAATAAAGAAACTGGTTTCTTAATAGCGCTGTAGTCGACGGGGTAGCCACCGGATGCGGCTATCGTTATAGCTGTAATATGCCTCTACCTCTACCGGCATCCTAGGATGCCTCTTAAGAATTTAGCATTTCCTGTAAGATATTATAACCAAAGAACTTGATATTACATTAATCAAAATTGAAATGTATGGAAATTCGTGTTTGTTAGCATTAATGTAGGGTTTTACACAAACACCTTTAATATGTATTATTTCATTGGCACAAACTTATAGCTCATTCTCAGTTTTCAATGTAAACAAATTGAAAGGTGCTTCCATTCACATATCGTGTCTTTCAGAAAGGTATTAACTCGAGCTTATGGCAGCGTGCACTCATGAATCGCTTTATAAATGCTCACTGTATCTGCTTAAAACTTATCTCGCATTTTGCTGTCAAAAGGAATATTTGTAAGATGACAAATCCTGAGAGCAGAGATTGGAAAGCAGGTATACATATTTTAGAGTATTTAGTGACATTTAACTTTTATCAAAAACCCCCGAGTGTTTCTGATTTGGTAGACAGTATATATTTTAAGATGTTTGATAATAGTAGTGGAAAAAAGTTTTGTAGAAAATCTCAGACCCGATGGAAGTATTTTTGAAACGTTTCAGACAACATTTGTTACAATTGTCCGTGCAGAAAGTAGAGACATAAATTGAATTGTCTAAATACTTTAAGCGCAAGTTCAAGACATAAATACTTATCTAAACAAGGTTTCTGGCAAACTTCGTAGAACTTTTATAAAATTGGACGGTTGTTTTTATCACAAGTACAGAATTATATTTACACAAACATGGAGTTGTGTTGGCTTTGGTGAATCAATTAATACATAGCATAGATCAAGTTGGTATGGATATTGATACATGACGGTTTATGCTAAGACGCAGGACCGAACTGCGCCTAGAGGACATTAACCTTTGGCCCTATTTAGTGTTATAGAGTTGATTACCAGGATATACTTAGATATGTCGTCAATATGACCATATTGACGCACACCATCAATCACCATTAATTTACGGCTTTGTAGTGGACGCATAACTGCATATATTGGATTAGTTGCTACCATTTTTACAGTTAAATTGAATATGGTCGAACGGATCGTCACAAAATGTCAATCTGTTAGTGTATTCAAACCTTTCAGCTGTAACTAGCGTTCAATCAAATATATGATTGACATAGATTCGAGCGTCGTAAAAGCTAACATGAGAACCAATAAAGTAAAGATATACAATGTGTGTGCTTTAATAATTTTTAACGTGACGATATTTTCGTGGATCTCCATGGCAGAGAAGTAAAATGTATAGAAATACGTGCACGTTACAATGTTATCGTGTACGGAAATTTAAAAGCGTCTTCATAATTTTTCAATACCTTTTACTTCCCTATGTTATCGTGATGCCGTGGACGTCCACGATAATATCGTCACGTTAAAAATTATAAAAGCGCACCACGTTGCTAATCTCGATGAGACTTAGCTGTTAGACTCAACTTAGTTCAATTATACTATCATTCGTTCAAGTATATTAAACTTTACACAAACTTAGCATAATTTTGATACAATTTATTTGCATGCACGGCCCGTAGTATAGCATAGACCAGTTCTCAAACTAGTTTCTTTTAACAGACACTTATCATCAACACTGTTTTAAATCGTCTACAATAAAATAGTAAAATTGAGTGTTTTACAAAGTGAATTGAACGAATTTGTTTGGACTACCTTTTTAAAAACTGGGAATTTATTTTGCTTTTGTCGACAGTCAACTTATTGGCCGTTTGTTACAAAAATAATGGGACGGTTTCTTTTTTATGCTGCAGTATTTTCGGCGAAAAATTAACTTCTTTTATTATATTTTTTCTCCCAAAATTTTTTTAATGAAGCATAATCTTAATATTAGGTCTTTACCTATGAAATTGCCGTTCTGCAGTACTGGCCATTTCAAATCAAAATAATTTTTGTTTGGCTAAGAATTCTAATTTCAAATTAAGATTATTTTAAAAACATGGAATTTTGTTTCCAAAAGTAGTCATTTGTTTATTGTCAATCTTTTTCGTCATCATGGATACGTTAAAAATTCGAGTAATTATGGAATATGAGTACCGTCGTGGCAGCAACGCGGCACAAGCGGCACGCAACATCAACGACGTTTACGGAGCTAACACTACAAACCAACGCACCACCTGTTATTGGTTTGCTCGCTTCCGTTCTGGAAATTTCGACCTGAAAAATGAACCTCGCGGTCGTCCGAAGACTGGTCAACAGTGACGAATTAAAGGCGATTGTGGAAGCTGATGATACACAATTTACGGCTGAATTAGCAGCAGCTTTCGACGTTGGCGTCAAAACAATATTGGTCCATTTGCGTCAAATTGGCAAGGTAAAAAAGCTTGACAAATGGGTGCCCCACGAATTCAATGATCGCCAGCGCGAAGTACGCGTCGAGAAGTGCCTTGCACTGCTCCACAGAAACACAAATGAAGGATTTTTGAACCGCATTGTTACCTGCGATGAAAAATGGATTCTGTTTGATAACCGCAAGCGCTCAGCACGTTGGTTGGATCCTGGTTCAGCACCTAAACAATGCCCTAAACGAAAACTTACCCCTAGAAAAGTGATGGTCACTGTTTGGTGGTCTAGCGCCGGTGTGATTCATCACAGCTTCTTACCAAACGGGGTGAGCATTACTGCAGATGTGTACTGTGAAGAACTGAACACAATGATGGAGAAGCTGGCACATCTCCAACCAGCATTCGTCAATCGCTCGTCTCCGCTGCTCCTGCACGACAACGCGCGACCTCATACTGCACAGCAGACGGTCTCCAAGTTGCAAGAACTGGGGTTGGAAGCTCTCCGTCATCCGCCCTACTCACCACACCTTGTGCCTACAGACTACTACTTTTTCCAGAATTTGGATAACTTCTTGGCGGGAAAAAAATTCAATACCCGAGAGGCAGTACAAAATGCCTTTGAAGAATTTGTTGCCTCCCGTCCAGCTGATTTCTTTAAGAAGGGCATCAATAAACTGCCACTGCGTTGGCAAAGATGCATTGATTGCATGGGTGATTACTTCGATTAATATAAATAAAAAATACATGAAAAAAATTCGTTTAAATTTATTCATAATAAACGGCAATTTCATAGGTAAAGACCTATTATAACAATGGTTGGGTCAGTCAAATAATGCTGATGCAATAAAAAACGCCGGTCAACGGAGTTAGCCTTTTTTGAGCCTTACAGCACACTTGACTTTGACAATCATATAAGACCTAGAGTCATTCCTATTCTAGATTTCCATCTTTATCTCCTATTTAGGTAAGTTCACCAAGGAAACATTAACGTCTCGTTCATGTTTCTCGAAAAAAGATTCAACTAACCAAGCTACTAAACGTTTCGGATGATAAACCATATCTGTCGAAGTCAGCCGTACTAGTACAGACGCCAACGCATCAAGCTACCCGAAACTGTCAAATTTTCCCTAACAACTTTGAAGCGTATACTTTAGCGATAAAGTTGAAAATCTATTAAAGAAATTTGACAGATTGTAGTAGCTTGATGTACTAGCGTCTGTACATTGTTGCTAGGAGCACGTCGTTGGGTCTCGTCCTTTGACTAAAATGAATGCTGAATATCATCGTAATAATTATCGCGTCGCATCTTATGGTTAACGTGTTTAAAGACAGGAAAAATGGAGTGTATCTGAATATATATTCAGCTAAAATAAGAGTGCTCACACCGTATTCCTCATTGATGTGCTTGATGTGCAACTAGTACTGTACTGTCTGTACAACGTTAAAGCATAATAAGTGGATTACAAACCTGGTGTGGCGAGAAAGGCGGTCGAGAGTTGGGTGCGCCTGGCGGCCCTGGTGGCGGGTATCGCTGAGGGTACGATCCAGGCGGGCCATACGCCCCCGGGGGCTGTTGAGGACCGCCTGGGGCACCCGCGTAAGGGGGCCCACCATAGCCCCGAGGCGGCTGAAACAAAACATTGAATCTTTAGCAATCAACTTCAAAAAACATTGGTGTTTGATCTCAGATCGAGGGAGCAAACTAAATTAAAAAAATAGAACAAGTAGATCATTTTTAATGCGCATAATTTTAGAACTGATCACTAATCTATTTCATTAGATAGATAAAGGCATTTGCAAAGCCTTATCTGAAACCAAGACGAGCCAATCATGCAAGTATTGGGTTGGCACAAAAGTAATGTTAATTGGTTTCGATAATATTCTAGAATGCCTTTAGCCGATGGCCGCACTCGCGATCGGTTTAGTCAGTTTGAAGAAAAATGGACAAGCGACAAGTCCGAACACTATACTTATACGACAACTTTTTAGACCACAGTGTGCGGGGTGCGGCTGACAATATCAATACTACGTTGGGCGCTGGAAGTACAAGCCATGCGACGGTGTCCCGATGGTTTGACCGTTTTAAATCAGGAGACAAGAGCCTTGAAATTCAGCCACGCTCAGGACGACCACCCGCAGTCAATGATGACGATTTACGCCGCGAACTGCAGTCGAATCCGGATGCTACCACTCGTGAATTAGCGGAAGCACCTAACTACAGTCACCACGCCGTGGAATACCATCTGCATGACCTTAGGTATCAAAAAGTTTTGGCTCGGTGGGTACCGCACATCCTTACAGACGCCAGTCGTGCAGTCCGTGTCGTTATCTGTATCGTAATCACTTTTGCTGCGGCCCCGACGTAAAGTTTTTGTGTGATCTGGTTACTGGAGATGAATCATGGATTCATTACAAGAAAACGATATACGTCGTGCTTTTTGGCTGCCTCGAGAAGAAACGCTATCAACTCAAACGAAGCTGAATCAGAAGAACCGCTTAAAAGTTCTGCTTTGCTGTTTCTGGGACGCGCAAGGCATGCTGTTATGAACTATCACACAATGCAACTATGAACGCTGACAAATATTCAACCCAGCTCACCAAACTGTCTGCTGCTATCAAGAAAAAACGACGAAGACGAGTCAATGTAGTTTTACTACACGATAACGCTCGACCTCACGTCGCAACTGACGTTCGCCAACAGTTGGAGAACTTGGGCTTTGAGACGATATCCCACCCACCTTATTCACCAGACCTCGCCCCATCAGACTATCATTTGTTTAAAGCCCTGAAACAACATTTGCGGGGTAAACAATTTAAAGATTTCTCTGATGTAGAGGCGGAGTTGAACAACTTTTTCGAGGCACAGCCATCAGAGTTTTGGGCAAAAGGCATCCAAACTTTGCCGGATCGTTGGCAAGAAGTCTTAGATGCTAATGGTGATTAAATCATTGCCTAAGCTTCTTGTATTATATTAATAATAAAAAAATGTAAAACGTAAACCAAGTGTCTCATTACTTTTGTGCCAACCTGATATAATACTGCAAAGCTGTCTTCCTTAAGTAACTGAACGGTAAAAATCAGTCGGGACGCGTACAAAGGTAATAATAAAGGCACAGATAAAGAAACACCCCCATTACCGTCAATTTTGATATTGGCGCAATAACACTGGGTCGTTAACAGAATTCGGAAGCTTTGTGAATTCGAAATAACGTGCAAATGTAAATAAGAAGTCGAGCGCGCCTGTCTTTAGGCAAGTTAACTTGGTGCTAACATATGCCTGGGCAGTGTTTTATCATGGACAGCATTATGAAAATCCTATTATTGAGGCTATTTTGTAAGACACCTGGAGATAAACGGCTAGAATTAAATCAGGAATTTTAAAAGTCATTACTGATCCCATATAATGTGAACGGTTTCGAGTTTTTGACGTTTTATTAGTAAGCGGTTGGAATTGTCACCTTGTTAGGAAAGGTGGTCCCTGGAAATCATCTAGGATGAATATCATCAATACAGTACCAATTTTTTCCTCTTTTGTCAAATCAGCAAACTTGATTGTTTAGAAAATTAAATTGACTATTAACTTGAATTGTCTGTAAATTCAAACCGCAACGCAATTATCATAAAATCTGTTAAAAGTTACATCTTTTGAACTAAAGTTTTTTTGGATTTTTGTTAATCTATTAGGTAGTCTCATAAATTGTTGCCAGTTAAAAGACAAATTATTATTAAATTTTTTTATTAATAAAAAATCCATTTAATCAATTATATAGTCTCCCTCGTTATCAACAACAGACAGCCATCTACTGGGCAATATTTGAATACCCTTCTCCCAAAATGAGGCAGGCTGGGACTCGAAAAAATGTTCAAGTTCAATTTTAATACTTTCAGAATTTTCGAATTTTTTTTTCCTAGTAAATGAAATTTAAGAGCTCGAAATAAATGAAAGTCTGAAGGCGTAAGATCCGGACTATACGGTGGATGTGGAACAGTCAGCCACCCTAGCTCCTCCAGCTGTTTATGTGTTAACTTGGCGCAATGAGGTCGTGCGTTGTCATGCAAAAGTTGGACTCCAAGTCGTTTTGGCCGCTTAATTTTTAACATCTCTGCTAGTTTGCGAAGCTGCTGCGTATACAGATTGGCGTTAATAGTCTGGTGAGATTCGAGGAGTTCCCAGAAAATCATTCCTTGCCAATCCCAGAAAACAGACAACATAATCTTACGACCGTGTTCATTAAGTTTAGGCTGGGCTGGTGAGTTTTCCCAGCGAGGAATCCAATAGACATGACGCGTGTTAGTTTCATAATGTATCCAGCTCTCGTCACATGTAATAATGTCCTTGAGAAAGTCTCGCCTGTGCGAACAAAGTAACAAACTTTGACAAATGGCCACACGAACGGCCCGGTCATGGCCCGTTAACGCATGAGGTGTCCAACGTGACATCACTTTGCGATATCCCATCGATTTGAGATAACGATCTATAGTCGTGTGGGATTGTCTAAGCGCTTTCTCTAAATCGCGCGTACTATAGTCTGGATGTAGCTCAAGATCGTGACGCAAAGCATCTTCATCAAAGCTGGTGGGTCGGCCTGGGCGAGGTTGATCTTCGCAGCTTATATCACCGGTGTCAAAACGCTTGTACCAGAAACGAACAGTCCGATCGCTAGTAGTACCCGGTCCAAATACAGTGTTAATCTTTTAAGTCGATGCTCATATAACATAATAGCTCGCAGTTGATGCTGATCCATTTTCACTAAAGACTAATTATTGCGTTGCGTCCGCGCCTATTTATATCCTCACCATAAAAGATACTCATCTTTACTAGAAAGATCTAGAACTAGAAAATTCGAAAAAAATAAAATATGACAAGAACTTATGAGACAACCTAATATAATATTGTTTATGACGATGACGAGAATGAATTACATGCAGAGGTAGAATGTACAAGTTTAGAATTAGAAAAGGGAAGGAAAACAAGAAAAATGCCAGTTTCGCTTAAAAACGACATAATTTATCTGTTCTTAACTTTCGAGGTAAACAACGGATTCGGATTAAAATAACTACAACATTCAAATTCAAATTCTTTATTGCATTCATGTGTACATTTAGTTGTTACAATACAGCATGCTTTTTTTACCGGCTCCAAATTTTTACAGGGTGTTCCACCCATGAATATCAATAACTTTCACTATGGAACCAACTCTGAGATAACGAAAAAAAAAAAACAGCTGTTTCATACATTTTGGTCAAGTACTTAGGTATTGAACTTTTCTATTAACCAGCTGATTTTGTTTTCGTGATTTCAGAGTTGGTCCCATAGTGAAAGTTGTTCATATTCACGAGTGGAACACCCTGTAAAAATTTGGAGCCTGAAAAAAAAATCATCCAGTATAGGTAACAGTCCCGTACACACTGAAATTAAAATATTTTATTTATTTTCATTCATAATCTCAAGTACTTTACGTAGATATTTATTTGATTAGTACTGTTATAACAAAGCTACGTTTGTGAGCCACGATTCCTTGTGCACTATAAACATATTTCCGTTTGCAGAACAAATTACATAAATCATTATTGATTTTTTTTTAACATGCGTTATATTCAGTTTACGGTGCAACAGTAACAACATTAAACACCAGAAACCAATTCATACACTCAGTTTTACGAATGACAAACAATATTTTGCATCAATCGCACGATGAGATAAGGATATTGGATTCATTAGACGCCGAGCATTTGATGAAAACAAACAACCCTTTATTAATTTCGTACTTCATTACGGACACTGCTATAAAAAGTCATCCATCACATGTGTTGGGTTTAATAAAACCCTTTTACTCCCTTAACTTTACTAACCTTAACTCTTTTAACCCCTGTAATGTGCCTGTAAAATGAACGAATGCGCTTTTACTGTAATATCAATTTTCAGACAGATACCGTGACTAAATAATTGACGTCCGAAATAATTCGCTGTGCCAACAAAGTCGCCCGCTTCAGTTTTCAGCTCTCATTTTGTTCTATGATGGAAATTCAATTATTCGTACGAGCCCCGCTCCGACGAGCCAAACGAGCGACGAGCGGGATCTGTATTACTCTTTGATCAACATTTTACGTCTCCAAACTAAGGCCTTGTCCTGAAGGCTTCCGGATGTAGTTTGACTAGGAGATATGAGACTTGTGTTCGCCAATTAGAGTTACATTTTTACGAACATTGGGGTGTTTTATGGCGGATTCAATGATTTATGGGGGCGGTGTGCCGGGGTGCGGCGTGCGCGGGGTGTGGTGAGGGTTGCGCAGGGTACGGGCGCCGGGGGGCGGCAGCGCGCCATTGGCCGCCTCGGCATCGATCGCGCGACGGGCTCGCAGCGGCCCGCCCGCGCCAGCCAGCCTCCACCTACGTTAATAAGTAATCATCCGACCCCGCGATACCTCAGCGAGCTTTCCGGACAGAGCTGGAGCCGCCGAGACGGGCCTCGTATCTCCAGTCGGCTGGAACAAAGAGCCACCGCATAGGGCGACATCCGTATTGATTTATGCAGTAATTGACCCGCGGGTAGGTGCGCAACCCGCGCACCTCCCTCCCTACGCACCTATTCTATTTGTTTTCATATTATGTACTCATACCTATTATGTGAACTCAATAATAAGGCCGAATGTTACCTATTTAGAAAATAGTTAAGACCTATACTTGAAAAGATATCAGTACTACACAACTATCCATTTCCCCATGTAAGGAACGTCTCTCGGATGTACCTGATAAAAAAATGCCTGCCCTATATTTGTAATACGCGATAAGTAAAACCCGTATAAAATCTCGGTGACCCATTGCCTCAAAGCCGCCTTCAAGGGCCTCATGAAAAGTTCATTAAGAGATTTGAAAGGTTTTTGGTAGTCTCGAGTGACTGCAGGGATCAGTGAATACCGCAAGTCAGGAAAGCAAAACAGACAAAACCGCTCTGTAATCGTTAAGGTTGCGGGTTAAAAATACGAGAGTCTAACGTAAACCACAGCGAAACGTAACGTAAAAGGTATTTCATTTTCGCAAGCGGCTCGGAAAACAGCCGAGCCGTGGAAAACAGTTTTGAGAATGAAATATATAACTTTATAGCTTCCGAGTGAATTTTACCGAGCAAATAAACAAGATAATAATTTAAATGCTTCAACAGAATAGTTTGTTTTGAACAGTATTTGTACGTTTACGTGGTAGGTATAAAATGAAGTGATCATACAGATGTGATTCCTTAAATTCCATTCTTCAAAGACGATCTATCTTCAACTTTTCCCAAGTTTGACCATTGTCTATTTGATATACATACCTAGGTAATTTGCTTTTCAAATATAACCTATTCTGATAATCGTAAGAGCCTTTAAAAAAACAATTCTAGTTATCTAACTAGAATTGTTTTTTAAAGGGCTCACATAAAATGAACATCAGTCGCGCTGAAATGTAAAACACCTCTTACGAATAAGGAATGTTGATGTAATATTTTATCAAGCCGATACTCTACGTGCATACTTAGTTTAATATGAATGAATAAATACGTGTTGTTTGATATCTCGTAACAGTTATTAAAACTAGAGCTAGTAAGTATCTAGAATAGCGATCTCAGTGGGTTAAACAGCCATAAATATTCAAGTACTTCAAATTAACTCCGATAACTGGGTAAACGACACAATCTAAACATAGGACTAGTTCTACCGGCTGACTAGCTAGTATGAGACAGCGTGGTGCAAAATGCGGTGTACCAAGTTAATTGGCATAATTTAATGAGATAATATGGTTGTAGTTAGTAGGTACGGAGCGCGCGAAGTGCATCAAACGCGACAGTGCAAGTGTGTAGTGCCGTTAGGAATGTGACCGGATTCCGATCCAGCTTGTCGACACGACCGCATTCACCCACTTGCATTGCTATTATGTCATTACCACTGGCCTAAACATTAACCCGTGAGAAGGCGCGCTATGAGCAATTTGCTCACACAAAAATCTAATTCAAAAATTTTTTGTCTTTCCCATGCCACACCAATTCAAGCACTTAAGTACCTTCCTAAATATTCATCCCCTCTCCCCTGACGCAATTCTCGATCCGCTCAGTGGCGTTGCGACCGCGCAGCAAGGCGTTTGTGGAGGCCGTGTACCAACGTGCGGCAATTTGCTCATCACGCGCCCAGCAATTATTTTGCACCGAACATGTAAAATACATGTGTTCAGTGTGTTTCGAGAGGCACATTAGTGTAGATTTAATGGATGAATAACACTTTTTAGTTTTTTTTATGGAACAGTTTTTATTGTGATTTTTATGAAACGTGCCAAAAAAATTAATTAATACTAGGTTGTTTTGTTATTTGCGTTAGAAGTTGCTATTATGTTTAATAGTTTTGATTAAAATACTTGTTTTCTTACTTACTAAACCTTGTGTTATTTATTTAAATACATTATAAGCCAATAAATATAGAAACACTAAAAATATAAACATTTATAATAGTGTGAGCAATTTGCTCGCACGCGCCTACTCGTGTAAGAAAATTAGGCGCGCCTTCTCACGGGTTAACCCTATTACTCATAATGCATAACTCAGTGATTTTTATTACACCACTGACTTATAATAAGTTGATTATAGATATGCTGTCCTATGTTCTTGGAATTACGTTGGACGAGTTACATTATTCCTGGAAATAACTATACAGACTGCTTTCGCGAGTCGACGTGAAAATTTCTACTTCCCACATTGTTTTCAAACCGGGTTCCCACCAATCTTATTGGCAAGGTTATGTTTGTTAGTGAAACTGGTCATGAATTCATTGGCAAGAGAACTCTCTCCCTTTATTCATGTTTTTGGGAGTTACTAGGTTTATGCAGATTGCTGTTATTTCGGCGTGCAACATTAGCTTCATATCTCTATCGCATGTCAATTCTAAGTTCAAAATGAGGTTTCATCTGAGATATAATTACATTTTCAAATACCGTATGTTGTACACGGATGGTCATTTCATCAGCTTTGTGCAGGTGATAGGGCGCTCAGAACAAGACACACGAGAGACAAGACCGGACACAGTATGGCCGATGCATGCAATCGCAACATCAAGAATATTGAAAGCATGGTGACTGTGAGGGCCGGTGGGCCGTGATCACCTCTTATACCACCCACAGAACAAAGTGGGTTTATCTATACTTAGCCGGCCACCACGCGGTCAATGTATTATTAATTGTGTACGACCTAAATACAATCTATTCATGTTCATGATTGTGCAACATGTGCATACGTCAAACGAATAAAATTAAATGACAGCAATAACTTATCTCCATCCTTTAACAGGTTTTGCCACCCTCTTTGAAGTTGACTAAGCATTCAGCTATGCAGTGCTTAGAAAACTTGCAAATTGGAACGCCACAGCTTCTTCTAAAGAAATATCGACTTTATCGAGTCTTGAACTCAATCTGCGGTACCAATTTGCAAAAATAATGTCTGAAGGTATTTTCTGAGTAAAGTGTTGCAATTGCAACGTTGATTCTCAGAATTGCCTGGGTAATAAATTGCGGTTTGAAAGCTTTATAGAATAAAAATTGAAAAAGAAGATCACCTGACATAGTTACAAAGATTAGAGTGACTGTCAACTACATATTTGTATGCTTGAGTACGAGGCTTTTGACTTCTTTGTATTTTATGTTTATGTTTTTTTTGTAATTTGCGTTTTGTTTGTGCAGAATAAACAAATTTCCTTTCTTTGATTATGCTAACAAAGGTCAATTAAGTTATTCTCTAACACTAAACGACAGGTGAGCCTACTTTTTCGTTCAACGTCCATAATGTAGATAAGTTTTTTTACACCGTTCCGAAAGGTGTTATTTCAAGTTCCACGATCAATTGTACTGGCGTGGGGAATGCAGGTGAAGGGCTTTAATAGCCCGTGGCCGTGCAACTTGATGATTACACATACGTGGAAAGTTGTTTGGTGTGAGAGCCACTTAACGCTTTGCGTAACACTTTTGAGATAGCCGGTATTTTTGGGACTGAGTAAAAGGAAAACTGTATTTAATTTGTTTGTTAGCCTTACTTATCGCACGGTATGTTCGAAAAAGGATATATTTATCTTATTTACCACGCATGGAACACATTGGTGTGCTCAAATTTTAAAGTACGTATAGAGATTTTTCTCCATATCTGCCTGAAGTCATCTGAACTCAATACTACTAAAAACTCAATAATAATAATATTTGTCAGCATCTTCGTGTCAATTTTCTTTTATTATGTTCCGTACTGAACATCCTCTGTATCTGCTATTCTAATTTTGGCTATTTCGCACTAAGTATAGACAACATTTTAAAACTAAAGATTTAGCAATTTTTAGTTTTATAATGTTCGTAATAGTCCGAATTAGGTTTTACGGAAAGAAACATTTGAAAAGTTAGCCAGAAAATGGTAAAATTGGGGAAAATTTGAAAGTGATTTTTCCTATGGGAATTGAAATTTGGACAGGGCAACGTCTGTCGGGATCAACTAAAAAACTAATAAGTAATAAATAAGTAAAAATGTTTATTTTGATTAACATAATACATTTCTTTAGGTTTGGAGTCGCCTTTTAAGCAAGGAATTGCTTAAAGTAGGATATTTGTCAAGTTTTATTTTTTATTTTTATCATTGTCCTCTCAACCAAAGCACCTGCCATCTAATCTCTTCACCACCCTTGGTTGACTGGTAGAGAATGCCTAAGGCATTAAGTCCGCCTTTTTACCTTTTGTGAGAAAAGATTAAATAAATAAATTCCGCAACTTCCACGTGGTATTTTCCAACAATAAACAAACAGTGTAAACAGTAAATATTCAGGTTGTGCCTTTGTAGGAGATAAATATTTGAATTACAATTCGATCTCAAGCAGTGGACTGCGATGGGCTTTAACGAGGAATTATCGACTTCGCAAAATATTCGGCAGCTTTCTACAAACTCACAATATTTGTTATAGAAGATTCATAAACTGTCTAAGTGCCCGTTTATGCACCACTATTTAGACTTTCAGATTGTCATGGGTTTGTTGGATAACATTTCTTGGTCTTGCCCTGTCAAAGCGTTATTTTATATGGTCAATAATAGGTAGATGCTGGATCTTTTTTTTTTATTTTTGTACCTCCCTAGAGTTTACTCGTACCTTATTTTGAACGCAGTCTCTCTAGTTTTCTCTCTTAAGAGGTCCGGTCTATTTTGCGGAGTATTTTGTACTTTTACCTTCTTATCGCATGTGTCGTCAAGCTAACTATAAATCTGATCTTGGTCTTCAGGGTCATATCTACTTGTCATTTATAACATGGTCTTATTTAACTCATGGAGTCGTACATTCTTACTATCCCAAATAATTTTACTTACACCAAATTTTGAATGTAGATTATGAATTTGGTTTAATAACAAGAGAAGCTGTAACAAAATATTTGCAATTCCAATATAATTAAGCGTCGTCGAGCGAAACGAATTGTTATACACCAAGGAAACAATATTATTATGTATAAAAAGTAAACACCGCTTAACAGCGATGTTAATGACCTATGACTAATACAAGAGGCCTGTAATGTATAACATTGGCATTCGTACAAACAGCAGTGGCAGCGTGCGCGGACGGATACGAGCAAACATTACATAACTTTGATTGTGTTTGTAAAAAGTTGGGGATTCCCTCCACTACAAGCGCATCTTGCTTACACAGACATACCGCAGATGTGTGCGTGTAACCTTGCCTTCCTTTACATATTAAACGCCGTCGGGCTATCCCTTTGCGTACCCACACAAAAAAGTCGAACCATAACTATATTGTTAACAGAAAAAGAAAATGAATTGAGTTCACTGTTACCGCTATTATTATTATCTCCAGCGTGCTCCTGTGAGGAACGATAAAGGACCACTGACCGGTTCACTTTTTATACGTGTCGAGTATCAACAATGGCACGTAAACCGTATTCATCGAATCATCTGTTCCTACTTCCGAACACGCGTGCCTTGAATAACGGTTGCAGGAATCTTGACATTCAATAAGATTTCATGTTGTTGATTTATACCTCTCGTCACCTAAATATTTCTGACGAAAGGAGATTGCCCGCTTTTGGGCCCAGTTTGTTACAGAAAAAAGAAAATGTGGAAATAATACTTTCATTTTATGATAAACCAAAGTTATAAAAAAATATTTTAATTTACAGTTGCAAAATTTTTAAAAACATTTTTTGTATAGTCGGCGGCACATAACTTGGCAAGGTTTTGCCGTAGTGGCAATAAGTTTGCGCATGTACACTTAGTGCAACAAAAAAATTATCAGTTTGATTGCTTGTAATTATTCTACGGTTATTTCCATAATTTATTTTAAAAACGTCTGTTTCGAAGAAAGTTAAAGAAAGGAGAGGAAAAGGGGAGGACTCTTGCCAAGTTATGTGCCGGCTACTGTAATGTTTGTGTTTTATGTTGAGTTCATGCATTCCGTCGTGAAATTGCTAAAAAGGCATTGCCTTTTTAGCAATTTCTTTAAACAAATGTCAGTGTCAAAATAAAAATGACAGTATATGAAAAAAACATTCTCTCATTCGCTCTGTTTACGCGCAAGTGAATGTGTTGCGTTGCGATATTCGTGTTTTCGGTGATTTATCCAACGACTTTGGCTGCTTCACGGAATCTGAATCTTGCTTTCACGAACTACCTCAGCGCGAAAACGGACTTTTTATCTGCTACTTTGATTGTCTACGGCTTGTTATTTTGGACTTCGATAACACCTATCGTGATGGACAACAGCTGTATCAATTCGGTATTGTAACTTCTCGCTGTAATTTATCGGGAAGACGAGCTTTAAATGAAGAATCCTTCAAATCTATTGTACCTACTATAATATATTTCAAATGAAAACACGTGTAAAAATAGTTGTTCTATATTTTTCTATAAGTAGGTAATGCATTATCCACTGTATATCATTCACACTTTTAACGTCGGTTTATTTTATGCAATGAACTTACTATTAGTCATCTGTACATTACCAGATTGATAATTTCGAAATATGTATATTGTTAAATAAAAAAATCTCTAATATAACCTCACCTTAGATTCGATCCCATATATCTTGATAGTGTGATGTGAGTGAGTGTGATAGTTCATCAAATTGTGGGCCCAACGATGTATGGGAGATGGGCAATGTCCTTTTGTATAGAACGAAAAAAGCATCGAAAAGCTGCTGTGAATGTTTTACTTGTGTTTAATGTGTCAAGATCGAGATGTCGTTCAACATTTTGATTACTAATATCCTCTCGGTCTCGATTTGGCAACGGTTTCCTTTACAAGGTTGTAAATGATATGAAAAAAGTAAACAAAAGAAGTCGTTGCATTAGCGGTTTAGCGCGAACGATAACGCGCACGTTTGCGTCGGCGACTCTGTCGTCACGGACTAGCGGAAGGTAAATACGAATGTCTGTGTATTTAATTATAAGACTCTATAAATAGAAAGAGCATTACGTCGTGTTATGCGGTCGGTTACGGCAAGTTATTTCGGTCCGCGCCGTCACGAGACCCCGTGAATGTCAAGCTCGCGGTAACTCTAACTAGGTGCCACGGCGGTTGGGCAACAGGTGGCCTGCACCGCGATCTTAGACAAGTAAACATTTGCATGCACCTAAGAAATTCAATTGTGGGCTAAACATATTATATTCCTCCCACTGCAGCAACTATTAGGTCTTTACCTATGAAATTGCCGTTATGCAATACTGGCCATTTCAAATCAAAATAATTTTTGTTTGGCTAAGAATTCTAATTTCAAATTAATTTTATTTTAAAAACATGGAATTTGTTTCCAAAAGTAGTCATTTGTTTATTGATTAGTGTTACGTTTTCATCGCATTTCAATCTTTTTCGTCATCATGGATACGTTAAAAATTCGAGTAATTATGGAATATGAGTACCGTCGTGGCAGCAACGCCGCACAAGCGGCACGCAACATCAACGACGTTTACGGAGCTAACACTACAAACCAACGCACCACCTGTTATTGGTTTGCTCGCTTCCGTTCTGGAAATTTCGACCTGAAAATGAACCTCGCGGTCGTCCGAAGACTGGTTGACATTGACGAATTAAAGGCGATTGTGGAAGCTGATGATACACAATCTACGGCTGAATTAGCAGCAGCTTTCTACGTTAGCGTCAAAACAATATTGGTCCATTTGCGTCAAATTGGCAAGGTAAAAAAGCTTGACAAATGGGTGCCCCACGAATTCAATGATCGCCAGCGCGGTTTAGGCGCATTAGGGCTAATTCTCATTTTGGCAACCGACTCGCTAATGGACTACTTCTAGCTCATTATGGCTACTTCTCATTTTGGCTAATTCTGATTAGGGCTACTTCTACCTTGGGCTACTTCTCACTTGGGCTACTTCTCACTTGGGCTACTACTCATTAGGGCTACTTCTCAAAATTTGGGAATGTTTATTGAAATAAGTACTGTCTTTATGTATATAAACATGTTTATTAATTCATAAGAGATCGATTACATTATTTTAAGAATAAATCAACATTAATTGAACCAATGTAATAGGTAAGTATACAATATTATAAGTATTACTTCTTGTCGTTAAATGCGCAAAACCTCAGACACCCCAACTGATTTTTAATTCAATTGACCTATTTCACCGAGAAAACAAGTGATTAAAAAAATTGTAAAGGTTTTATGTGCTGTTTTACTTTTACTGGCCATTCTGATCGTTTCTTGCGTCTTCGTCGACGCTTTATGGAGGGAGGAGTCGTCACCGAGCCGCTGCGCCGCGCTGACGTTGGCTTGCTTGACATATTAATAAATAGACACGGCAACGTTTTTAATGAAGATTTTTTGAAAAATGTGACCTATATTAAAAAGTGGTTCGGTTAATTCTGCTCGTTATTCTGATCAAACTACTTTCAGGTTTTGCGCATTTAATGTTACACGTTGTATACATAAAGACAGTACTTTTTAATAAACATTCCCAAATTTTGAGAAGTAGCCCTAATGAGAAGTAGCCCAAGTGAGAAGTAGCCCAAGTGAGAAGTAGCCCTAATCAGAAGTAGCCAAAATGAGAAGTAGCCATAATGAGAAGAAGTCCATTAGCGAGTCGGTTGCCAAAATGAGAATTAGCCCTAATGCGCCTAAACCGCCAGCGCGAAGTACGCGTAGAGAAGTGCCTTGCACTGCTCAACAGACACACAAATGAAGGATTTTTGAACCGCATTGTTACCTGCGATGAAAAATGGATTCTGTTTCACACATCTCCAACCAGCATTGGTCAATCGCTCGTCTCCGCTGCTCCTGCACGGCAACGCGCGACCTCATACTGCACAGCAGACGGTCTCCAAGTTGCAAGAACTGGGGTTGGAAGCTCTCCGTCATCCGCCCTACTCACCAGACCTTGCGCCTACAGACTACTACTTTTTCCAGAATTTGGATAACTTCTTGACGGGAAAAAAATTCAGTACCCGAGAGGCAGTGCAAAATGCCTTTGAAGAATTTGTTGCCTCCCGTCCAGCAGATTTCTTTAAGAAGGGCATCAAAAAACTGCCACTGCGTTGGCAAAGACGCATTGATTGCACGGGTGATTACTTCGATTAATACAAATAAAAAATACATGAAAAAAATTCGTTTCAATTTTTCATACAAAACGGCAATTTCATAGGTATTATTACCGTCTAGTCTGAAGCACATTCCTGAATATTAATCATTACTGTATGTTGGCGGAGTAAAAGAGTAAAAAAATAAGTCCAAAAACGCTAAGTTCAAGATGTTAAATCAAATATCTCCCTTGATTCGTTAGTGTGCATACACACGAGCGACAGGCGTTAACGGCAGAAGCAACTGCAACCGTCTACGAGTGTCGACAGCGTCGAAGACGTCGAAGGCTGCCGTCGACAATGCACATGCCGCTCGTGTATGTAAGTACGGTGCTCAAATACATGAGCGGCATGTTGTCAACGGCAGTCTACAGCTGCAGTTGCCTCTGCCGTTGGCGCGTGTCGTTCATGTGTATGAGACACGTGACGTTTACTCAATGTGAAAATTAATGTCATATAGTGTTTCATAACACCCAACACCGCGCCGTCATCACCACACATCTAAACCATAATCAGAATTTGATAACAAAATTTAAAAAGTTGTAATAATAAACAAATGATGTAATCAGAAATGTAAACAAACGATCACAAGTGTTACTGACCTAATAAGGCGACCCCTTTTCCACCCAAGACGGTTCAATAAAGAACTCCCTTTAGGTACGTAGTATCTAAAGTAGGTACGTAAGAGTGGCGGTCGTGACCTTTTAATATATACTCCAATGTATAGACGCGCTCCCCGCTTTACGTAAGTACCTGCTGACACATCACATCAAGAAATGTTCCCCCCGTGTGGATAAGGCGTCTTTGACAAGTTAATCCCACTTAAATTGAGATTTGAGATAAAATGGAGCGTAATTTGTAAAAGTATTTCATTGATAAAATTATGACTATATTTAGATCTAATGAAATTCTCACAATTCAACGAAATGGAAAGATAAAATAAATAGAAAGCCCGTAGCCAGAATATTTTTTTTATAAAACTTATATTTAACTAAATCTGTTTTTCACTTCTTGAGTTTGTAAGGATATAACTATAAAGACACAAAACGCACTAGGATACTGGACGTGAACCAACTCAAGACAAGGATATCACCGCTGCATTGCCCGTCCAAAGAGTATAATTACACGTGATTGAGAATGCCGCTTCCTGCAGCTCGGTGCGTTTTCTTCGCAATACTCGCGACTAAACCAATACTTAACCTTCAAGCAGTCGCGCGGCGTCGAATCGACCGCGATGCGATCGATTCTCGATCATTTATGATGCCAAATTGCTTACAAATCCAAAGAAAATTAGAATATTATTTTGATTTTATAATTTTGTTTATGTCCTAACATAATGATAATGTGATAAATACAAAAAATATTAAATAATTAGTGTTTTAAATCCCTGAAATATCCTATAGGTCTTTTAGGTTACGCGCGACCGCTGGCGTTACAAATGTCCGCGCGCCCGCTTGAAGGTTAAAGCATATTTCAACAATCCACGTTATGACAACTGCGTATCGCACGCAGCACTTAGTTATAAAAACATTTTAGTAACTGTTTTACTTTTACGTTACGTTTGATGTCGTCAAAGTTTATTGCTCTCAGGACCTAAAGAACGTGCTTACTTTAACTTCAAAAACAATAAACATAAAAAGTAGAACAATAACATCTTTTTATAGACTTCTAAATCGGCATAACGTTGTTTGATAATGGCACTTGTAATAAACACGAATCCTGGCCGTAATCTTTTTACATGCATCGTGTGTAGTATCTAAACATACATGAATACACTATATGTGTATAGGTATGGAAGTCATTTACCTTTCCGGCTGCGCTCAGACTCAGTCCTTGGCAATGGCCCCTTTCACATACGAACAAGTATACACATTTATCGATGTTACGTAACATTGTTTGCATCATTAATGTTGGCTAACGTTTGGTTTATAAAATTTTGCTCGTAAAACTGTTTTGTGGGAACGAAATTCGTAGATCTTAGAAGCTCGATAGTTCGCGTTGTACTAGTTTAACGTAATCACGTAACCCATTTGTAAATATGGTTTTGGTAGACAAGAAATTAATTAGCGTTGATTACACTAGAATCATAGCGAATGTCTGTCTTGGTAATCTACAGTATCAGTAATTAGAGCACGTCACTCTGGCTGTCACGCACACAAACCGAAGTGATAATGTGCTTGACCTACACAGGCCTCCCTTGTTATTAATCCGACGTTTTGATTTCAACCGGCGAAGGGAGCTGGCAATTACGTGACGTCACCACGGTTTAACGACCCCATTACAACATTCAACATATTGTATGAATGAATGCAAGCCGCGTGACGGCTGACGTTTTTGTTCGTCGATACGTCGCAGAGTAAGGTGCAAGCTGTTGCGCCACCACTCAGATGAGGTGCGACGCAGATGTTTAACAAAGTTTATCTATAGTTCCATTCATACGATGGGGAATTCCTTTCAATCAGAAATCACAGCTGCCAAATCGGCATAGATTGACAATAGGAGGACGTCAAAACAATTTGCGCGCGTCACCGATACACGCTTTAATTTAAACATTTGTGAGAAGGTCACTACACCTCAATGTTCGAATCAAAATTGGCACATGCCAAGTGAAATTTTAATAGATGGCAGTTAAGCGTTCGTTGACCCAATGCGGTAGAGTCGGTAGACGATCGAGGTCGTGCCCATTATCCAAGCACAGCACAATGACACTATTATCGGACGGCACGCGGGTCCGAGACGGCTCGCATTGATTTTACGAAATCCACATCACAGACTCAGAATGAACGGTCTCCGTCGGTCCATTCATCTCGTTTTCATGTACTGTACACCGCCGCTATTGCGATACGAAAGTGAGAGCGAAATTTACTCGGGCTGCAACTACGCACAGAACAGCCATGTATTGCCCTAAATACGACGAGAGAATAGATATCGGCCATTAGGTAATTGATAATTGAATAGCGTTTGAATTTGAGTATTATTGTTGGGGGTGGGGGTGATTTTGACATAGATTTGTTACTAGGATTGCATTGCAGTTTCATGTAACTTTCTGTGTTAACACATCCTAGAGTTAACATACGTATGGAAATTGGACTAAATGCGTCAAACAGTGCACTTTGATACAGTCAAAGGAAATTAGCACTCTTGACTGATGAATTTCGACTGATGAAACTATGAATGGAATAATTCCAACTAAGTACGTTTGTTACTGAAGATAAAAACAATGACTGCTAAACTGATATAACCTCAAGCACGAAGCCATTCATTTTCATTCTGATGTCTGTTTCAAATCAGGAAAAGCGCAAATCATGTTCAAGATGACGAGGGCAATGACTAGTAAACTCAAATCACAACCAATTTAGTGCACAGGAACTAAATATTACACTAATCGATGTAGAGTAAGACACGTTCTATGTAGAAAACAGATGAACCGCATAGACAAAAACGTACACAACGAAGGATACCAGATGCAAGACAATTGTGTATGTAGACAAACACACACATACCCACATCACACACAGCTAAATCTAAATATAGCGAGCGCCGATATCAGCGGCTCGCCCTTGAACCAGTCGCACGGAAACATTTTATTATTATTACCGAGCTGTCGGCGAGCACGAGTACGTCGGGTCGTCGACCCCACAACCACGTGTCTCCTTATCGACAACTATCTAACACGATTGTGGGTAAACAACATGCCGAGATAAATGACTAATTCCACAATGCTTGCCTGTTTGAGCCATTCATAAATAATCAGCGTAACGTCATAGCGATTTCGTTGACAATAACCGTCTGTGGTTCAGAGTATCACGTTGAATTCTCAATGAGCTAGGACATCCTACGTTCAATAAATGAATTGTCCTCAAGTTTCAATGTTACTTCATAGCTCTTAAGTTTCGCAATATCTGAAACTTTGAGTAGTAAACACTTAAAAGCGAGTACGATTAACATCCTTGGAAACAAAACAATAGTAGGCCTCCAGAAATCGATCCCCACAGGCCGGCCGCCCGTTCAAAGAAAAGGCAATGCAACACGTCCATAAATAATAAATCGTCTAATTGTAAAAGGCCGTGACGGACGGAAGAACGTGCATATCGTGGGAAGTGGGACATTGTTACGTAACCGGTATTTGTTCAATGGCCAGCCTACACGGGTACATCCTTACAAATGCGTACGACCTTGAATGTGAGCTCGAAAGTGTAAACAGGCACGTGCTCGATGCATTGTTTTATAGCCGCCGGTTGTGAAATACCACAAACAACACTACGTTATAGCAATGTGCTACATTTGATGGGCAGAACATTGCTTTAGGTCCTTATCAACAAATCTTCTATTTTACTCAAAAGGGTGTAGAAATAAGAAGTATCGCATTGAAACAATAATAGAGCAATAAAATAAGAATAACGGTTCTGTAATTGTTTCCTAGAAAGGTCTACCGAACAAAGCATCTCATGAACTTATTAATGGAACTAGTAGCGACATCTATTTTTTATTGTCACCATTATTGATCAAGAATCTAAGCCCGTAAATAAATTCAGCTAACAATTTATGCGGAAAATGTTCAACAAGTTTCTTTTGCATTAAAAAGAGCTGAAAATTGGAAGCGAATGCCGATAGCGAAACGAAAATCCTTTCAAAGTTCACGTCAAGCCAGATAGATACACGTGTCACATGTCAAGTTCCATTCAGGTTGATTCCGTCAAACACACGTCCCGTCGCGTTGCCTCTACATAATGTATGTAGGGGGAGCGGCACTGGTTCGGCGGTGAAGCCTCGCGTTTCACTACACTTTAGCCCGTTTTTGAACCGAGAGCCGAGAGGCAACGCGCAAATCTCCTCCTGGAAGCGAGTAATATTTGCCTACACATCAAACTTTCACTATCGTTGTGCGCTTTCATTTTTATATCGGCTAACAGCGGCGGGCCCGCTTTGTTATTCCTACGTACTTTTTTTTCCGTTTTCCGTCTGACTACCGACATGCTGCTGACGCCAATAGGCAATAGATGGCCTGCCTTTGAGGTTCACTTTAACGGAATTATCGGTAACGATTTTCTATGCTGATATTTTGTTAAGGATTGGAGGTAGCTCAGGACCATTGAAGGTAAAAGGCGTTAATTGCAGTACTTTTAGAAAATTAGGTAGCATCAGAAAATCACAAATTCATGTTGTGTTATAATTAGCTAAGCACTAACTGCCAAACGTTGGTTTGAGACAACGCTGTCGCTAACGCAATTAATGTTGGATTAACTGATCTATTTAAGTAAGAGGGATATAATAAATAATTACAACTTGAAAATGGGCTTTCAAATATTCTCCAATTCTACATTTTGCAAAACATGAAACTTAGTAACCACTGTAATGCAAAATCACAACTTAGTCAATTCGCGAATCGACTAATAAGCCAAAATCACGATTTGGACTAGCAAAACGTCATTCTTGCAGATCATCATGATTTTATTTATCACAGATTTGCTTAACCCTTTACCGCATAGGAAACCATATATGGTTTGACATGTTTACAGTTTATTTTACTCTAAAAAAATAAAAAAACTAGCGTATAAATCCTAATGGGGTTTGTTTTTCATATCATTAGCAATAATAAAACACAACTATTTTGTCTATCATCACATAAGTACCACTTGGAAATAATAAATAAATAAAAAAATAAAAAATACACTAAAATTAATTCTGAAGCTTTAATAAAGACATTAACATTAAAAAAAAAATGTTTTGTCACTTATTTAATATATCATGCAGTAAAGGGTTAAAAATCATACGCAAAACTATGTTTTCCCCATACACTAGTTCAGACATACCGAAATCCTCACGGCTATCAATAATAAATATAAGGTCCCATTAAAATAGGTGGACAAACTTTTACAAATCATTCAGACCACCAAAATAAGGACAATGGTAAAAAAAAAAATAAGAAAAATGCATTAGATACTTTAAAAAAAAAAAAAATCAGTTAGCGAAAATGCACTAAACATTTTGGTTACCCAATGCATAAACACATCCATGTCTGCTATCTCATAAATTCTGATTCTACGAAATAATGGTCCAGGCGCACGTGGCCATGTCACCACCCGCCGGTTTCATTGTTCAACTCATGCCATCTCACTCTAACATAGCCCTTCACCGCGGGGATGCCCGGGGCGAAGGGCCGCTGACGTAAAATATGACAAATTGACAATGAAGCCATTTCAGTTTTCGTCGCGCAACCGAGCCAACAGAACATGTTACATGAAAGTCTGCGTGTGTGTTGTTACGTAGTTATCACAATCGACAACAATGCCTTATTACGCGTACAGCAACCAAGAATACTTGGAAATGGTCCTGTGTTATCGTGAGTGCAACGAAAGCTTACGACAAGCCCAAATCCTTTATCAAGAAAGATTTGGAAGGCGGCCGAGCCTCACCATAATCCTGAGAGCAGTACAGCGCCATCGTGAATGTGGCACCTTCATGCCACCAGTGGTTGACGCAGGAAGACCGCGCTATCCGGTGCGCCTTGAAGAAGACGTTTTAGATTTCTTTAGAATACACCCCACGGCGAGCACTGCCGATGCCGGTCGTGTATTCAACGTCAGCGATTTTTACGTGTGGAAGAAGCTCCTTCGTGATAAAGGCCACCACCCATATCATTGCACTCGTGTGCAAGAACTGAACAAATTAACATTTTGTAGGTGGCTACTGCAACAACCCCAACGTCACATTCTCTGGACTGATGAATGTACTTTTACACGTGTTGGGTTATTTAACATACATAATTCCCATTACTGGACAACTATTAACCCAAATAAAGTGAGACCGGATTATTACCAAACACGGTTTAGTGTAAATGTGTGGGTAGGAGTGCTAGACAATAAAGTTTTAGGGCCTGTTTCTTAACCGTTTAAACAATAATACGTACATAGACTTGTTACGTAACGATGTTGAAACAATGTTAGAAGATGTACCCCTGGTAGTCTGGCGTGACCTCTACTTCCAGCATGATGGCGCGCCAGCACACTTCGCTGGAAACGTAAGAGACTATCTCAATTCTCGGTTCGGAGACCGGTGGATTGGTCGGGGTGGTCCTGTCCCGTGGCCTGCTAGGAGCCTGGACTTGACTCCGCTTGATTTTTATTTCTGGGGTCGTGCTAAAGATTTATTGTACGGTGAAAATGGACACTTAATAGCCAGCGTGAATGAGCTATGTACGCGAATCACCCTCGCATTTGAAACAATAAAAAGTGAAAGTGACACTCTTTTAATAGTGCAAAGAAATTAAACGCGCTCGCAAGTGCATCGCTCAAAACGGTAGGCACGTTCAACAATGAATGTAATTACGTACCTATCCACCTATCGTCGTAGAGTAAGTAGTATTTATATTAATTATTGTAAATAGGGCTGATTCTAATTTTTAACCATGACTGATTCAGTGTTTTACTGTTATCGAACTTTAAATAAATAAAAAAGATTCATAACACTACATTGTATCCACTGCGCGCTTGTTTGTTTACAACTTTCTGCATTTGCTTTAATACTTTGATAACAGTTCAGCACGCAATTAGACAGTCCAAAGCCTGGTAAAGTGTGATGGGAAATTAGAATCTTTTCTTTTCGTACCTAGACGGTTCATAATCATGTGTTCAAGGAAAGTTTATTCACCCCCAATATTAGCCTGTTTTCAAATTGCGCGTCTTAGGTTATTTATTTTCGACTTTATTTTAAGGCTCACAATGTTGATTTTTGTTTGACACCTCGCCATATGTGTCGGCCCTAACAGTACTGGCCGCCCGAGTGCAAGTACTTACCCATAAGGATGGGTTTATTCTAGAGTGCCGGCTGTGGTGCCGAACAATTTATTATTTTCGATCAAAATAAAATCACTTTAATCATTGTTTTTTTTGCTTGGATATCTTTGGTTAGACGTACTGAACGCTGTATTAAAATTTGTCCAACTATTTTAATGGGACCTTATATATATAAATACAGTATAGAGGAAAGGTAATGCTATTTTAATCGACATTTAAATAGATAAATAGTTTTTAAATCACGAATGCTAGGCGGAAGTGAGTTCGACAATCTTACAGCATGGATAAAGAAGGAATAAAAATAGTAGCTTGTTTTATGAGGGTGAGATTTAAGGAGGGATCTTAGGTGTGATCTACTTATCCTTTATTTTTATTTTTTTGGACTTTTATACTTCATGTATATGTCAGTCCGATTTATCCAATTATTAACATTACATCACTCACTAATTAAATTCTTAAGAAGGTAAAAGTCTGAACAAAAGACAAGCTCCTTCACTATTAGGGTTTGAAAGTATGTTATTCTTAATTCCAGCCCGTAATTTGTCCAGCCCTAATGTGTCGAATAATTCCTCTTTCTCTGCGTGGAATTGAATACATTCCATCAATAAATGATATAAATTATCTATTACCCCACAGGTATCACATTTAGGGGATGAAATCTTTCCGCGTCGAGAGGTTATAAAGAAGAACTACTATGTCTGTTCTAAACAA
>OX451405.1:5941071-5960162 GCA_949629135.1 Eremobia ochroleuca | reverse complement strand
CTGTGATCTTTAACCCACCGCTGGGAAAAAGCCTGCCTGCATCGCGGTGCGCGCACCAGTCCTCCATTGAGAACAATAGACGAAAATACGTAAAAAAATCCATAATATAAAAATAAGATCGTAAGATTGGTAGCCCTGCGATCAATCAAACCTGGAGCGGAGCACGCTTCGCTCGTTCAAAGTGAACCCGAATACGCACTGACTCATAATAAATAATATACTCAAATCAAATATTTTACTGTCTTATTTTATTCCTATACTGCATAGGTTTACATTACTATAGAACAGTTTTTTGCCAAAATGTCAATTATTTATTTGAGTAATTAAATAGGCCCCTAGGTAGTATTAGCCCAGGGCCCCACAAATTCACGATCCGCCCCTGGTACCGAGAGCTCCTGCGCTTACACAGACATTCACTGCGTGTTTGTACATTTGGTAACCACAAATAAAGCGCGCGTCGCTTCGTGAGATAAAAATACCCAGTACAGACGCCTGCACATCAAGCTAATACAATCTGTCAGATTTCTTTAATAGATTTTCAACTTTATCGCTAAAGCATAAGGTTCAAAGTTGATTGGGAAAATCTGACAGTTTCGGGTAGCTTGATGTGCTGGCGTCTGTACTACCACTATATCTATCTCGCAATACGATCTACTCAATTACGAATATAACTTACTTGTGGGTAGTTAGGCGGCAGGCGGTAGGGCCCGGCAGGTAGGGTGCCCTCGCCATCGGCACACACCATCGGCGGAGCAGGCAGGCGGGTAGGGCTCTCGGGCGTCACCAGCTGTCGAAGGTAATGCACTACTACTAGGTGTTACGAAATGAAAATATAGTTAAACGTTACTTCGTATTCATAGGAGATAGGAAGTAAAAAAAAAGTAAGGAATCCTGAAATAAGTACCTATTGAAAAACTTACACAAAATATGGGGGTAACATTTTCTGTAACCAGCTTTCTGTTTTAAAAGGGTATTTTTATTTAGTTCACTAAGGATCACTTCGTTGTCCATCAAGACCCTTTTTTAACCGACTTCAAAAAAAGGAGGAGGTTATAACCGACTTCAAAAAAAGGAGGAGGTTATCAATTCGACTGTATTTTTTTTTATTTTTTTTTTTTATGTTTGTTACCTCATAATAACCGGGGTGAACCGATTTTCATGATTATTTTTTTATTTGAAAGCTGGTGCTTCCCGTGTGGTCCCATTGCCACCATTTCAATATCTGATGATGGGATCTTGTAGAAAGCGGGGGAACTCTTCAATAAATAACAGCAGATTAACCGCGATTGTTGCTATAGCATATCTAAGCATTGTTTACACCATCACACAACATAATATCACGCCTGTACTCACTACAAAGGTTATAATTTTTTTTTATTATAATCATAATTAATACCAGTAAAACAACCGCGATTGCTGCTATTGCATATGTATGCATTATTTACGCAATCGCACAACATAACATCACGTCTGTACCCTATAAACGCAGATGCAGCTTCCTGTCACTGATATTTACATAGCAAGTAGTGTTTATATGAATTTGATTGGGGTAGATATAACTAAAAAGTGAAAAATAAAGAATTTTATATAAAAAAAAACAACCGACTTCCAAAAAAACACTACAAAGTGAAAAATAATTTTAATTTCGGAAGTCGGTGTCAAAAAACCAAAATGCGGAACCAACGACACCGACTTCCAAAATTAAAATTATTTTTCACTTTGTAGCATTGAGATGGGATATAACAGGAGATGCCCTGTTATTCTATACACGGTTGTAGGTAGGTGCCAGAGCAGCCATCTTTGTCGCCAAGTTTCGTGGTAGTTCAGCTGTCAAATGGTTGTTTATTTTTTGTATTATTGAGATTTGCGAGAAAATTACGAGGACTTTACCTTTAAAACTGCATGTAAATGTTGAAAAACAGCAATTCAACATGTCTGTGTGTTGTATTGTGAAGTGTGGTGCAAGGAAGAATGAAAATCAACCTCGACTTTCTTTGCACAGGTTAGTAGCCGGTTTTCATGCAATAACACATACCTACAATAATAGATATTTGATGATATAATTGTAACGCGATCATGAATTTATGGCTAAAGTATTGATATTTGGGTGAATTTCCGTATAACAGACCTTTTTATTATTTTGTTAATTCATTGGTTTGTTTACAATAATATGTCATAATAGAATAGTGTTGTACCGTTGCCTAATAGTTTCCGGAACTAGTTCCTCCGCTGGAACGATATCGGTATATTCTGCTATGTTAACATAAATAGTCCTGCGTCTTATTAGCTCCGATTGACCTTGCTAGGTCCGGCCCGTGGTTCACAGCACCAAAATCAAAATATTTTCTTTCACATAAACCTACATGGGCACTTATGAAACGTCAGAAGCTAGATGCACGGTTCCAAATGGTGGTTTCCTATGCAGAAGAACCAGCGAGAAACTCCACGGTTACTCTTTTAAAAACAATTGGCTTTTACAATGTCTTCTATTTTGTTAAGTACCTGGTACTTGTTGACAGGCCTACACTGTCCTCCCCTACCTATTAACATTGTAAAAGCCAATTATTTTGAGTAACCGTGGAGTTTCTTGCCGACTCTTCTCCATAGAAACCACCAATTGGAACCGTGCACATAGCTTCTGACGTTTCCTATTGATTTTAGTTTCATATGCTAAAATAATATAGCTGTAACCAAAATTATTTATTGATAAAAATACTTGCACTTTTTATAGGTTTATATTATTCATTCACCCTAGTGATTATCTTGTTTTTCACTAGGGTCCGCATACCTAACAGAAACTACTGCTCTCTGGCCTTCCAACCCAAAGGTATAATATGCGAAAGCACCTGTTTTTGGGCATATGGATACATATCTCTTCACGCTGTTTTCCTTCACTTTAATACGTAAACGTGATGCAATTAAAAAGTGTTTTTTAATTCTGTGCCGAAAAAACACTTGGCATTAATTTTATTTTCAGGGAAGAAAGTTGATTGCGATAATTTGACAGTTTCGGGTAGCTTGATGTGCTGGCGTCTGTACCTATCGATAAATAGTTCATATGAGTCTTTTACGCATAACAAAAGATTAGAAATAAAGTATTTTCGCATACTGTATTTTTATGCAAAATTATAAAGTATGTTTATCGAAAATAAACTAGGATACGTTACTATAAAGTAGGCAACCTTAGTTAGAACGGACTATAAGTTAGTATACTATATTATGATCCAAACGTGATAACTAGTACGACTCGTATTTAGTATCGATACTCGTTATAGTAACACCAATGTTCCTTGATTGATACAACCCTAGCAATGGCAGCCATTTTTTGAGACAATATGAGTTGTAGGTAGGCACCCTTTTTTCGTAGGTATTTCCAGTCCATATATATATGTCTATGCTTTGTAGTGTTTTTTTGGAAGTCGGTTGTTTTTTTTTATATAAAATTTTTTTCTCAGGCACGCGTGGAGGTATCAAGTTGAAATTAAGATCAAATTCTTAGGTCTACGGTACCTTGAAAGTTTGAAACTCTCAAGCTTCTAGGTCAACGCACCAAAAATATTTTGATACTCGCAAATAAATCAAAACCTATAAAGGTACTTCCCGTTGACCTAGAACCATAAAATTTGGCTAGAAGCAAGGTCTTACAGCTCAAGTAAAGGAAAAGTTCAAAAATCGTTAATTGTGGTTTTACCACATTTTTTTTTTTACAATTTTAAACTTACATTTGCAGTGGACAAATTGATCGTGATGTATATCGATGTATGGGAGAACATACATATTTTCAACTAAGAAGTTATGTTTGTTCTTGGGATAAATTTATCCCAACTACGGAACCCTTCATTGTGCGTGGTCTGACACGCACTTGGACGGTTTTTCTTAAATTAGTTAACTGCCATACAAAAATATAAAATTTCTAAATCCCCACGTTTAATCTGTACCTGCTGCTTGAGGTTGTGGAAGTCGGTGCTCATGTCGCGGTACCGCTGCAGGCACTCCTGCCACATGGTAGCCATCTCTGCCATCTCCGAGCGTTGCTTCTTAATCTCCTCCTATAAAAGAATAACAGATATCCTGTCTCACACTAGGTATTTATTTAATCTTAGATGAAAAGTGCAGCACTACCCCTTGGCATTTGGAACGCGCATCCATGCGAAACGCAATGGTTTTGTAGTTAAAGCTTGTTTAGCATCGTCGTGATTTGGAACTCAATGAAACGAAAAAGCGACAGTACAAAGAGATAAACACATACATCTATAGGATTTAACGTGCGAGAGAATGAGACAAAAGGCATTATACACTGTTTCTTATATTTGTGATCTCCTCTTTGTGCGCTGTCCGTAGTGTCCGTACCCTCTCCCATCTTCATACGTTCGGGAATATTCGTAAGTCTTCGTAGATTGTCGGTACTGCTCTGGGCGCCTTCAAGCAGAAACCTAATACGCTGATAGTGGTGGTACGTGCTACGGACGACGCTTGGGTCCGAGCGTTGTACGCGTATTACGAATCTTGGGTAAAAGCATCATAACAACCGTGGTGTACTCGTATTGTACACGTTCACATAAATATTTCTTTATTGAAGGTTTCACTTCTATCGCGTGTGAACTGCACAATTTTTTTTTTTTTTTATTGTTTCTGTAATTTCGGCATTCAACCAGTTTTTTTTTTTTTTTTTAATAATAATAAATTTTTATTTGACATAAATAGGTACACAAATACAAAGTGACACTTAATTTAAGCGTGCGAATAGCCTGGTCCAAAATAAATGATCAATGACCCCCGTGCTAGGCAAAAACCTGTGTTACAGGGGTCATCCATCCGTCCATTCAGAACATTACAATAATTGCTTACAAATTGGTAATGTGTACTTTTGTAAAAAATAAACTAGACTAATACAATTAATTTTGAAGATGAGAAAAAGGGGAAAAGAGGGTAAAAATAGTTTTAATCATCTTAAACGTTAAAACATCTTGTATCGACCACTAGTCTGCACGTGGTGGAATTTTGCTGATGACCAGCAACTAGTCTAGCGATGCTCCTTTGGATAGGTAAATACCTAAACGTCAAACCTATCGATCCGTTGAAGGATATTATACGTTATTCACTTATTCTGCCGAAATGTGGATGTACTAAAAGTACATCCTCTGTCTACCCCTTCGGGTATTACAGGCGTTATGAGATGTGTGATATGATGATAAAGGTGCTCCCCCCTCACCTGGAGCGTTCGCCTGTAATGTAAAATTTCAGATTCGATTTTCAGCATTACTTTACAATACTGCCGCCGTAAGTAAAAAGGGCGCATTTGAGGAAAGGGAATGGAGAAAAATGAGCCTTAATGGATGCGCCTCTTTTGTTTAGTATGGTTTATTTTTCTTTACATTTTTGGCCAATATTCGTCCTTTTCACTTGCTGCGGCAGGCCTCCCTGACTGACAAGCATTCGTCTGTAATGTAACATTAGATTCGATTGTGAGAATTTTGTAGATTCCACAGTTTCAGACAATGGCAACGATTCCCTTGTTCACAAACTAAACTAAATGTAAGTTCAGCGCATCTTTATCTTTATATTTCGTTAAGAAAAGGACAGAAGATAAATATTAGTTTAGTCCTGTCAAAATAAATAGAGAAGTTTAGACGTGATTAAAAAATTGGCTACTAAAAATACGTCAGTTTACGTCAGGCGCTGACTAATTTGACAGGACTAAACTAATATTTATCTTCTGTCCTTTTCCTAATGAAATAGAAAGAAAAAGATGCACTGAACATAAAGTTAGTTTAGTTTGTGAACAACAGAAACCGCACCAATGCTCGTTTCTCTTTCCTCACCAATGTAATGCTCGAATCTGTAACATTACAGATTGCGCACTGTGATGCTCGGTTCTCCTTCCTCACTGATGTAATGCTCGACTCTGCAACGTTACATTACAGGCGAATGCTTCAAGTGAGGGAGCACCTTTATGTTATGTTCACTTGTTATAGATGAATATGGCCACCGTATCGTAGAATGAGGTCTCGTTTAAAATGTGCCAATTGGAAAATTTGGTGCCACTTTTTAATGAACTGAATTCGGCTAATTCGAAAAATAATGAGCTGTTTTCAGTTATTTCGGCTCTTTATTTTGAAAAATTTTTGCAATCAGCTCCACCCATCATGAAAACAGTTCATTTACTTTGCCTAGTTTCATAGAGAATCAGGCACAGTCCATTCAGGTCAAAATAGGTAGTGGTCTGGTCTCAAAGTCAACTTGAACGTTAGAAGATCGAGGTTTTCATCTATTCTATAGTTACAAGGACACATTGCTCTCAGAACGGATTGCAGAAGGGGCCGAAAGGTTCTGGAGTGGCGACCGCGTATCGGAAGACGTAGCGTTCGTAAGGCCTCCCACAAGATGAACGGTCGAAGTGGCGATGCTTGGGATGGCCTATGTCCAGTAGTGGACGTCTTTCTAAACGATGATGCTGATAGTTGCAAAAGTCAGTTACCATAAGCCTTGCGTCTGTGTCCCCGACGTCTCTCGCGACGGTTTCGTAGCGACGCATACATTCGCGCCACAACCGTAACTGAGCAGCAGCTGATTCACGCACGTTAGCGGCTGAGTCCTGAAGATAATATAATTACAGTCATTTCGATTTGCAAGTTTACAGTCAGAAGGCGCCCCGTAAAAGATGGCGGGACGAGCTGAAGAATACAAACGACCCTTGCACTCACTTTAGCCCTGGATCGAAAGAGCTGGAAATAATGAGGCCTTTGTCCAGCATACATAACAGTAATTTACAAGTTTAAGGCGGTCAAACGTTGCTTTGGTTGATTTATTTATTTATTTATTTATCCTCCTACTGGAACGCCATATAGCAATTACACCAACGGAGCAAAAAAATATTTAATGTGCTGCTTCCCATCCATCCTGTGCGCGGTGGACATCGAACGTGCGGCGATGGAACACGCACGCTCACACAGCGTTAGCTCAATAGTGCCATTACTCCATCCAAATCGCGCACATTCTTTGCGATTTTTTTGAGATACAATTAATTTTTCAAAATAAAAGCTTTAAAATTGTAAAAACGGAAAATTTTGAATTGATTCTAGATAAAGAGATGACTGCACAGCCGGGTTTCGGCAGAAACAGTATTCGATATGGTAATCATAACAGCCTTTTATGGTCGCAATGCAGGGCAAAGGCCTATTCTCATGCAGAGAAGGCACGTGCATTATGAGCTACGCTAACCACATATTTCGGTTTTTTTTTTCTTTAATTTCATGCCATCTAGCGATTATTTCTTGAACTAACATAGAAATTCACCTTACACTTGGTTAGTTTAGGACGTAAGTGGCGCCGATAATCGTTTTTTGTTGGTTTGAAAAACATTCGTTGACAGTGATTTTTGTAATGTGCTCGGAAAAACTTACAAAAATAAAGAAAGTCTATTATTTTTATGACTATAAAATTGTTTTATTAGACGTATTTAGACAACGTTTACGTGTATTTGATAAATAGTTTATATAATTTTGCATTTCTAATGTAATATCACACTCATAATTAGGTGGTTAGAGTAGCTAACCAGCGCGCACATCATTTTTCCAACCATGTTTTCAGTATTGTTTAGCCTAAATATAACTAGATAAAACACGTATATTGTGTAACTAATATGAAGGTGCCCCTGAAAGAAAGCTGAAAGCAGTAATGCTTAAAGAAGTCGCAACCTAAGACAATCCCAAATTTCTCCACATTGTGTTCTAAACACACTTATGTTTTCTGTAAAGTCTGAGGGTCCTGAAATAATATCAAAATGTGCGATATTAACTCTAATATTTTTATCCTGCACTTGTGTCTGCGAGAAGCCTTTGAAGCACCGCATGAGCTCTTTCCAGAGCTTCATCATCTTGTCCATCGCCTCCCGCTGTTCCGCTATTTCTTGCTGCAACAAGCCACGCGTCTTATCAGTAATCCTTATAGGATTCTATAATAAAATAAAGTGTCCATGAATATTGAGTCTTGTGGTCTGTTCCAAAAGTGTCTGAAGAAAATGAAACCCTGTCTAAGTTAAGTGCTTACGCAATCACTCAATTAAGGGATCTACTAACACATTCATCTGTTTTTTAGAAGGTTTCATCTTTATGTATCACAACTTTTAACATGATTAAATAGTTATTGAAATATCATAGACGAAAACTGAGGGTATAAAAATAACCTCAATTATTATTGTTAAATGAAAAACATCTTTAGGGTAATTTGAAGTTAGAATTCCGTGATTCAAATAATCAAATCTTAACACTCCTTATGTAAGTACTAAGTAGTAGTAGGTTCTAAAAATTGGCATCCATAGGTTTTGGGATCCATTTGTTTACATTTTCATCAGATACTTTTGGAACAGACCATAGATAGATAGGATTGATAAAAGCGTAGTCGCCTCGACTTTAAGTTTGGTGGCCAATAAGCCAAACCCACCTTTACAACCTTCAGATAGTTGCTCTTTCCACTAATGGTGCTCGTGTCCCCATCAGCCACACTCATCCCCGAATCCCTCTCTCGCTCAGAGTACCTATCCCTGTCTCTATCCGTATCTCTGCCTCTTTCTCTGTAGTCCTCCCGCGACACCACCGAGTTCCTATCACATCTCTCCACATTCCGCCTCCAGCGCCGATCCTTACTCGACGCATTCCGAGGCCGCGGCTCCACATGTTTCTCATCATAGTACTCCCCCGATTTCTCATCATAGTACTTCCCAGGTTTCTCATCATAGTACTTCGCCACTTTGTCATATCTTTTGTCTCTCTCGTCGCAACGCCTGATTCTGTTGGTGTCACTTCGTGCGGTTTTGCGGCAGTTCCGAACATCGTCGTAACCTTCTCTGTGCACGTCGAAGCTCCGGCTTGTCTTCTGCTCATAGTACCTCTTCTTCTCTTCCTCGTAATGTCTTCTCATTTCCCGGTCGTAGTCGCGGTAGTTAGGGGGCCGTGTTCTATACGCATCGACACAACTTCTCGTCGGGGCGGATACCGGAGGGTATTCGGGGTATCGGTTGGGGTACGAGTAGTCCAAGTGACACATCCTCGACCTCGCAATATCCAGTTTGCTAGGATATTTAGGAATGTCCTTCTCGTAGTAAGATCTGTCTTCTTCAAATTCATGAGGTATTACCATTTTACTATTTTCGCGGCTTCGAGTTTTGGCTGAAAAGTTCTCCTGGCTCCGTATTCTGGACGCGCCAACCTTTTCTCGAGATTTTTCATGACTTAACTTGACTGGGCGATGGTCAATTTCGAACCCTTCTGACCGTCTCGCAGTGACTTCACATTGTAACGACTTGTGGCTTTGAGTGCGAGGCTGTAAGAATTGTCTAACTTGAGTAAGAAAATAAGGTTTGACGTGATTAGGTGCTTATAGAATACTACGTACCACTTGGACTTTATAGGTGTTATGGATACTTTTGTTGCCGTTTATTTGTGCGCAGAGCTTTGCGAACGTCTCGATGAGCATAGATTGGTCTACCGGTGCGGTGGGAGAAGGAACTTCTTTTGGTTGGCTGAAATCATTGCAAATAGAATAACAGAAGGACCTACAAGGCGTAGTCTACGTCCCTGCTGATGTGTCATATTGTGGCAATACACTCGCCTCCTATTATTTATTTATTCAAGGTCAAATTAAATTACCTAGCGAAACTCCACATATGTGATGGGCATCGTATCTGAATATGATGAAACAAAGATAAAAACACCAATACGTCTTGTGGAGTTTCGCTTGCTAATTTAATTTGATCTTGTTTATTAATTAGGTAATACATAAAAATAAACAATATCCAACCATATTAATGTCAGAATATTATACATTTCCGGATACCTGAATCGAGCCATTAACTCTTTAGATGGTCGTAAATTCAGACACCAAAACTATGGCCAGTAGATACATAGGTATGTCGGCTCCAAAAATACATAGTTTTTTGTTACTCATAATTATTTCGATGTTTTAGACCGTAAACCTATATGTAAATATACAAGTTAGCTCGATTTAGGAGTATAAAGATAACGCGAAACGAGGATTTAGGTACTATAAGCCTCTGTCTAACCCTTCAGGGAATGCATGCGTGATATAGAGTATCTTACATGTCGTGCTCTCTAGAAGGCACATCGTCTCTGTGTCGGTCCCTGTGGTGGTGCCGGTGCCTTGCTCTGACGGTGGAATTATCGCGCTCATCGTTGTCGCGACTGCGCCTCTCCTCGCGACGTCGAGCGTGGCGCTGTCTGAAATGTGAATTACAAGTATGATGGGTACTTCTACATTCACCTAATATAAAATTAAGAAAAAAATATTTATCAAATTAAGGCCACCGGTGGACGACGGGGGACAACATCGTGGAAGATTTGCGAAGGAGCATCTCGCGGCACCCCGCGATACTAGCGGACTCCGGCGCACACTGTCATATATCTGTGCATGGGTTTATTCCCGGTGGTCCCAACTGGGTACGAGTGGGAAAAAAAAAGTTTCGTTCGTCCCCAGTAGTGACGATTGGAACTTTTTATTTCCCACTCATACCCAGTAGGGACGACCGGGAATAAACCTTCGCATGCGCATAGGTACTGTCGCATGTCTTCGCATGCGTTTACTGTCGCATGGCACCGCAAGCCGTCGCAAACTGCCGTGACCTCCCAACGCATGTCGTCGCAGAGAGAAATCCCCTTTGATGCTCTCTGGTTGGTCTCTGAGCTTTAGAATATATATCTTGTTACAATTACTTCATAGGTACTCTACGAATTTACGTTGGTACAGTCTTTTCTTTCTTTCTTTTCTAGAAAAAACGTTAAAATACTTTGCCCTGCCGTCCGAAGATGTGCGCTGGCCTTTTTGCTGACAAACAGCACTTTTTGAAACCCCCGCCCTTCTCCACATTTATCTCATAGTGTAGGGGGGTGTGAAAGTAGATCTTTCAACATCATCTTTCTGCCCTTGTCTTAGTTTATTTGGAGTCGGCGCAGTATGTCCTCTTCCAAACATCAGTATTAGCAGTCATGTCTGTCATATACGCAGGAACATTATACAGCTGAGTAATTACGTAACACACTAACAGGCTTTTTTATTCGTGACAGTTCTACAACATTCATTGCGTTACTTACATTGTTGAGCAGACAAACTTTTCGAACATATGAAGCAATGGAATAGCAATATCCTTCAAAATAATCAGGTTGTGATCGAAATTGCGTTACGCAATTAGGCTGCAGGTTGAGTTATTTTAAAGGGATGAGCAGCTTGGCTGCTTCGCTAACCGTAAGATGAGATTTATAAGCATCTCCTACAAAAACAAAAAAAATTGCCAAACTTACTTGTTGTCCTTTTTGATGGCTTCCTCTAGAAAAGTGTATATAAACGAATCATGGTCTTGTGGAATGGATTCACTGACAGTTTCCTAAACCAAATAATACTTACATTATAAGCAACTCTAGGTAATATTTAATAAGTCAATTGTATATTAATTAAATTATTAACCGGTTCAGGTGATATATAGCGTGGAGTTGAAACCAGTCCCGCTTTCAAAGCCAAAGAAACGCCCTCTCTCCTGTAACATCACAAAATAATTAAGAGTGACTAAATTAGACTCCGTTCCGGATTTTATAAGCCTGTGCCAGTAATATAATGTTGAGAAAAATGTATGAATAATTGGGTGCGTTTCCACAGAAGCGGAGCTGGGCGAAGCGGAGCAGAGACGTGCAGGAATCGACTAATCACAATGGTTGAAATCCTCATTGCGTCACTCGTTTCGTCTGTGATTGGATGATTCCTACACGTCTCCGCTCCGCTCCGCTCAGCTCCGCTTCTGTGGAAACGCACCCTAAAGATGTAGGTATATGTCCATCGCGTTGAGTCTGCGGGACTTCTGTCGTCGGACGGACTCTAATAGGTAATTGGTAAATTAATTAACTTGTTAATACAATTAAATCAAGTTATTCAATAGTCAATCAAGTTATTGGTCACCTGTATACACGCGAACCCGACTGCGCCTCTCCCATTCTTTCTAAGTCCAACATAGACTTTGCATCTGTTCTGTCTGATCCTAGTGCTGAAATCGGCCCGGGGTTATTCTGGGTTGTTCACTCTAACGTAAGCTAAACAAAGTTCCTGAAATACGATCTGCTAACGTTTCGCGTAGATCCACGAGGTACATTCGTGACCAAAATTTAAAATAAATTTAAAAAATGAACTTGGTCGGCTATTTCAGGATTTTGTCACGCCTTCTAAAACTTTCCGAATTCCGGGGCTGTCAGATTTTCCACAAGAATATTCTAGCTTCTGCCACGCAGATATTCTAAGGGTTAAGACTACGCTACAAAATTAACAGAGATAAAGATTTAACGGTAACATACGCCGATCGTCGGTGGCGTCGCGGCGACCGCATATGTCGATGCTTCTCTACCGGTGACTGCGATGCTGAGAGACCGCTGTCTCGGTCCCTATTGATATTGCAATCCTTATTTCATTATTAGTCCAGTACCAACCCGTATTCGGGTGATTATCTCTTATAACAGGTGTAAAAAGACACATTATCGAAGCCGAGACACCTGTTCTTCCCGTAATTGTAATATTTATTTTGTACTCAACCGTACCGCGCTATTGAAGGTCAAACTTGTAGTTTTAATTTTTTTATGAAATAGTTTTAAATTTTAACTTTAAATAGCCCCGCAACTCCCGTACCGTCGCATGTCCCATCCCATAAGTCCAATGTTCTTACATTGCGCGGTGCCTAAACAGCGGATTTTCACGCTAAAAATTAAGTAATTCGTTTCTCATTAAGTAATCATTTTTGCTCAACGTTACTTAGTTTCATTTACAGAATGTGTAGATAACTGCTCTGTATGTATAAGGCAGGCGCGGTCCCAGGGGAGGTTCATGGGGGTCATGACAGAATGTTCTGGAATGTTGTGGAATGCTCTCGAATGTTCTGGACTATTCTAGAAATTTCTAGAGGGCGAAAATTCCAGCCCTTATATGTTCAAAAGCATGCCCGTCAGGTAAAAACGGGAACCTTCTTCATGGACAGGAGACAGGCTTACCACACCATATAACTCCCTTGATCGTACCGGGACTCATTTCGGAGTTTTAGCGGCACGCACATTGTACACTTTCTTTTATAATATATATTGATTATCTATCAAAAAATGCAACGGCCAATTTGGCATTATTAAGTAAATGTAAAAGCTGCCTCCTTGAACTAGGAACTATGTACAGACGCCAGCACATGAAGCTACCGCGAAACTAGATTTCCGGACACCTGCCTCGAGTTATTAACTCTTTAGATGGTCGTAAATTCAGACACCAAAACTATGACCAGTGATCATAGGTACAGACGCCAGCACATCAAGATACCCGAAACTATCAAATTTTCCCAACCAACTTTGAACCTTATACTTTAGCGATAAAGTTGAATATCTATTAAAGAAATTTGACAGATTGTAGTAGCTTGATGTGCTGGCTTCTGTACGTAATACATACAACCTCCTTGTAATGTTGGAATCATGCTGTCCACTTAAATTCTGCACAGTGGCTGTATCTTGTAAACTAGATTTCGCGGAGGGCGCTCGACTGACGGCTGGACCACTCTGTGGTTAGATAGAATCAAGTAAAATATAGCATTCAACTAATAGGAACAAATAAGTTTTCGCTCATAATTGTAACTTATTAATGAAAACTGGCCAATTATTACTCGACCAACACACCGAATCGCAGACCACTGCTAGAGATTATAACCTACTTGCTTCAACAACTGCTTTTGTCGCCGATTGTACAATAATAAAAAAAAGAGGTAGGAAGGCACACGGTTTACTTATTCTTCTTCTCTATCTTACAATGATCACGCAGCAGCGATACAGCTGTGTGTGACAGTCAGATTCTCGGAGAAGCATAATAATAGGTAGCTGTTGATGTGACTGCAAAGTTCACCGATGCTTACAGAATACTTACGTTAGAGTCTATCACTGCGGAGTTAGAATCGTCGAGCCCATTCTGTTTTTTCTTACTCCTCTTGTGTATTGACGCGTCGAATACTTTGAGCAATTTTTTGCTATCACTCGGCTGACATTCCATCCTAAATAGTCAAATGGATCTCCCGACATTGGAGATCAATATTCCTAAACTAATTTACTTTTATTACTCTCATCACTGTATTAATTAGGGTGTTGTAGAATATTTTTTTAGAAATAAATAAGAATTTAAAAAAATGTTATCCAAAAATACAAGATTTAAACTGAGGGATGACAATTGTGTATTATGAAAATTTGAAATAAGAATTCTATGCTCCAAAGTCAGATTCTTGGCTGCCAGACTCATACAATGTCAAACTCTTTCGATAGAAATAGAGGTGGGGAAGAAACCCATAGATCTCAAAGAGCGTAAGGGTAACATGGGATAACCATAGATCTACAATAGGGTAACAAAGCAGAAGAGCAGTGGTGCAAAGGTAACGGACCCGACTAACGAAATGTAAGTCGTTCGATCAGGCACAGGCGGTTTACTTTGTGTAAATAATTTCATCACCGCTGCTCTCAAAGTGGTGAAGATAAACATCGTGAGGAAACCGGCATGTCCTGGAACTTAAACTTCGAAGACATGTGACATCTACCAGCCCGCACTGGGCCCGCGTGGTAGATCACAGCCCACTTCCAAGAGAGGAGGCCTGTGTCCCAGCAGTGGGAACATTATATAGGGTGACTGGTAATTAGTGACCGATACTTAAACACATGATTCTACTCATGACAACAAACAAGTTTTATAATGGGACAAAAAGTGAAATGACGGAAAAAAATCAGCTGTTTTCTACATTTTCATTCTACACTCGTACGAACATAAATGTAGGGAACATCTGATTTTTTTTTCGCGATTTAAGATTTGGTCCGATAGTAAAAGTTGTTTGTTGTCATGAGTAGAATCATGTGTTTAAATATCGGTCACTAATTACCAGTCACCCTATAATTATACTGATTATGCAGATTAGAAGCCCAGAAAATCTTAGTGCTACAACGTAGTTAGAGAATAGGTGCTAAAGGATATTTTGGCGCCTTTATGACATAGACGGGATTGTTGGTAAATATTTGTGAAATTGTCACAGAATTTGAGTTGAAAAAACAAGATGGCGGCGTTAGGTCAGATTTTGGCCACGCACCAAAGTAGCTTTGTGGCGTTTTTACTTATGACCGCATCTTAAGCGTTAGGTCTCCCACTTGTTATTAGTCAAAGCATAAATAAGCAAATCTCGATAATTTGAATTTAAACGGCGAAATCTTATCTTTCATCAAACTAAAATTTATCTTCTGTCCTTTTCTTAATTAAATAGAACGAAAAAGATCTACTTACTGAACTTAAATTTAGTTTAGTTTGTGAAGCACAGAATTGGCACCAATATCGTTTATAATTTTATTTTCGTTTTATAATTTTATTTGTGTAGTACGTGACTTTGGTAAACCACCTAATATTATATGAATATACTTGTATATAGGCAATGGACAAAATATTATTAAAACTTTACATATTTACCAGGGGCGTAGCTACCGCCGTATCAGCCGTATCAATGATACGGGGCCCCCGGGCTACAGGGGCCCCTAACGCGTGTAAGCAAAAATTAGTAAAATGTTAGTCACTTAATCTCGTGCTTCCCGGGAAAAAAACATATAAAAAAAACTGTCATACGTGCCTATAGAGTTTTCACTTCAGAAATGACAAAATTCTAAATGACAATTTCTAGGAGGAAGCGATAACTTATAATCAATAAATATTTATTTTAATTTAATGCAAGCATTTTTGTTTCTTTTGTGAGAAATCTTTACCCTTCATTTGGGCCCCCCAACTAATTTTGATACAGGGCCCCTCCAAGGCACGCTACACCACTGATATTTACTTCAAACTACACTTAAATAAGTTCACTGTGTTTTTAGTTTATAGGCAATATGAATATTCTTTTTATTTACCATTTATGTACACACATTATATAAACAGACAAGAAAAAACAGAACAGAAATATAGGTACAAAGGTGATGCTTATTTCATAAGAAATCTATTCCAGCATACCTGCGATAGGACAATAGATAGAGATGTAGACAGCGTGATGTAGATAGTGTTTACCAGACAAAATACAATTTTCCGGTTTTCACCTTGCTCACGACAGCAAATGCTAGAAAAACTTAAGTCTTCATAACAAATTAGACAATAAAAACAACCGGTTTTTGATTGGCAGATAGCAAAGTAAATTCGCACAATGCATGCATATAGCCTATAATTTACCCACTGCTGGGACACGGGCCTCCTCTTTCTGTAAGAGGGAGTGGGCCATAATCCACCACGCGGGCCCAGTGCGGGTTGGTACATGTCACATGTCTTGAAATTTGGTCATGCCGGTATAAAAATAAGTTTATTGGAAATAAAAAAAAAAATATTATAAAATAATCGCTGGTTTCCTTTTTAAATTGGACGTAGTTATGCAAAAGGGAACCAACCCACAAATGGGTCAAAATTGAGTTAAGTATACAGAAACATTTTAAAATGCACCTTCTATCGGCCCTATAAAGATCATAGTTTTCTGATGACTCTTTCTTATCAAAACATTATGTCGACAAAGATACCAACTCATATAATAGCAGTTTCCGAATAAAATAAAAAGACCCATGCTGTATGGTAATGTTAAAAACTGCAAATCTTTGTGATTATATTGATTGACAAAGAACCATGCCACATGGTTCCGCATAAAGCATATTTATTTTAATTTACAAATGAGATCATGCGGTTTGGTTCCAGTTTGCATAGTAAAATTGCCGTCAGTCTATGAGATTCATATCACATGGTTCCTTGTTAATATTAATTTATTTGCAATTTATAACCGATCACGTGTTTTGGATCCAGAATGTGTAATAAAAAAACAGATAAATTATGTTACCTACTGCAAAAATCCATTTGACATGATTCTTTATTATTTTTTTAAAGCACGTGTTTTTTTTTGTCATTCCAATTTCTTAAAAAAAATACGCCACTCTGGATTTAGTTCTTTTGTTTAATTTAATAAAGAAAAACTAATTGTGTACAACATGGTAGTTCTTTTTTTATAAATATGATAACTTTTGAACTGAACTTGGAAACATTATTTCAAAACAGTAATTCAATAAAAAGTTTACCTCGCACAACAACACGTACAAAAGTTGTAACTAAAAGTTATTTATTGGTCTTTCTATTGGACAAGAGCCATTCTTCGAAGTTGTCGCCTTGACAGCTGTTCAGAATCAGATGATGAAGACAGCATCGTTCAAGTTCGAGGCGATAAAAGCTTTATATGTTATTTATTTTAAATTTTAATTTGCTAACAACATCTGTCCCCTCTGACTTATGTATCTTATAATGTATCTCCATGGACGTCCCACTTTATCCCTGATAATTTGGTGGTGAAAACTGCTGGTGAAGGGAAACGCCTAATCCTATGAATGTGCGGTGGACAAAACTGTAATATAAAACAACATATTGAACAAATCAATATGCGATTTCTAGAATCGGGACACAGCTTTCTTCCCAACGACATTGATTTCGGAAAAATTGAATCTTCTGTAAAAACAACAGAAGATATACACACCTGATGATTACATGCAGGTTATGAAAAATTCTAAAAAAAATAAACCATGCACGTACATAGAATGAAGCCTGAAGATTTATTGTCTTCATTGAAGCTGGAAAAAGCTCATCAAATAGGAAGAAAACTGTAGATGGTCATAAAGTGTCCTGGCTTGACACAAAGGAAATAATACTCAAAAAGGAGGAAATGTTCAGAATTTTTATGAGGTCTAATTTGACCGAGGATTATAAAAGGGTTAACATAAAAAAATGTACGTGGTAGTCCAACTTTTGTTCTTACGAGGGAGGTAACGAACCTCTTAGGCCAAACGGGAAGCCTGTTTCTGACGCTAAGTTAAAGGACCTGAAGAGCCTTCTGCACCTCATTCCTAAAGACTCCCATGGCTTTTATATTAATCTTGTTGGAGACGATAGAATTGATTATGATCTGGAAGGTTTTTCAGGGCAACCTGATTTCGAGGTGGATGAACCAGATGAGTGAAAATAATAAATTTATTTTTTGACCCATCTCGTTCCTCAACTCGCTCCCTCTGAAGCAAGTTGAGCCGATTATATAAGTATTTAGGTATCTAAGTGATTTTTAAATAGTATTTCCTTAAAAAACCTGAGTTTTTGATATTTTCACTAATAATATATACATGTTTATATATTGTAACAAGGAACCAACCCACATATTAGCTTTTTTGCAAGAAGGAACCAGAGTAAGTTTATTAAAAAAAAAGCACTTTTTATGTAAAAAAACGCTTTTTTTTTTCATATAGATTCTTAAAATGTAGTATCTTACACTATACTGCAAAATAATTCTTTCATAATTGTGAACAGTTTACTTTCTACACAACATTTTGTTAAAAATCGTTTTTTCTCGAAACTGTCATTGTGTGGGTTGGTTCCCTTTTGCATAAGTACGTCCAATTAATCATTCAAATTCATATTTATAGTAAACACTTAAGTTTATATTACGAAATACCTAATCATATTTTTTTTTTTTGGTACAACACACAAAGGTAACTTAAAAAGTTACCGCGTTGCGCATCGTTCCCCCTGAGCGAACCTTTCAATCGAATCCAACAGCAAAATCAAATGGTTGTAAGTAGCACTGCTGCATAGACGTAGAAAAGCATTTCTGAATGACTGTGCATGTTTACTTCAGAATACTTTCGATTATGTTATATACTTTGAAATACCAGAGCTTATAAGATTTGTTCCCTCTCTCACTAAGATAACGCATTTTCATGGGTTTTAGCTGACTTTAACTTTAAAAACGAAAACTATCAAAATAAAAATTTAATTTGAATATTATGATTTTAATGATGGTCATAATTTTCATCATTGCCTGAATCAAATTTAATTCGGTAAAGGTACACAAAATTATAAAATGCCAATTCATGAAAAAAAATAAAATTCAGATTCAATTTCAATATATTATAGATTATTGTAATTCACATTAAACTTAATTAAACTTATAGCCCACATAAGCTCCTCACACTCTCCACTACGTTTTC